>VWZT01014192.1:180476-266502 GCA_013397055.1 Pachycephala philippinensis | reverse complement strand
ATTTATACAGAGGGGGCGGAGTACAAACGGTGGGGTGAGGTACAGAGGTCCAGTGGGGAGAGGGACAAGGGACCAGGAGATCCTCGGGGATTGGGAGAGGGGAGGGTGCTTCGGCGGGGAGAAACCGCCTCCACACCCTTGAGGGGGAGGGAGTGTTGGCGTGGCAACTAAAAGACCAGCCCGTCACATTAATGAGTTATTTTAAAGATAAGGAAGAGGCAGGGAATGGAATAAATGCTCAAATGCAGTCATGTGAAAAGTTTCTCTGCCATAGATGATACAGAAATGAACTGTAAAATTACTTTTCAAAGACATTTATTTCAAAGTTAGAAGGGGGAAAGTCTATATCAACATAAGCATATCAAACAGCATTTCCAGGGCCACAGCACACAATAGATCAGATGTTCTAGCCAAAGCAGCAGTGTCTGTGGTGGAATGGTACCATAACCTGGACTCCAGTGGTTCATCCCAGTTCCTAGAGCAGTGTAGGACTGGGAAGCCACGGAGGTGCTAAGCTCTTAGCTGTTTGAATTCAAAACAGGGTGTACATCTCTATAATTCAAATTCTTTGCAAATGCTCATAATTGAGTATAATTAGCAACAATCCATAAAAACGACACACCAAAACCAAAAATATATTATGGGAAATTTTACTTGGAATAATGTCACAGTGACATAAAACTGAAGAGGCACCATAAGAATGAAGATAGTTTTACTCAACAGTAGGTGTGATGTATATCTGAAGTGTTCATTAATTTCTGTGAACTGGGAATTGGGACTTGAACAAAGGAGTCATTGAAAGTGTATTTCTACAAATAAGCAGCAGAACAGCATAATTTTGGATTGATGCACCTGCTGAATAAAATTAATACTTCAAGCAAATTATTTTAGCAGTAACTTTCATCAAAGTTCAGAGGACTAAGATTCACCAAAGGACCTAGTCATATCCTGTGAGTTAAATATTCTCAGCTTTAGTTCAGAAGTCTCTGAAATCCATCCTGTGATAGCAGATCAAGAAAAATTTCATGATCTCTGTGAATAACAGGTAATTCTGGAATCAATGGCATGAAGAATAGTTAATGTACTACATCAAAATTAAATTGCATCTTACATTTTAATTCTGAAGAACATTTTCCATTGTGAAAGTAGAGCTGGTCTAGGAGAACGAAAATGAGGTGACCAAAGAGGACACTGAGTCTAGATCCATAGCCAAACACAAGTGATTTTAAAGCCACAAATAGGAACAGAAATGTCACTCTAAGCAGAGAAATGAGAAAATGTAGAGGGGGAGAGCTGTGTGAAGATTACCCAGTGTCATGAATGGATGTGGGAGTTTAGATTAACTCTGTCTCCTGCCCAGACCTCTGGCAGCAGAGAGTAACCTTATTGAGGCAGCCAGCACCCCAAAACCCACTCTCATTCATAAGTTCTTTTAATAATGACTGATTCTGTCTATTATAGAATGAATCATTTATTAATAGACAAGAAAACTAACAGGCATAAGACTTAAAGTGAACTAATACTACACAGGAATAAAACAAAACTACTAGTAGATTAACATACAGTGCACGATAAGGTACCTTTTTCACTTACAGCTAGCAAAGAAATAGCATAAGCTTAGGATTCAATGTATCTTTCCATCCAATTGCTGGTGGGGCACACATCGAGGATCCTTTCCCTCAATCTCCAGAGAAGTAACCACGAAGCCTGCATTCAGACTTCGGGGAAANCGGGGGGCGGTGGAAACATCCTGCCACACCCAGCACATACTTCTTTTGAAACATCATGCTGGGAAGAGCAAATGGGAACAGCAGAACAAGAAATGGATGTTGGATCATGTTGTCCACATGGTGCTGGGCCAATGCAATGGCTCAGACTCTACAGAACTCTAGAACTGCATCTCATTATCCACATATTCAGCCAAGGAGCTGGAGAGCAGAGAGCTCCCATTTCCTGCAGTTCACCTCCACAGCACAGGGAATAGGTTTAGAACCACAGGGCAACTAAATTCTTAAGAAAGTTCATTGTTTTTTCATTATTGTCCTTGTGTCTTTGCCTGCCATGTTGCACAGACACGTGCTGAGCATACGGTGGTTATGCAGCACTACCAGGTGGGAATGGAAGGCTTTACAAGTGTTTTGCACAGCTACAAACACCCACCAACATACACAAGACAATAGAGTATCAGATCCTCACAGTAACATGGTTTGTGAACAGCAGCAGGCTCCTGTATTTAATGTTTACCATTCTGGCATCATGGCAGGGTTCCTATGTACTGCCTTGACTGTGGCACAGTGGTGATCAAGCTCGTGTTTACAGGTCAGTTATTGTTTAAAAAAATTCCCCTGAAAGGACACCAGTTTACATGCATCATTAAAGCTCCGTCAGCACATTACACAGCTCCAGGTTGTAAACCAGGCCAGATCAGGACCTTTCACTCTATAGATGGATGAAAGTAATGATGCCAGCAGTGACAGGGTATGTATCGTAATTAGGCATTGTGACCAGGAGGCAAGAGTTTTGAAAAATGATCTTCCAAAGATGATTGCAGGAAACACAGCAGGTGCTGGAAACTTTTCTGCATCACTGAATCTGTTTTATTGACTCCAACATTTCACTGATAAATGTGATTGCACTTTTCCCTCACTCAGCAAATATAGTGACTGGCAGAGTAAAGCAAACTTTAGCATCTGTGTTTATATCCATTGATCAGTGTCTTGTAACTGTTATGTCACTTGAGAATCTTTATGAAAACAGATAATTTATAATGACAGCTGATAAACTGCTATCCATCTTACTGCAATGTTAATATAAGTTGTTTTATGTCCTTCATTGCTGACCAGAGTACTGAAGTTGATCCCAAATAGCGACGAGACTCTTTAATTTCTAAATAAGTAATTTAAGGCTAGCCTGCATTTATAATTCTTTAGATACACTTACTTTCTCCTCAGTGTCTTGTTATGCATAAAGGAGTCTGGGGCTGTAGACCTTGAGCCCACGTGGAAAGATGTTAAGTTCTGTAATGAGGTCAACAATTGTCACAGCAGTGGCAGGCATGCAGAAGGAGAGGTGGCAAAGGTCTGTAAGTGAAAACCAAATCTCCCCACAGCTGGAGGAGACAAGGGCATCAGTGGAAGGTCACCACCCAAATGAGTAGACAGTTAACCTTTTTCAGAATCTCACTTTCAGAGAAGGTGCATGCAATGAACTTCGAGAAGAGAAGCCTCAAGGAATTACTTTGAATTGCAGGTGTAGTATAGAAATTGAAGGGGTTATATGTTTATCAACAACCTGGAAGCAGTAGTTGAATGCACCATCAGCAAGTTTGCTGATTAAACCAAGCTGGGAGGTGCTGTTGACTCTCTTGAGGGACAAGAACCCTTGCAGAGGAATCTGAGAGAATGGATCACTAGGCTTTGATTAATGGGATGAAATTTAATAAGTCAAAATGCCAGATTCTGACCACAGAGCAACATCAGGCACAAAACTGGGAAAGGAGTGGCTGGAGAGCAGCCCTGCAGAAAGGGATCTGGGGGTGCTGGTTGACAGGAGGCTTTACAGGAGTCAGCAGTGTATGCCCTGGCAGCCAGGAGGGCAAACCTCATCCTGGGGTGCATCAAACACAGCAAGACTGATGGTCCAAAGAGGTGATTATCCCACTGTATCCAGCATTTTTGGTCTCACCTTGAATGCTGTGTGCAGTTCTGGATCCTGCCATTGAAGAAGGATGTGAAGGTCCTTGAATGTGTTCTGTGGTGGACACCAAAGCAGGGGAAGGGTCTGGCAGGAATGTCCTCTGAGTAGTGGCTGAGGGCACTGGGTCTGGGTTATTTGGAGCGAAGGAGGCCAAGGGGTGACCTCACTTCTCACTTCTCTCAGCTTCCTGAGGAAGGGAAGTGCAGAGGGAGGTGCTGAGCTCTTCTCCCTAGTACCCAGGGAATGGTTGAAAGCTGCATCCATCAGGGAAGGTTCATGCTTGACATGGGGACATTTTTTTATTGGGAAAGTGGTCAAACCCATGAACTGGCTTCCTGGAGAGGTGGTTGATGCCCTGTGCCTGTCAGTGTTTAAGAGAGTGTTTAAGGACAACATTCTTAAAGCCATGCTTTAGCATTTGGTCAGCTCTAAAGTGGACTAGATGGTCAAGAAAAAAAAGAATTCAAGGTATAAAAAGGTCTATGTAAAAAAAAAATTCTGCAACCTAGAATTTATCCTTTAAAATCTGAATTGTCTTTAACGTGACACTAACCACTGCAGAGCTAACTTCTCTGTTTTGTTAACTCTGAGCTCATCTCTATATGTATTGATATTCTCAGCAGGTTTTGTTCTGGACTTCCAGTCATTTGTTACTTTGTTGAAAGATACACAGCTAGTTTTAGCTTGGAAATTGAAATCTAACCTATATTTTTATTTAGCCTGAAAGGGGGTAAGTCAGTTTGCTGTTATATAGTGCTAATACACTCTCCATCTGTTCACTTGGGAATCACTTTTCCTGTGTGCTGTCAAAAGACTTTTCTGCAATTAAGCCAACATCATGTGTAGCAACTCCTTCTGGTTTATTTTTCTTGATTCAGGTTTGGATTGACTAAATCAGGACACTACCATCTTAATTTTAAATTAAATAGAAATTTACATGCTTCTTTTCAAGTGATATTCTGCTGTGATGTTGATAAACTGTTAACCCGTAGCCCAAGAAATACATTATTGCAATCTCTAGTTAGTCATTGCTTACTGCAGGGAGTATGCAAGGCCACAGACTTGCCAGGCTTGGAGTATTTTGAGCCCTGCCTCAAAATTTGTTTAGATGAAATACCATTTTTTTTCTATGCCTAGTTTGTTTTACTTTTGCTTATCTCCTTATGGTACAACCCCATTTTATATAGATAATAGTAAAAAGTAGTTACTTTGTGCAGAATGAGATATTGATGACTAACATAATCACAGAATCATTGTGGAATCATTATGGTTGGAAGAGGCCTGCAAGACCACCTAGTCCAACTGTCAACCCAGCACCACCACAATTGCTTAAATCACCTAAATCATATCCCCAGGTGCCACATCCAGATGCCTTTTGTAAGACCCAATCTTAATCTCCCCTGGCAAAACTTAATGCCGTTTCCTCTCACTCTTTTACTTGACACATGGCAGAAGGGACTGACCCCTATTCCACTACAACTCTTTTCAGGCAGTCCCTTCTAAGCCTCCTTTTCTCCAGGCTGAACAACCCCACTTCCTTCAGCTGCTCTTCATGAGACATGTTTTCTAGACCCTTCCCCACCTTCATTGCCCTCTTTGGGTATGCTCCAGCACTTCAACATCCTTTTTGAAGCTAGTGACACCTCGAGGTGCAACCTCACCAGTGCTGAGTACAGCGAGACAATCTCTTCCCTCCTCCTACTGGCCACACTATTCTTGATGCAGGCCAAGATGCCCCGGCCACCCAGGCATGGTGCTGGCCCGTATCCATCTGTCTGTCATCCAGCACCCCAATCCCTTTCTCCTGAGCAGCTTTCCAGCTGCACTCCCCCAGCCTGCAGCAGCGTGTGGGGTTGTTGTGGCCCAAGTGCAGGACCAATAACAGTAATGGTGCTGTGCAGAGAAATGCACAATTGGCATAAATTCAGCAGTCCTGAAAACTGGGAACATGGGATTCCCAGCAAAGGGATACAGGCATGGGAGGATACAAAACGGGGGGACCCCCAGTGCTCTAAACAACTCACCAACAAGCAAATAAATTCGGGACTGGAGCTGGTCAAAACTGATTCTAGGGGTACCAAAGAAATCAAAGATATGCAAAATTTACCGTATATAGTAAATTATATGCGCATTAAATATAGTAAGTGTAGTATAGTAAAACACATAGTAGGCGTGGCATGGAGTTGCAGACGAGAGAAAAACAAAGGTTTAAAAGCATGTTAGCACAATGAAAAATGACACCAAGCAGATCTTTCAGTCAGGAAGAAGCCACCGGCACTGTAGTCCTCCCAGCAAGGAGAGAATGCTGACGACTTGCCATCCTTGCTCTCCTCTCCCCCAACACCCCCCTCCCTCCTGCTCAGACTGAAGCTGTGATCTCAGCTCCCTCAAGATTAGCACTGATGACAGAAAAGTGCCTGCCCTGCTTTGAGGTCATGGTTACATCTTTCACGATAAAGTACAGCTCAGTGCAAGAAACACTGCCAATTTTCTTTGACTTTTCAAATAGAAAGTCCAACAGCAAATTTGGTTTTCATTACAGCCAGTTCCACTCTGAAGTGGATCTGAAGACTTGAGTCAAAGGTGTGCATGTTGCTGTACTAATACCCAAACTGCTCTGTGTGCGTGCATAGGTTCCTCTCTCACAATGGAAAAAGAAGAAAGGAAAAAACCCCCACCAACTTGATTTGTTGAGCATAATTGTATGGATAATCTCAATCCATTACTTTGTGCCACAGAGCAGTTTTCCATTCACACATCCATCTTCTCTGAAATAGAAGACTATTCTTACATTTTATTCACATAATGGTTTTGATAGAAAACCTGGTTTGCTGCAGATGAGGGCCCTGGAGGTTTTTGGTCTATTGTAATACATAAGAGCTGCCTGACACTGCAGCATTCCTTCTCTAGTGCGATTGCCTAGCAGGGCTAAAAGCACTGATGTCTTTTACAGTTCTGGTATTGCCATTATCCATTTCAATGGGGTTTAAATGTAAAAGTGAAATTGATGGTGTTAAAGCATGAATTTCAATCATGCTAAGAAACAAGATATTGATGGGAGCCAGCAAGGGAGCTCTGAACAAAAATATTGCAAGGAAGAAGCTGAAAGGGTGATTACTATAAAGCCAGTGACTCTATGTTTTCAAGTTACAGAGCTGCCACACATTAAAAGATGTCTGTCCATGTTGCATAACTCAAGACAATGTTCATTTGTCCCTGTCAGGGTCTCCTTCCCTCTCCCTCAGGTGGGACTTCATGGGAAAAATCTTCAAGTCTTAGTTCAGCTTTTTATCTGAGATTTAAGATGTCCCTTCTCATTAATTTTTGTAGTAGGGGTGGTTTCTTGTGTCCACAGACTATAGCTGTTCTTGTAAAAATTATACCTTTATAGTTACAGTGCAGCCTTCTGTCTGAGGCTGAGTCTTTATGGAGCAGTAGAAGAGACACTTTGTATCATACAAATTACAAAGAACACTGTAACTCAGGGTTAGGAAAAATAATGAGAAAGCAGTAAGTGTTGTGCAGGAGCTTAACGAGTTGGATCTTAATTTTCACAGCAGAGAAGCAGAGCTGCGAGCAACCTTGACACAAATTGAAAACAGAATCACAAAGTGTTACTTGGTGCATTGAAGCACCTCTGTCTCAGCTATGGCTCTGATTCCTACTTGGATCCAGGCAGACATCCATGGCAGTTTCCTCTGGCACTGTGGTCAGCAATTCCCTTGCCTGCCTCTGCGTGCCCTGTGTCCTAAGGCTTATTGCCATCACCAAGAAACATGCAATTTTATGAGAAACACAGCCATGTCTTGGGGATCTCCACATTTATCTTGAGTTGCAAGCAACTGAAGAGGCTTGTCTGGTGTCTTGATTGATTTGTATTTGTGCTTCCATGACAGAAGTATGCTCTGTACCTGTTTAATTGGTTTAAATCAAATTTAAACACTAAGCAACTTTAAAACAACAGAACTGCACAACAGAGCTGTGGTACTCATTACAGAATTATAGTTGAGGTTACAAAGAAGAAAGTAAAATTATAATGTTGTATTTCAGATAATACAATAAAAATCTTCCTTACACTCTGGTATTTTTATAAATTAAAAACTTATCATTTACAGAGTTCTTTCTAAATAAACTCCCTTTCCCACCTTCTGTTAGTCTGATATTCCTGCTGCCATACCTCCACTCTGTGGTTTAAGTTCCAGTCCCGGTTTTCTCGATCTACAGCTTGTCAGCCTAAAGTGGGAGAAAAATGCCTGTAGGATCAATACGTTCAAACCGCTTGAGGAAAGAATTGTGACAATGTACCAAAGAAATTTTGAGGCATAGTGACTGATAAAAGTTCCTAGCAAGAAACTGTAATAATGTGTGTAAAGTGCATTTTTATGCAGTATTTCCTTAGGGAGCCCCTTTCTTATCAAAAGATATCATTTTATGATAAAAATCATTATTTATGTTTAGCAAAACATTTCTATTGTACTCTAAATAAAAAGTTTTTTCCCCTGAAAATGCTCTGAGATGAATGTGTACTAGAGTGCAAAAATATGATTTTATCTTTATAGGAATTTCTCATGAATAGTCTTTAAAAATGTCTCTCTCAAGGTGCAGATTCTCCCGTTCTGTCTGCATTGTTTGTATTTATCCTCTCACCAATAACATCTGCAGCCAAGGATTTCTGCGAAGTCAAACCATAGTATTTTGAATTAAATGCAAAATCCTTTGTGATGGACCTCTTCAGCAGGCTGGATGTAGCTTTAAATAAAAATTGATTTATTTTGTTCCAATAAGAAGGTGATGAAGGTTCCATCTGAGCCCACCTGCCTATCTGGCCCTGCAGTCACACTCAGTAGCAGCAGTTCCTGTCGCAAGCGTGCTGTGGTAAAGGTGTGAACTCTTAGCCACAGGGCTGGACTCTGCTGGATAAAGCCACAAACAATACCAAGCCTAAAAACTCTGAAATGTCTGACTGGTCACATACAACTGAAAATTACTTCCCCGTAAAGGCAAACCAGCACTTTGGTTATGCACTGCCATAGTTAAGGATTTCACCCACAGTGCCCCAGCATTGCAGACTAAGGCTATGTCAAATTGCATTTCATAGTTTAAAGTTTGCAAGATAATTAAAAGGATATAAATATAATTCTGTTTCATATAGCAGCTCCTACTCTTATTCACTTTACTGCAATGTTAATCATAATAATATATTGTATTGGTCTCCTTTGGTGAAACAAAGTGGCTGGGAAGCCTTTCTCACTGAAGAGAGATTTGTCTCCAGTAGTACTTGAATTTTGTAGCTCTCACACTCACAGCAATTTTACTCGTCATGTGTTCTTCATATTTTAGGCTGATAAGTTTGGTAATATTCAGGGAATGTAAAGCAAGGGATCTGAAATACTTATTTAAGTTACAAAGGCATGCAAGCGTTTCTACAAGGTTATTCAGGGCAGCTAAATTAGCTCCTGAACACAGATTAATATAATCTGTATTAATATATTCCTGACTTTTTGTCTGAGTCCCACTTATTTCATGTGAGTTTATTCAGCACGTGGAATAAAATCTTTTTTGATGGTCTGACAGCAGCTAGCATATATGTAGCTCCCAGGAAAAGAAAATGGAGATACCCAGGTACATCTGCAAATGAAAAAGCATATACAAACTTCATCTGGAGTTATTAATCTCTTTATAAGAGATTACTGACAAAAAACTCATCCATCTAGACCATAAGCAACCCTAATATTGAGGGAGCACTTTGAAAAGTAAGAGATAAAAAGACATGAGACCATGAATGAAAATAAAATTTGGGACCTTTTTTATCTATGCTGCTTTAGCACTAGATATGTTTTCAGAGAACAACCTTGCAAATAATGAGCAGATATTTCTTGCCCAAGCAGGTTTATGATATGAAGGGTATTGACATTTCTATAGAAATTACTAGTAACATTCAATCTGGAAATTACTGGTTTTTATAAGTAGGGTAAATAGTAATACATGTTGAAAACTGGCTGATCTAGCCTAACTGGTTAATTCACAAACCCATATCTGTTTCATGAATGCCCATTTCTTCCCATTTTCACTGCTCACACATGTGTTTACACATATACACACACAAAATCCCACTTACAACTTTCCTTCTGGGATGCATTGAAGTAAATGGAAAGTGGCTTCCTTTTCCAAATAATCTGCATCCTTGAAAGAGGCAGAATTAAATGGAGGGTATGGAATAGTACTATGGAAAGCAATAGTATGCATGTGTTTATACCTAAAGACATCTGTTAATTCAGGTGTCCAATTTAAATTTGAATAGAGATTAATAATTACACAAATAATAAAACTTCCAGCATGGGTGTGGGCCAGTGGTGTAATATATATGCATAGCTGAGATTCTTTCCATCCTCATTCATATTCATCCAGTGCTAACGAGACAAAAAATAGCATTATCACCTGCTTCAGTAATCAAATAATGGAAAACCAGTATCTGGGACTTTTGACTGGAATGGAAAGTAGTTTATTATTGTGTTTATTAGCTGGAATACATAGGACTCAGCTGTGGTGACATAGTGAGTGATATTCTAACAAATTTCTGAAACTGGATACATTAGCATTCTGATGAAACTAGAATGAGCTGTTTCAGTCTCTCATTGGCTTACTGTATCACCTATATCATCATCACAGAATCATTACAGCATGGCCTGGGTTGGAAGAGACCTTAAAGATCATCTAGTTCCAACATCCCTGCTGTGGACAGGGACACCTTCCACTAGACAAGGTTGCTCAGAACCCCATTCAACCTGGCCTTGAACGCTTCCAGGGATGGGGCATCCACAGCTTCTCTGGGCAGCCCATTTTGGTGCCTCACCACCCTCATAGTAAAGAATTTCTTTCTAATATCTAATCTAAACCTACTGTCTATCAGTTTGAAGCCATTCCCTCTTGTCCTGTTACTGCATGCCCTTGTAAGAAGTCCCTCTCCATCTTTCTTGTACCTCCCTTCAGGTACTGGAATTAGGTCACCCCAAAGCCTTCTCTTATGAATCTTATGATCTTCTTATTAAGAGAATCTTATCTGCTTTTATATCTTATGACTTTTTTTTTTTGCATTGTAATGCTACCTTGCACTGAATTTGACTGTCATTCTAGCTAAAGTATAGTAATAGTTCTGGGATGTTACTGATTTTTATATTTCTCCAGTGGAAATGTACTAGGGGACTATTAGGTGCATATGTTAATGGTGTCTGTATTGCTTAGCTTCATTTACTGGATTTTTCCTGTGATATATATTAATAGACTTCTAATAAACGTGGCTACATTTTCAGAAGGAGAGGGTGTAGCTGTGTAGAATAATTTTGAAGACAGGTAAGTCACATGTCAAGCAATATATGAAAGTAAAACATGTGCCTGAGGTGAGGCAGACACCAAATTTGTGTTTTTCCCCTCTGTCTGATCTCCCATGAGTTCAGTGTTACTATACTAAACATATAATACACATTTGAGTATGACTGGATATGATAAATTCAGAGCTTGGAAATACATTTACCATTAACATGCTCTGACTTCTGAAATCTGACACACCACGCCCAGAAAAACAAAAAAAGGAGGTAGCAAGAATCAAGGTTCTTGGGGTTCTTCCTTCAGCATGGACAGCACTGTAGCAATATGGACATTAAAATCTTCAACTGTTCCAACAGCTTCAAGGGAGCACTGAACCATGTCTGTCCTGTCTGTCCTCTGCAGGGAATTACTGGAACGCGGCTTCTTTCGTTACTTCATCATCTTACCTCCACTTCTCCACCTTCCAAGGGGAAACCAGTGCAGACATCTCTTTCTACTTCAAAACATCGGCCTCTGATGGGGTGTTTCTTGAGAATCTGGGGAACACTGACTTCATCAAACTGGAGTTGAAATGTAAGTATATGCTTCCTATTACTATTCTTGGCACCTGAAGTGGATTTATGTTGAATAGTAGGTTTCAAAAAATGTGTAGCATTCAGTAAAATGTGTAAGCTCTCTAAATCCTGGAAAAACTCCCAAATCAAGCTGCTTGACATATTTTCAAATTGCCTTTTGTGAGAGGAGTGCTTGAAGTATATTTGGATTGTTTATTGAGGGGAAAATACAAAGAAGAATAGAACTGGTAACATCAATTACAAAAATGACACTGACCTGAAAAGGGTTTTCAAAATTGCATGTCAGAATTATTCCTTAAAAATTTATGTCTTCAGCTCTGTGTGCTTTTCTATTTCATGGTTGCTTTGGAAACAGAGGAAGGAAAGAAAAAAAAGAGACCATCCTAATCAGCACTGCAAGGAGCCAAAGAGCTGAAAACTTGCATATGATATTTAAAAGCCATAAAAAATCCCATAAAAATAAATCTTTATCAGCATTATCTGTTAATAAAATCGCTCATCTGAGAAAGAGGGTATAATGATACCAAGAGGCAAGTCAATTTTATTATTTAAACTATTTTTAATGGCCCAGGGGCAAACTTTCCAAGGAAGGTACTGAAATCCTCAGCCACACCTGAATTCTGCTTAGTGGAATTGAAGCAGTTGAATTAGTGGCAAACATGTTTTATGCTTCCTTTGTTCTCCCTTGACCCTGCCATGAACGGGAGCAGTGAGAGGCCCTCTGTGAGATGTGTGGTTGTTATTACAGCCTCTAGCAGCACATTACAGCCTCCCTGCACTCCAGCACTGGGGCACTGGGAAAAGCACATAGGCTTCCTTTTGTTGCAGGAGCTACTCACAGATGCCAAGGACCCAGCTCTAAATGTTGATGCACAAAAGTCAGTGGGTCATTAATGTTGAAAGAGAAGGAACTGGCTTGTGGACGCTAAATAATCTATTTTTTAATGCAGATTCATTGTGATTTACATATACACATCTAATTTTTAAACAAAGAGCCATTTTCAACACTTTCCAAAGTTTAAACACACAAATCAGAATGTAGAAATTTAGAAACCACCAAGAGGCTCCTTTAAAATGCATTTAAATTTTTCCCTCCAGGTAAGCATAAAAGCCCAAGTTCCATTTGGGTGACTTTTTTTTCTTTCTTTCTACAATGAATATAGTTCACGTTGCTTAATCCAGTTTCTCTAATCTGCAACTTGTGCAAATCAAAATAGCTCCTATTGAGTCACAGGGAATAGTCTTATTTGCTTTACCAAAGGGCAAAGCCTTTTAATAATAAAGTGGCAGCTATTTCTAATTTCCCTTTGAATTTAAGCAGTACTTACAGTCACCTGAGGTGGGCATCTTCAGATCTTCTTGCTCTTCTACTTTATGGAAGGTGTTCTCAGCCACTGCAATCAGACCAACCATGCTGTTGTTCACTTAGCTAAAAAGTGACATTATCAGTGTATAAAGGTGACTTGACAGCAACAAAAATTCTTTTTAACTTGACTCAGGGTAAATAATAATCATGCTGCAATGGCTTTCTGAATAGATGTATGAGTTCAAGAAAGTAAGTGGCAGTGTGCTCAGAGTATCATTAAACAGGACTTTAATTTTAAAACTATGCTTAAGATTCACTGACTTTGCTGTGACCTGGCATATGCATAAATTCAGCCTCTGCCTCCTGTCACTGAATCTAAACTTTAGATTATAAATTCTTGATGGAAGAAGTAGAAATATCATCTGTAAGAAAATATATAAAACAACTGTAAGAACTATGCAGACTGTATTTGCTAAAAAGTACAAAGCAGTTCATTCAGTATCATTGCATTCACTCGACCCTTTTTCTCTGGAAACTACTGCTTGAAATTTTCAGGGCCCCAGGAAAAGGCCTTTCTGTGACTTAAGTGTTCTACAGGTTACAGCTGAAAAAGTGTTGGATACTGTGGGTTTAGTAACAAAGAGAAACTCACCCTCTCTTCTGAATTACACATTTATTCATGAATGTTTGTTTTACATATTTTTTAGGGTTGTTTTGTGCTAGTCTGCACTTACAGTTTTCATTAATTCATTTAAATGAAAAGTGAAGTTTCAGGATATCAGAAGTACCTTACATGGCTCTGCTGCTTCTTAAAAGTCTGTTTCCCCTTTACAGGAGTCCTGTAAAATTAATATGTGAATTTGTTCCTTTATAGGAGCATAAATTTAAGTTGGTAAGGTAATTACAGAATTATCGCCAAACTGAAGAAGCTTTCCTATGGCAAGCTGCTTTTTAGCTAGCCCGTCACATTCTCTAATAGAACAGCTATTTTGTATTAAAGGTTTGTTACATAATGACCATCACCACATGTTTATTGAAAGCTGTTGTGCTTCGCCCAGTGGATTGCTTTTGTCTGTTCATTGCCTTCTCATACACGTACAGTTCTCATTGGAGAAGGATGACTTCCTACAAAGCCTCTTCTCGATTTCTTTACTTTTCACTATTCCAAAAGGAAAATGTTAAAATCAGTGTCCTGCACATACAAATTCTATTTTCTTTTCCCCTTATGTGTAAAATACCATTGTGTACCCATAATATATGGTTAATGATGGATAAGCTTAGCTCTATAGACCAGGAACTGAAAGGTTCTATGGTATCCAGTATTTTAATCAGCTTGCTGCACTTGGTGAATGCATTAGGAAAAGAAATCATTCATTCTATTAAAATTCTTAGCTTCAGGTCTTTGGAAAGGAATTTGCATGTTTTATTCTGAGCACAAAAGTTGTTACTAGGAACACTCATTAAATTATTTTACTGGCATGCTGTCTTTGAGTCTAATAATTCTTACGTCTTATATTGTCTTAGGGTCTAATTGCCCAGATTTTCTAACTCTCCAGATTCATATGAAAAAGAGGTGACACTTGCAGTATCTTGAAGAGTAACTTCATGTGCTTTCAGCAAAATCCCAGATTGCCATCTCTGAGGAGGAGGGGGATACTGGAAGGAAGGGAAGACCATGTTTCTCTGATTTCAGAAACAGCTTTTCCAAACAGCTGACAAGGAAGGCTGTCAAGAAAAAAACAGGGATAAAGTGCTGCTATGAATGTGGCTGAAGTCTTTAGCCATTCCATTTATCAAGCAACTTCTCTGGCAGGCTTTTACTTGTCACCATTCATGGAGCAGCTGACAGATGTAGAATTACCTGAAGCCTCAATTTTTACATACACCAGTAAATCTGCAGAACCCCATTATTTTAATAGCTGGCTGGTCAGCTGACAATGGCTAGGATTGCTTAGAAAAGTGGTAGTTGAACGAGGTATAAATTTTTCTGTAAGGCAGGGCTTCCAGAAACCATTCATATCTGGTCAAAATTTCCACATGTTTTTAAAATTAAAACTGGTTTTTAGAGTGAGAAAGAGAGGATGCTTTCTCTTTTAGCGCTTTCCTACATGGTTTGTACATCTATGAAATATGGACGGAAGACTTTAGAGTTATGACTATGAAAATGAAGCTACTTCATACCTGAGATGTTTGTCATGTAGATCACATTTGAATTTTCTGTTCGAGAGATATCCCAAGTTTTGGAAGAGATGTATTCCTTAAAGCAAATTTTGAAGGGGGCATATTTGTGGTAATTTGGGAAGAAGCATCTACCATCACTGTTTCCAGAAATCTCTCAATGACACTGTCATATAATTCTAATGAAAAAGACATTCTACTCGCTTCTGTAGCTCCTCTCGTCCCAGCACCTCCAAGCAATTCACAGACCCTAATGAATTGTGTCTCACTGTTACTGTTCTGAAGTAAGTAAACAGAAAGTCACTTTTGCAACAAAAAAGAGAAAATGAGGCTTAGAGATAAAGGTCAGCTTGTGTTTGATCCTGGCATTAACATGTAAGAGAGGAAAGATCTTTCTTATTATTTTTTGTAAAAAGCTAGGAACATTTATAACCACTGCATTCAGGGTTGTCACTTGGCTGATAACCCCTAAAAGTGCCCTAAAAGTCTCCCCAAGGAGTGATCACGGAACTTGGCAGCTGTGAAAGGGATCACATGGAGTAGCTTGCTAATGAGAGCAGTGGCATGGCTTCAGGATGGGTGTACTTGCTCTGTGGGCAGGGGATACTCACAGCACTCTAATACCTGACATTTGCACATGGAAAGTCCCGTGCTGCTTCTGGTGCTCAGCTGTTTCTGTGCTACTCAGTTGAGACCTACGTAACTCCTCTGGAATCAGACAAGAACAGTGACAGACTAGGGACCGTGATTCCCATGGCTGCTTGCCTCTGCCCAGACAGCGTTCATTCCTCCAGTCTGAATGCTCTAACACATGACTGATTAATATATTTTCTTACAAATTTTAATAACTCCATCACGTCTTTCTCCAGAGGCATCCTAAAATGCAATTCTACCATATGAATGAGTTTTCCACATTATGCTCAAAGTCCCACATGTTAAAGTAAACATAGCTTACGTTTTCCACCGCTTGGTTTTTCACCTCAGTAGGGAAACTGGTGTGACCTTCATTTTTCTTTTAATTGAGTTGTTATTTTGTTTTCCTAGCAGAAGGTCACTTTTCTGTAAAACACCCCCCTAGGAAAGCATGTTGCATTAGCCACGTGTCAAAGAATGCATAGGACACTGAGGAATCTCTTCATCCCAGAGGCCCACAAGAAGTTATTAAATTAAATGGAAAAACATTACATTTCTTCAGGGAAATTTATGACCCAAAGGATTTTACAGCAGTACTTGCAAATTCTCTTCCTACTCCAGGACAATATGAAAGCTTCAAACAAAAAAACCTGGTCTGAAGGACTGCAAGCACCATTCTTTGAAAGACAAGATTCTGTTTCAGATGAGGCAGGTGATGCAGAAATGCCTGATATTCAAACAAAGCAATTTATGACTCATCTGAGAAGAAGTTCCACCTCTACCTTGTCCCAAATTAGCAGATGGGGATGGGTTCCCAGTCTGTCATGTGGCAGCAAGCCAAAGGCAGCAAATAAACATTCCAGCTGGGGAACAGGCTAAAACTGACCAGTAGAAAGTCTTAGGCACAGGGCTGTGGGGAATTAAGGCTATCAGTAACTCTTCTGTAACTGGCTTGGAGTCTGACAGACTGTAGTTACAGGTTGCTTTACTTTGGTCTCCCTCAATGTCAGTATGGCATTCATGACTCTTCACTACACAGTTCATCCCCTCAGCATTACCCCTCTCCTTTCAAGGGTGATTGGACACCTTTCTCATTGCCATAAATGCCACTTTAAAAGTCACTTTATGTGCGGTGTCTTATAAATCAGTTACAGCTCACACAAAGTTCAAGGTGGGAACTGGTTGGCATTCAAAAGCAGAGTTGTCCCTGACTTTGCTTTGCACTAAAAACATGCAGCACATGGCAAACCATTGCTGGCACTACGACCCAGGAGTTCATCTCAGGTCTTTGTCCTTATTTCCAGTCTGCTTCCTGTTACGTGCTGACACTGCAGAGGTTTTGTTACCTTCTTCATGTGTGCTAATAATTTTTCTGCAGGAAGTAAATATTTACTATGCTGCACAAAATTGCCAGATGCTTTAGGCATATGACAGAAACAAACCTTCTGGGTCCTTGAATTTAGATCCTCACAGTCACAGACAACCACAATGCATAACCTGTGTCTAGCTCCCTAAATTTGTGCAACTCTCTATTGAAAATAGTTTGAATCTATGCCAGCTGGACAACTGTTTCAGACTCACATCTTTGTGTTTTAGAAGTCTTCTAATTCCTAACAGTTTGATTTGCATCTTTTCTTTATAGCCATGCATTCTTGTTTCAGTATTGTTCTTTGGCTGAACTAATTGTTTTCTCTTCCTAGCATTTACTCTCCTCTTGTATATTTATGGTGCAATCATATCTTCTCTCAGCTTTTAATTGTTATGTTAAGCAAGACAAACTCACATAATCTCTTCTCATAAGATATTTTCTCTTGTTTCATGCTCTGGTTATGTTAATAAGGTTCTCCCTACTCATTGCACATTGAATTCTTCTTTCTTAAACACAGGTAATCAAAACTATCCACATTAATTCTGATAATGGTTTACCAGTGCCCTCTACAATGACATTAATTCTTATGCTGCCCACTTGTCCTAGGAATTTTTGACTGATTATACCAGGATGCTGTTTGTTATGTATTATTTTCTGACCTCTCCAACCTTGTGTTACTGGCAAAAAAAAAAAAAAAAAAATAGACATATGCTGACTTCTTGTGCAAAGGTATTCATTATAATACTAAATATGACTTGACCCAAACCAAATGAGAGGTCCTCTAATTTTCTGATGACCCATACTTCATCCATCTCATCAACAGTCTCTGCAATTCTGTTTTCCATCTCTGCTCTTTTTGGAAGAAAATCAAATATGCTGAATCTATAACAATTCTCTTCTTCCAAAAACCAGAGGGGGGTTTTTGATCAAAGAAGGATATCCATTGTGTTAATTTTGGTAAATCCATTATATGCTTTCATATTGTTTGTGTTCTGCCTCACATTAGGCAATGATGTCTATTTCACTTGCTGATTTTACATGCAGTCTTACCTTGATCGACTGCAGGGTAAAATCTGGTCACTAAGTCACTAAAGTTATGGTAATTCTGTTAGTTTACATATTCTTCGTAATTTCCTGTAGTTTGAAGTAAAAAGTCACCAGAAAACTCTCATCATTTTATACCCTTGTGCAGGTTGATGTGTACCAAAGCCAATCACAAATATCTCAGCTTCCCCATTTCCAGAATACATCAATTATGAGAGCATCCAGACCGTTCCTCCTGCAATTTTCACCTGGGGTTCTCATCTTAGGACAAACCTCTTTGCCCATCAGAAAGGAGGGGAGGGGGAGGACACACACGAAGACCTGACTGTCTTTTCTCACTGTCTTTTGCCACTGTCACACTTATTTTTAATCCAAAACATGAACATCATGCCATAAATTGAAATGCCATGAGTGAGGAAATCTGAAAGGGTCCAACCAAGCTTCATTGTTTCCTGAGGCTATGTGGCCTGAATGCAATGGGTCCTCTGGTCCTAAATTATTTAGATATTTTTGAGAATCATTTGTCTTAGTGGCTAAGCAGAATCTTGGTGCTCTGAAAACCACTTTTTTTCTTTAAGTTGAACTTCTTAGATAAAGTGTTGGCAATTGTTCTGTCTATTGAAAGTCTAAATTAGTCTTTATTGGTTTTACCAAGGCAATTCAGTTTCAAAGTAGAAAAAGATTTTCTGTGAATAGACAATTAGATATAATGACAGTGGAGGTGTTTTTAATAATAATACTGTTGTATCCATGGTGCTTTCAAAATTTATGAGTATGATTAATTCAAATTATGTCAACAGACTGATTCAAGTAAATATAACTTTTTTCTCCCTAGATGTTTGTAGGTAGATGCTAAATGTTCATATAGAGTTTTGGCCACAGATTTTCCTAACACTTTACAGCACTTTATTACGGTTTAAATGGTAGTTTTTAAAAAAAATCCGTTTAAATTATGATGGAAATTAATTCATTTTTAAATTGTGTTCAATTTGGGCTCTGTCTTTCAATCTTGCCTTGCTACATTTGTTCTGAGGAAAATGAACATTTCTGTTCCCGACTTCTCATTTAGAAACTTTGCACGCATAAAATTTCTTACATTTTAAAAGGAAAAGAAAACTTCACGTAAAATTTTGTTTAAAAGTTAGTAGAACGGTAATCTATTTTTTATGAGCATGAAGGCAGTTACTATCACAAGGCCACCATAACATTATCTTGCATAATTTAGACTTTTTATATCCTCTGGATCTAAATGTCTTGACTTTGTTTTTAAAATAGAGCTTTTTGTCTCAAATCATGCACTGTAGACAGCTCTCCACTAGTATGAAACCTTAGAAACAAATGCTTTATAAATGCATAAATCCTCTCACTCACCCTTTTATGATTTCCACTGCTACAGCAGGAAACAGGAACAGGTCTCCTGTTGGCTTTACATTTCCTGAGACTCATGCATACTCAAGCAAAATAGTTCACAAAAGGTGACCAAAGCAGGCAGGTCCCTCACTCTCATACTGGATCAAGTTTTCTGCCTCTAATTACCATGAAGTCTGAGAACATATTTTTGCCTCCCACAAGTCAGTTCTGTTTCCCACTCTTGTACCACTCCGTGATACTTCTGGTTTGCATTTTTAGTAGATACTTTTTCCTGCTGCAGGATAAAAAGCAAACAATACCAAAGTTATCTTCTTCCATCCTAGGGAATCTACCCTGGATTTTGGCAACTATAAATTATTACAAGTATATTTTCCAGAGCAGAAAACCTTTGACTCAAACTTTTGATGAAAGTTTGAGTTAGCTGGGACACAGTTAGCTGGGTCCATCTACCCTGCCCCCTCACCCATACACCCTTTCCATATACAGAGTTACTACACAAAAAACAAAATTGAGTCATATTTTTGGATGGCCTTGTTTTATTGTGGCAGTAAAGTGCATAGTGCAACAGAGTCCTTACCCTGATAGTGACCCTGGACAGCCACAGAGAAATAAATAGCCATGAAAAATTGCTTATAAAAGAGGCACTACAAATGACAAAACTTTATACAGCCAGGCAGAAAAATCAATAAATTCATATCATCATGAGCCCCTGCTCTGATGCAAGTTTTTCAGTAGCTACCACCAAGGCACCTAAACACCTTTACAAATCTTGGCCACAGTCCACAGCAGAACCTACAGCTAATAAACAAATTACAGAGTAAGGAAAGCACCACAGAAGAGGAAGAAAAGGACACAGGGAATGTGCTTTCATAAAAGCACATCACAAAAGAGTATCAGTCTGGATGTCTAGTTTTCAAACCTGCACCAGGCTCTTACTACTTTTAGTATGATGCACAATTTACAGTTTAGACTGATTTTTATTACATTCAAATGTGACATATTCGAGAGGGGTGTTGATATCCTTGTGTCTGTTTGTAAGCACTTAGACACACTGCTCAGCAGCTTCAGAACTGTGCCAAATTCATAGCAATTTTTCATAGTAAAATAAGCCACTCTCTCCTCTCCAAAAACCTCTCTGATGCTTTACCATGCTCAGACAAAATCTGATTTCATAAACATTACCACCTGCTTTTATGTTGCCTTTCATCCAACAAAAAATAACTACCACTTACACAAAACCCTTTATATGCTGCATGGGAGAGCTCTGTTTTGATGTCTCTGCTTCCCCCTTGTTGTGCTGCCTTCTGGTGCATAGGACCAATTCAGTTTCATGGTAAAGTGCTGCAGTTAAAAGGATATAATGAAGTATATTATAACCCACTACAGACAGGAGAACACACATCTCCTCCCCTTTTGCACTCAGTACACTGACTACAGTTCCCTTTGTGTGAATCATCTGTCACAAAAGAGACCAGGAGATATTGCTGCTGTATTTTTTTTAAGCATTAGTAACTCTCATGAGATGAATCAACAGACCTTCAATGAGTCACTGTTTCTGTTCCTTCCTTCTTTCCAGGCAGCTAAGTAGTTATTGTAAGAGAGCTGGCTGGATGGGAGGTAACATCTATCTGAAGTTGTGTTTATTGCCTTTGAATTAAAACAAGTGGGTATTTTTTCAAGTCCTGCTCTAACCAGCTAATGTTTGTAAACAAGTTCTTTCACATATCTTTGCTTTGGTTCCCCGGTCTTGCAGGACTGATAATATTTTTTTATTCTTACTGCCCATGGCTGAAAATTGCTGCATCAACTAAAATACAACCATAAAAGTATGGGAGTTGTTTCCAAGTGCTTATCTACAAGACAGCTGCAGTGCAATTAGCATAACTGAAGTAATTAGTAAATAGTGATAATAAATAATTATCTTCTTAGGGCATATTTGGCCTTTGCATGATCTTTCATGAGAAAATTTGGTACTTTCATTTAATGCAATTTTTTTTGTCCCCCAAAGCAATCTAATCTACTGTGTAGGAAGACTGGTATTTATGTTTGATTGGTTCATTGGCAGTCGAGATTATTTTAAAGTGAGATAAAATAACTTGGTTATTAGCAAAATCAAATCCCTCCTTATCTTTGTCCTTACACAGATGTTTACTCATGATTGGAAAGGTGCTGCATGGAGTTCTCGTTCCCCTCCACACTGAGCTCCAGTAGAGCTATGCCTTTCCAAATATTGCAAGTTGTGTGTGTAAGTGCTTGTCTGCCAGTAGAAAGGGAACTGCTGTGTGTCCACAAGGTGAGAGAAGCCAGGACCATTTTTTTTTTTTTACTACTTTGCACCTGAAGAGTTTTTGGCCAGTTTCAGGTAGCCTGTGTGCAGTGTAATACACTACTTCTGAGTCAACTGATATATACTGAATACTTAAGATTAAAACCACAGATGAGGATAATGAATTTCAAGGCTCAGCATGGATACAACAGGCAAAGGTTGTTACAGTAGAGAGAATCTATTCCAACACAGGCAATGAAAGAACAAAAAACCAGCTAGTTACTCAGTCAGGCAGACAGATATATGAAGGTATGTTTGAACAGTCATAAAATGAAATTATGAAAGAATGATTTTAACATATTTAATTCCCGTTAATCCAAAGATGACTTGTTCTGTAAACTGAAACTAGAATTTAGACTCATTGTTGTTGCAACTACTGGTCCAGTTGTAACTCTTACTAAAAAGAAGATATTAAAGTATCGTGCAGGAAGAAGGACAATAATGCAGTAAAGTTCACTCCTTTTAAATATACAGCAAAACAATTTATTTGTGTGCAGTCTTGTCTTACAATATAACAATATTCTCATATGCATAAGAAAACAGCAGCTCTTGCTGAATCAGGTCAGCATCTCTCAGTAGATGTAATTCCCTGTCCATTCTCAAAGAAATGTCACTGCAAGTTTACAGCTGCCAGATGTAGATACTGCACACAGCAGAGACTGAACCAAGTGCCTTCAGGCTGCAGACCAAATGGTGAAGAAAATGAGGATCAAAAATATGATAGACACTTTAGGGGATGCTCTTTCCTGCATTCAACAAAGCCTTTTCCTTTATTTTTCATTCTGATATGATTTTTTTGGTGTGCAGGATACTTTGAAAATTTTAAGATAAAAACAAACTGAAAAGGTCATAAGAAACTTCAGACATTCTGAAGAGTTATGTATTCCTAATGAAATCACACAGGAATTGAATAAATTCTATTCACCATAAATTAGTTTCTTTAGTCCTTGGGAAAAAAGCATGCTTGGATTACTATTTGTATCATTTCTAAATAATATGTTATAATTTCTTCCAAACCTTTAATGTTTAAAGCCATTCAGCTATACATGTTTTTATTCCTTTACCTTTCATTTAGAAGTTAATTTCCTTTTCCTTTCTATACATGTTCCTAGACTTCTTATGACTGAAGATAAAGTGTGTTTTAAAATATTTCCTCCAGGCAGCAAGAATTTCACTGAGAGAAATCAGTAATACTGTTACAGAATGTCTGGAATCACTAATATTTAAAACTAATTTTACAGTTATATCATCAAAATGTTAATGCCAATAGCAGTCACTGTACTTCCTTTTTTTGCAGGGAGGTATTATTTTACCAATACATATGGTAATCTCTCCTCCCACACATCTCAAGTCCTGAACAGCAGGATGGGAACTGGGGGGAAAAAATTTCTCTCATTGCAACCCACCTCAGCTTCAAGATCACCTGAGGGACCTGAACAAACATAGAGCCATGGGATTGACAAGATGCATCCCATAGTCCTGAGAGAATTTCCTACTGTAGTTGCCAAGCTATGCTCTGTGACATTTTAAATATCATGACACTCAGGCAAAGTCCCCAGTGACAGGAAAAAGGTAAAGAGAACCCTGGGAACTACTGCTCAGCCTTAACTAGCTGCCTGGTAAGATCATAGAACAGGTCCTCCTGGAAGCTGTGTCAAGGCATATGCATGAGAGGGAGGTGATTAGAGACAGCCAACATGGCTTCACCAAGAGAAAATTGTGCCTGACTAATCATCAGCCAGTTCTTTCAGGACACTGGGAGAACATCTCGTTGGGTCCCATAGACTTATGCACAATTCAGGTTCCTCAGATGGTCATGAACCTGATCTCTACTTACAGTGGGAAGCACTTTGCTCCCCTAGTCCCATCCTGCTGTCCATCCACTCAAGAGGTGTGGGAAGAGAGGTTGACACTGAAGACTGAGGCAAAAGAGGTGTTGAGTACCTCAGCTTTTTCCTCATCCATTGTTACCAGCGTTCCACGACTGTTCATCAGGGGTGGGTGCACCTTCTTTGACCTTCCTTTTCTGGTTTACACACATGTGGAAGCCCTTCCTGTTAGTCTTTGCATCCCTTGCCAGGCTGAGGTTCAGTTTCACCTTAGCCTTCCTCACCCCTCCCTACACAGCTGTATTTCATGTCTGTACTCTTCCCAGGTTTCCTGCCCTTGTTTCCACTGCCTTTGCATCAGACCCAGATGGATTGCTCATTCCCTACAGAATATCAGTTTGTTCTAAAGGTTCAGAGAGACACTGAGCCTCGGTTGTATTGTATCTTGTGGATGGATTTACACGTGAGAAGTGGGTCTTAAAAAATGTTAAATCAAAGCAATAGCTTTACTCACCCATTTTTCCTTCTCAACACTTACATAAATGACTGCATAAGATTCAAAAGAGTGTAAAGTTTCATGATTTTTCTTTATTTTACTTGAAACCCACAGGCAAATGTAGAGTGTGTCTAGACTGTACAGTGAGCCCCTATGTTAGAGAGATACCTGAGCTGTTTCTGAGAAAGATCTAGCACATCCACATAAATCAGCACTCAGCTATGCTGGGTTTGATCCTAGGTGCAGTATAGTCCCTCATTAGAACTAATTACTGTTGGCACAGCATCATGCTGATGCAGCTGTGCAGCTTCCAGAGCTGGTTCATTTGGCACTTAGCTCAGGGATCACTGAAGTCTTGGGCATGGATGTGCACTGTCATTTGGTCAAATAAATGAAGATTCTGCTCATTAGTTCAAATGGACTTTTCATTTGGGAATTACATAAATGATGAAACCATCCAGATGCTTAGTCCAATTATTGTAAATGAAGTCATGATTTTTGACAACAACCTGATTACTAACAGACAGCCAAGCTACACGGTAATTCCTGTATTGCAGTCAAGCAACTTGGATCAACAATTTCTGTGTTATGTTGCTTTGGTAGCTTTAATTTTAAGTCGTCCTTTGAGAAGTGGCCTCCTTAAAGCAGGTTCTGTGTTCCAGTATGGCACTTCAGGGTAGCATCTGTAGCCCTTTCCACCTATTTTCTGCAGCCAGGAACAACCCACCAATGCTGTTTCCATGTCAGCATTGGCATGGCCTCTCCCAGCCCTGCGCAAATGAGGGCACCAGGGAAGGTAGTTTAGAGATGACTTTGTAAAACTATCTTTAAACTCCGATATCTAAGTGGGAAAGGTGGACAAGACAGTTACTTTCAAATCTTAGAATGCCTTCTTTTCTATGCAGAGTCTGTTAAAGGCAGTGAGAAGATTCCAATAACTGCATGTATCAGACCTGATCTTGACCATGGTGATAGATTTCATATAAAGATATATAGACAACCAGCTCTAGAAATATCTATCATATCTCTCTTTTGATTAAGTTTTCTTTCATTTTCAATCATTTCACTGAATTCTTTCTACAGGTTCAGACAGCGAGCCCTTTGTCAGAGGTGTATTTACAAACAAACTGTCCAAGAAGTTTGGCAGATGTTGCCCTTACAGAGACACAAACTTTTCAAGCTGTTGTTTTATCAGAACAAATATCTGTCTGGCAGATTCAGTTTACAGTTTATAGCTTATTGTTGTAAACTATTTTACAGCCAAGTGAGTGAATTCTGATTCTAGATGTAACACGGCATTTATGTTCTAAGAATGGGATTTCAGAAGGATTCTAAAGAAGTTAGATACTCTTCCCTTTGATGTAAGTCAACTAAAACATCAGTCAGTCCCATTTGAAGGGTATAAAAATACATCAGGGGAGGTAAGAGAAATAAAGTACAAGGGAGGACATGAAACTGTGTGTTTCAAAGAAAGGATAATGGGGAGAAGGAGAGAGAGATGGGCATACCTTAGAGAGATGATTGACAGGAGGGTTGTAATCCCTCTTCCTTTTTTTTCACAGTTTATGTGTCTTGAGAACATCCACCTACTGCTTAGCATCTTGTGAGAGAGTACACACCCATCTGTTAACATCTCTTTCTTTGCTGGCAGACTCATGATAACTAGAGATCCTAGCCTGAAACTCATCAACAAAGATCAAACTAGAAAACAGGGGAGAAAAAAGATACTTGAAATACAAAGAGTTCAAGGAAAATGGGAGATCTAGCTGGTCACCAATCATGAATGCCAGAAATGTCTATCAGCTCGTTTAACCTGACCTTCTGCATAGCAAAGGGCATAGAAATGTTTGCTGCTTCCCCTGCAACTGACGCTTAAAACTTGTGTTTAACTAGAGCACATCTACCAGAAAGCCTTGAAAGGAAGGACACAAGAAACACAGAATCCTACAGACAGTGCAGTCATAGAATCATAGAATCACAGAATCATAGAATACCAGGTTATTAGGGCCCTCAAGGATCCTTTGGTACAACTTTTCTTAACAAAAGCACAGTCTAGACAAGATGTCCTAGCACCCTGTCCAGCTGAATCTTAAAATTGTCCAGTGTAGAGGAATCTACCACTTCCCTGGAGAGATTATCCCAGTAGCTGATAGTTCTCATTGTGAAAAATTTTCCTCTTTTGTGTCCCCAGGAGTAACTTGTACCCATTACCCTTCATCTTTTCCATGTCACTTCCTATAAAAAGGATGCCTCCATCTTCTTTGCAGCCACCCTTTAAATACCAGAACAATGGTGATAAGGTCTCCCCCAAGCCTTCTTTCTCAAAGATAAACAAACACCGTTTTCTCAGCCTTTCCTCCTGATCATCTTTGTGGACCTTCTTATATCTGTCTTTGTTGAACTTCACACATTCTTGTTAGCCCGCTCTTCCAGCCTATCCAGGTCTTCCTGCACAGTTGGCTCAGTGGCTCAGTTGTATCCCTTCAGTTTTATGGGCAAATGCCTCATAGATTTAATATGAGGAAATAACTTGTACCCAATAAAACTAACAGAGAAAATAATAAAACAACAGAGAAAAAAGAGTGAGAAGGGCATTTTGTTTGCCAAAGTTGCTCTTCTGTGCTCTGAACAGATGGCTGACAACATCCTGAGACCTTAGAAAATTGAAACGGTGAAAGAAATGTGTTCAGATTTAATTATATGTAATTGCATAAGGCACAGAAAGGGTAAAACTAAGCCACAAACCTCAGTGTATTGAGTGAATTTATGTAGCAGGAGAATATAAAAATTCACCCTTGTTCAATTTTATGCAATTTTCATCACAAAACCTTGTACTGACTGAATAAATTAAAACACACATTTACTTTTTTTTTTTTAATTTCATAATTAGGCAATTTCAGACATTTGTTCAAAATCTGATTCCTATTCTCTTTTCTCAGAAAAACTAGCTCGGGTTTTAGGGTATTTGGTAGACTGAAAAATAAAATTATTATTATGAAAACTTACTTCATTACCTAAAAAGTGATCAGTGAAAACCTCTGGTCATTTTTTTGTGGCTCATTTCCTACATCTTTTTGAAAAGTGTCCTGTGCTGGCTCAGTCAGTCATTGTGAATAAATACTCACACACACACATGTATGTTAGATATTTTTTTAATCGTCCTATTCAAATGTTTGGCAGAATATTACCACTGTCACATCAACCAAGGATGTGTTCGAGTCAAAGAGATTATGTTATGTAAGGATTGTATGTTGTGGTGGTTTGAAGAGACTGAGTTGATGGACAGGGTTTTAGAACAATCGCTTCTCGCAATTTTGCATATAAAAGGTACTGGCGCGGGGAAGTCAGCCCTCTTTCTGGGTTCCGGTCCCTCACCGGGAGGCGTGGCGGGGCCGGAGCCCGCTGGGCCCCGCTGGGCCGGGCCGGGCCGAGCCCCCTGCCCTCTCTCCATCTCTTTTCGGGGATGAGGCACGGCACCCCCCCGGGTGCTGCAAGACCCCTCGGAGCCCGTGAGCAGCTGAGAAACAGCTATAGCCGTGGCAGAGCCGAAACCATCTGGAGCGGACGGGCTCCCCTCCCCCACTCCATGTGGCGGTGCGTAGACCCGGCGGGAGCCGAGACAGGTTTCTACCACCAACGCCACCGACATCGAACAGCTCGCAGCATAAAGGAGAAGAGGCTTTTCTTTCCACCGCAAAGCCTAAAAAGAAATCAGCCTTTCAACATGGAGGCTGCAAGGTCAGAGAGAAAGAGAAAGCACGTCACGTGTTGGCGGAGCCAAGATGGAGACTGAAAAAGAGGGCAGCAGCGTGTCTTTCGCACGCAGCTTAAAAAGGCTCCTGGCACACTGTGGTGAGAGACTGATGTTACAAATTGTTTTATTTCTCAGTCAAGGACGCGGGGGGAAGAGAATNAACCTCTTTTTCTTTCAAATATGGAAGAGACTTAAGAACTGCAATTCTGACCTAAAATCACGTGTGTTATCCTTTGTGTGAGTTGGGAGATAAGTGGGGGAGGTACTGGAGGGAAAGTGGGAGTTTGCTTTAATTTTTTATCATTATCATTCTTTTATTACTTTTAATTCTGTTAGTAATAAACTTCTTTGTATTCTTTAAAGTTTTGAGCCTGCTTTGCCCTTCTTCTAATTCTTATCTCACAAAAAGTAAAAGATGAAAACTAAACCACCACAATGTGTAGACAGAGACTTAAAAATATAACACACTTAGGGAAAAAAGCTGAATAATTGCCAGTCTTCTATATAAGAAGTTTCACTGAA
The DNA here is from genome assembly GCA_013397055.1 of Pachycephala philippinensis. Taxonomy (NCBI): domain Eukaryota; kingdom Metazoa; phylum Chordata; class Aves; order Passeriformes; genus Pachycephala; species Pachycephala philippinensis. The sequence continues at coordinate 238,077 of VWZT01014192.1, read as the reverse complement.
CTTCTGAACAAATTGGCTGTTGTACTGGCTCTGGCTGGGGTGGAGTTAGTTTTCTCCTCAGCATCCCATCTGGTGGTGTTTTTTGGATTTGTGCCTAGAATAGCATTGATACAACACCAGTGTTTTGCCTATTGCTGAGCAGTGCTTGCACAGCACCAAAGTTTTCTCTCTGTCCCAGTCAGGAGGCTGAGGGTAGCAAAGACATAGGAAAGGGACACAGTCGGGACAGCTGATCATTGACCAAAAGGACAACACCTTGCTCAGCAGCCAGGCTGGCATAGAGGAAAAAGAAGGAGTGGTGGCGGCACAGTGTGCTCAAAGTCCTGTCCAACCTGACCTTGAACTCTTCATTCCCCCAGCCTTGAAATTCAGGGTCTCAAGAGATGTGGGAAGAGCAATTGCCAGTAAAAACTGAGACAAAAACTATGTTGAGTACCTCAGCCTTCTGCCTGTCAGTTGTCACCAGGTCACTTGTCTCAGTTTTGAGGGCATGAAATTTCTTAGGTCTTTATTTTCTGACTAACACGTGTGTGGTCAGATATTCATCCATTTCTGTTAAGACCTGTCATCTTACCTAGAGATGTCCCTGGTTGGGAAGTACTTATTCCATAGACTGAAAATGGAACTAGGAATGAAGAGTCAGAACCAGTAACATAACTTGCGTGTGAGACATCCTGTTTGCAGCCTCTGCCCATCTGATAAGCTCTTTTCATTGACATATTCCATGTTTTTTTAAGTCCATCAGTCTAGCAAATACATTTCATTCACCTTTGGTGTGAGAATCATGTTTTTAGGTTGGTTGAGGAAGGATCAGGACAGTCCATAGATGCTGTGTTATCTTCTCTAACTTTCAGCAGGTGCATGCACTGAAAACAGCCTGTGATGAGAAGATTTTGTTGGAATGCTATTCCTTCCCTAACTGTAAGATTAAATATAAAAATATAGTATTAATTTATACAATTGGTACTCATTTCAAAGGGAGTGATTTTGTCCAAAAAGTAAAAATTTAATTATATGTCTTTTAGGCTGTGAAACAAATTTTAGTTTAAAGCCATGCATAAAGTTAGACTATGCAGGCACAGAACTTCTACTTGAAATATCTCTATTTGCCAATTTTCTTCACTTTCCCTTTTAGAAGAAGAATAACTTTCCTTTAAAATAATTAGAGATACTTCTATCCAGAAGACCAAGAGCTTGCAAACAAAGAAGCATTCTTGTGGAGGTTTTCAAAAATTCTGAATGGATAATAGTCAAGGTACACAGTAGCAATATTGACAGTGTCACCAGCTGCCTCAGAATAAGAGAAAAAGTCTGCTAAGAGGTCCTTTTTTTACAGTCTTGTAAACAGACAGCTTTTGGGAAGCAATTCAAGCCTGACAGTGAAGAGATCTGAGGCGGTTCTTCAAAGCAAAATTAAAGGAGAATTATACAAACACCCTTGAAAACAGACTTGAACACAACATACAATTTAAGTACTAGAGAGGTTTTCCTCTAATTCCTTCTTTGCCTGGGTTTATTGGCAGAACCACTGAAGTTACAAAACATAATAACATTAAAACTAAACATCTTTATTTCTATAACAGCAAGCTTTGGCTTATACAGGATTTGTGCCTTGTAAAGTGCAAAAGGCCAAACAGACTAAATCCATGGCTTATAAAAGGCAGTTCGTTCAAGAAATTAAATTATTTTATTCAGCAGAGAACAGAAAGAACAACAGCTTTTCATTTTTTTCTTTTAGAAGTATCCAATTTTGAAAAAAAAAAAATCAATTATATAATAAATTTGGGTTGACAGGACATTTTCTGTAAAAAATGTATTTCTATACTTTCCATTTTCTTAAAAATGCTGTCAAGTCAGTCTAATATAACCTTGTGAAAATCTATTAGGCCAGCCATATACAAAAATATTCCCCACTATTTATCAGCATTGTTAGTGATAATGAACATGGAGTGGTGCTTTTACCACAATTTAATAGCCTTGTGGAGTAAGAGTTTTATAATAGTGCTTTCTCAATTCAACCAAACCAGAAACCGCAGCGGTACTGGAACATGTAGACCATAATTGGCACCCGAGACTTTTCAGAGGAATTAAAAGGGAGCTCTGGCTTTTTTATTTTGTGTGTAAAAATTAAATGGAGCCCTTGGTTGTCTTTACTTCTGTCTGGTATCCTCGTTTGTGAATGCTGTAACTGAAAATCCATTCTCTGTTAACCCTTTCATCTGATGTTTTGCCACCAGCATACAATTTGCAGCCCAAAGATATATAAACTATATATCAATAGGAAAGTCATAATTATATTACTTTATTAAAAAGTAATTTATATATTGTTAATCACACCCAACATTCAATAATAATTATCAATTATATGTTTGCCAAGGATGACCTGAAGGAGTGTTTAATAGGGCTTAATGGACATTTGTAAAATTTCTAAACATGTTTTGGATCACACACTATAAATAGAGCACTGTAGGGCTTACTAAAGATCCATTTCTTTTTCAGCCATAAAATGTCACATGGAACTTAACCACAGCATTGTTAGTTCATTGCAAGAATTAATTGCCCCTCAAAATCAAAAAAAATTTAGACTTCTCCACAATTTTTTCAGCAAGATGCTTATTCCCTAAAAAAAACCAACATAAACTGGAAAGCTGAAGAGTTCAAAGATTAAAGTAATTGTTTGAGGGTTTGCTGATATTTTCTTCTAAAAGTCTAGCTCCTACTCAAGTTAGAAGGAACTGAACATGCAGAAAGATGACTTAGCAGTGCATATTTCTATTCAATATGACTCCTTACTGTTTAGGAAGTGTAAGTGGATGTGTTTACAATGTAAGACTGCAAACAAACTGTGGGTGCCTTTTGCTCACTATTTCAGCCGCTACAGAAGTCTCCTTTTCATTCGATGTGGGAAACGGGCCGGTGGAGATCGTGGTGAGATCTCCCAACCCGCTCAACGACGACCAGTGGCACCGGGTCAATGCCGAGAGGAACGTCAAGCAGGCCAGCCTGCAGGTGGACCAGCTACCCCTGGAGGTCCGGAAAGCTCCCACAGAAGGACACACACGGCTGGAATTGTACAGCCAGCTCTATGTTGGTAAGGTGCAGAGGGGGCAGCCGGGTTTTGCTCTCACATGCTGAACGTTCTCTGACTCGTGCCTTGCCAGCAGCAGTCACTGAAAGTGGGAAGCTGTGCTCCTCGAGCACTTGCGTGACAGCAAAGGGGGGGAAAAAAGAAAAAGAGAAAAAAGAAAAAGAAAAGACAAACGTGTCCATAATTACAGAAATACGAAGGTCAACTTAGAGAAAAATACTGTGTCTTGGAAACTTGTCCTTTTTGTCTTTCTCCACCTGCATCTCCTGGCTGAAAGTGCCTCCAGCAGGCTGCAGTGCCAAACTCCTTTTTTTCGCTGAGAGTCTCTGCCCAGACACACAAACACTTTTTCACCACACAAGTGAAAACTTCTGCAGAGTTCTTGCCAAGACTGCCTGTGCCCGCAGTTCCCCTCCCAGCCTCAGCAGCACTTCCAGCCTCTTTAGATTTGATCATTGGCCATGCTTTTGCATTCACAGCTCTCACGGCAGTCTTTTCCCTTTAGTCCCATGGCCTATTTACTCATTTGATGTAGGAAAGCACCACACAGTGTTACACAAATGCATTCCCTGGAACCAAGTTAGTCCAGCTGCTTTCTGGAGCTGCTGGTTTCTGCTACATTTTGGGCAGGCTGTTCCAGCAGCATTTGTATTTCCCTGACTGTTAGCCGCAGGGCTGCGCAGTGCTGACATGCCAGGTGTCATTAGCTGGAATCAGAACTGCATGAAATGTTGAGCAAAGAAGCACTTTCATACCTCTGTAGATATCTGTTAACAAGAGGAGAAGGAAGGGGAAAGGGGAAAGGGGAAAAAAATATCTCTTTTTTCTCCATGTTAGTCAGCATTCAACAACTCAAATGAATTAAAACGATGTTTAAAGCCTCCATTGCCTTAGTAATCAGACCCATGTCACTCCAAACTGTGTATAATGTGTCACCAGATGTGCAGGTGTTATTTACAAGCTCAGATTCTCCTTTGCTGCTGTGATCCCAGTAAATGGCGGTTTCAAAATAAGCTGAGAGATGAAGTTTGTCTAAAAGAGGAACACTTAACCTTTAAAAAAATACCAAGCCTTTTGCTGTAAACAGGAAGACCTGGAGTTTTTTCCCCTAGCCTGGGTTCTTTGAGAATTGTTGATAATGATGATTTCATTTGTTAGTTTTGAGTTGACTATAACACCAGCAATGTTTTGAAATATATAATACCTTTATTGACAAAAAACGAATGTCACAATCTGCACCAGATTTTTTTCTTTCTGAATTACATCTATTTCATATAACTTGGTGATTGGAGCACACGTATTAGAGAACAGCTTTAAACTTTACCTGGAGTCAGACCTAGCATGGATTTGAGTTGGAGTGCCCAAAATGAATACCTGAATATCGGGGCCCTGGAGGGTAATGCTGAACAAGAATTGTTTTGGTGCCTCCTGTTCCATTTTCTGTAGAATAAATATCTATTCTTTGGGTGAGCAAGAGGGCCGGAGGGATGATGACTTTGTGTCCTAGGGGCTAGGACAGTCACTGAGAGGGGGGAAGAAGGCTTTTCATCACAGCAGTGTATATGAGTTTACATAGAATGGAATCACACCAGAACACCCTCTGCTATGTGCACTCAGCAGAGACCAAGCCTTGCCTGCTCCTACTCCAAATCGTCCAGTTACCAGTATTTGATTTGAAGCAGCCCTCTCTGGTTTGTATTTAGTCCTCTTCCCCACTCAGGTAAATATCAGGCTCTGTGCTCTGTGGTGATGAGCATTCAGATCTCCTCAGGGACTCTCTGGCACCTGCGGCACTGCAGCAATCAAAGAGAGGAGGGATGAGCAGAAAAGATGCCAGCACTCATTGTTATTTACTCGCATTTTTTAGTTTGGGTTTTTTTGACTGTTTTTTCTACTCCAACCTCAGATAAGACTTTCCTAGCTGAAATCACACTTTTTCAGAGAATGTTTACTAGGGGTGAAAAAAGGATAGTTCTTATTAACTGCTGTAAAAAACCATCTCAACCCAGATTGCCAAATGTAGTTTTTCAGTGTTCCATCCTTCAGTCTATGCTCTGATAAGTAAACAGTATACATGATGTTTCTTGGAAAGTAACATGAATATTTCCTATTGTAACTGAGAATGGGGATTTGACTCCTTTTTTCTTTGCCCATTGTGGCTTTGAAGAACGTAACACTGCATAGCGTATGATGGCATTATTATTAGCGCCCACCATTACTAATCATTAGGAGAGAAAGGCTACATCTTAGCAATCGAGCCAAGCCCATTTCTTCCACTGTTATCTCTGAAAACATTGAAGTTAAAATGCAAGGAACCCTTCCAGCGTAGGGCTAGAATCTCAAATTAATCAATATAAAGCAATAAAAAACTGCTATTTATGCTTGTTAATGGTATGATATCAAAGGGCTAGGTTTCCCTGATTTGTTGTCATTAGGACAAGGCAATTCCTTGCCCTTATAAAGAAATTACCACAGGCTTAGCAGGATATTTCATGTAATGCAACAGCAATAAAATCCGTTCAGTGTTGTCTCACGGTTCAGCATTCCCTCTCAGGTGCTGCGGGAGGCCAGCGAGGCTTCCTGGGCTGCATTCGTTCCCTGAGGATGAACGGGGTGACGCTGGACCTGGAGGAGAGAGCGAAGGTCACGCCCGGGGTGAAGCCTGGCTGCTCTGGCCACTGCACGAGCTACGGGATGTACTGTGCCAACGGTGGCAAGTGCGTGGAGAAATACAACGGCTACTCCTGTGACTGCTCCAGAACTGCCTACGATGGGCCATTCTGCATAAAAGGTAAAAACCGCAGTGCAGGAGGCAGAGTGTGGGGGAACTATTTGCCTGAGGAAAAGAAAAAACCACAATGGAGTCGATGTTTCAGCTTTATTAATTAAACAAGTAAATCCTGTTTAATACTTCTTGCTAACGAGTCAAATTATACACCCATGTGTATATTTAAGTGTGGTTATTTAAAACCACATCTCTTATTAGGAGTATATGTTACCTGTTCAAATCAAATAACACAACAACAAAATGCATCAGGAATGCCTGTAGTAGTAGCAGGTCTGCAGACTGTATTCCATAGTCTTGAGCTGTAGAACAATAAATTCCAACTAGCACAATGTCATGGTAACTTCTTCTTTAGAAGAAAAACATGGATTTAAGCAAAAGCTACCTACTCATTCAGAAGTGTAGGTATGACATTTAGGTTGAATATCTTATATATTGGGAGGCCAGCAGTTGGCTTAGAATTATTATCCATCCGTAAGTAGATCAGTTCTTTTAGTACCTCAAACTGGGTTAGGGATTGAACCCGCTAGGATAAGGGAAGGCACAGAGCTCCCACACTTACGTCAGTCCTTTGGAAATGCCTAAAATATGTTCTGGATTTTCAAAATCAGTGATTGTAAGAGAACAATGTACTACGGATGTACAGGTCTGCATGAGAAAGAAAGGCAAGGAGCAAGGGAAAGAGGGATCCAATAACAAAAAAGTGAGAATAAAAGTACAAATTTATTTCCACATTTTTTTCTTGTTTTGACTGTCTAATCCACTCCTTTTTCTAATCATTTTTAAAACTTTCTCAAAGTTTCAGCTAAAAATGTGAAGGCTCTTCTCATCAGTATCCCTGATGTTAAAGGAACCTGTAGCCTCATAAAGTGCTCCTCTGCTTTTACATTCCCCTGCACCAGGAATCCTGCAGGCAGTCTAGGTCACCAGACACCAGAGTCCCCTCATGAAGCTAACTTGGCAGTAGGGGACAGCACTACTGCTGTTGGCCTCTGATGTTCCCATTTTCAACTCTTTCTTAACATCTCAGGGTTTTTTTCAAGTCAAAACCTGAGAATTATTTTGCAGATATCTATACTCTGCTCTCTTTTTGCCACACTTAGAGAAAACATAAAGTTTATAATAGAAATAGGCAGTCTTTTTACCTGATGCTGTGTTGCGGACTGCATTTTCTCCCCACACCTTCATTTATATCCATGTATATTTACCTTCATTTCATTCTATCACAACAAAGCTTTATCCATTGATGAGATACTGGACCACCCTCTTCTAAAAGCCAAGGGATTGTTTTCACATCACCAGATATTCACATCACTAGATATGGATGAATCTCTGGCTTGACTGTTTCATAAATTCCAATAAATATGATGTATTTCTAGCACAGCAGAAGGGAAGCAGCTGCTTGTCTAGATAATGGCTTCCACTGTGCTTGCATGCAGGAATTTCATCAGCTTTCACCACGCTGGGCTGCTTCAAAGGCAAATTATAAAACACGTCCATTCAGTCCAGGACTGTACCTACAGCGACTCCTGAGAATGTGAATACAGTAATTTCAGTTAATTTAGCAAATGGTTTGCCATGAATAATGGTAATGCATATTTAGTATTTCTGTTCACTAATGCAGTTATATGGTAGAGGAAACCCATTCAGGCTGGAATTGGGTCGATCTCTTACAGATCACGTGTTGACTCAAAAAAACAAAAAAAGAAAAAGAAAATATAATTACTGCCATGGCATATTCACTGAATTCATTTTATAGCTTTTTCTGTGTTGCCAGAACTCATCACATTGACTTTTGTTTGTGTGGGTTTTGTACCTCTTATGGACCAGCCTTCCACCAAAACTAGCTCTAAGCTAAAGTGTTTCATTTTTCCTGGATGTGGAGCTAGCAGAATAAAAACATACCATTAGGGGAATAATTGAGCACCTAGCACAGACAAACCCTGGTTTTGGCTGGTCTGTAAGCACTGCCATAGCAACGGCAGTAATATCATGCCATGTTATACTCTTCTCCTTATCAGTGTCCCAGTGCAGCCAAGGGCCCAGGGCTCTGACAGTGAGACTTTGGGCATGCAGTAGAACTTGCCGTGAGCTGCTGCTGCTGGGCAGCACTGGCTCATGCAGAGGTGCTCTTGTTAGTGCAGGGATGTCTGTGCCATACGGTGTTGTGCCATCTAAACCTGACATAAGATCTCTGTGTTAAATATCAAATCTGTTCCAGGCTAAAAATAGCTCCCCAAATCCTTAAGATCTTATGTACAAGGTGCAAATTGCCAATTTCCTATCTGCTAATGCTGGAGACTGCTGTACTCATCTAGAATATCCCCAAGTGTGATTTAGTGTGGGTGAGTTCATGAAGTTTCCCTATAGAAAGAACAATGGGACACTGGGGAAAAAGCTAGAGGATAAATTACACAAAATAGACTGGGTTTGGGGCATCCTATGATCAAAATAATTGTAAAACCTCTGTAACAAACAATGCTGATAATGAGATCTTTAGAAGAGTTCATTTACAGCCCATTACATTTACATTGTCAATTTAACTTGCATTAAGCCTTTTAAATCAAGTCAAGCCCTGGAACAACTTATGTGTGTCGTCAAGCTTCCTAGACTTATGAAAGAAGGGGGTCCTACATTTTCTTTCTAATAGCAGCCCCTGGAATCTTGTAGTGTGTCCTCTTGGTCCATGAGACAAGAAAGAATGTATTTTCTAGAAACAAAGGGCAAACATACATAATGACTGCAAAATAAGTAATGGCAAAACAACCAAGAATATTTTAGTTTAAGAAAATATTTTAAAAATTTATAAAAACTGGAGAAGTTTTTGGAAATTTTTTTCTCTAAAGTAAAAATGTTGCCTAAATTTTATTTTAATGGATTTTGTGAAAAGATTGTAATTCTTGTATTTCAATTCATTTTTTCATTAACGTTTTGACACTTCCCCTCTGTAAAAGCACTGAAATATCTATGATCATGTTTTCAAATACTGTATGATCTGTTTTCAATTAATTTTGTTCCTTATAATGACAGAGTTGAATACTGCTCTGTCGCTTTTATAACCTGCACCACAGTATGCTATTTGTTGCTGTAATGCTGGGTAAGTCTGAGGCAAGCAAGAATATTTTCCTCTGTCACTTTCACTAGGAATTCACATTGGCTGCCAGAAAATAACAGGGTTAGTGCCTTGCAGGATAGACCAGGACTAGGTTTCGTTATTTCCCTCCTCTGAGTAAATATTCCAGGCCAAATAGATCTGTTGATTTGATAATCAGTAGTGCCTGACATCACCTTCAAACCAATATGAGATATTACCAGAAAAATATGCCACTCAGCTGGAGTAAAAGGTGGCACAATATAACCCTTACAATATGACAGAGACTTCTCTTCCCATCGATTTTAATTTGCCACAGGAAACTTTCTTTATCCAAAAGCTTTATTTTGATATTGAAATCACTTGCCCGCAGTAAACTTTTTGGGGTTGGTTACATACTGAAAGTGCTAGCAGGAGTGATGGGAAAATCAAAGGAAAAAAAACATTGCTATAAGGAAGTTGCCATACAATGGCTCAGGAGTAATAAAAACACCTCACAATAAAAGCAGGCCTTGCATATTGTGGGTTCTTTTGCTGATGAAATCCGTCCTTAGATCCACTGACTGATGACTGACAAGAAATTGCATTGTCTCCAGCCTTATTAACAGCACATCACAATGTGAATGATGTTGTAGTGGCCTGGAAATTACACTATTTTTTTACAAGGACAAAAGGAATTACAAAAATGTAGTCTGACATCTATTTTAACTTTATTTTTGTTTTGTATTTGAGGCATATGCAATTGGTTTTGCTTCTTTCATTGCTCAGAGAAATTGCTCTGAGGAATAGCTGAAGTGTTTCTGCCGTCCTGCAGATTGCTTTCTGACCTTTTCCTGTCCTTTGTTTAAGCGTAAATTCTCTTTTTTTTTTCTCCCACGGCTGTCCTATCATCATAAAGGCATTTCTGAGAAAACAATTAATTTTTGTTCCTCTAAAAAAACAAACTGTTTCCTCCCTTTAAACAAAAAAAAAAAAAAAAAAAAAAAAAAAAAAGCAAAGGTCAAATGCAGGGCATGTGACAGCATTCTGATGTGGGACACACCCCAGGGAGAAAACATTCCTCATGTGGTATTGAAATGCAGTGGAACAACAGTAAGAGAAGAAATTGCACCCACCAGGAGTGAGGCCAAAAGAAAATTTGAAAAAAAAAATTCAATAGCTGGTGCCATGACTCATGTGCCTTCAGGTGTGCTGGAAGAGTAAATTCAAAGCTTTCCAGGTTCTCTGCAGTTACTCAATTTGCATTGACAAACACCAAGGAGATGTTATACTCTTTTTTCCCTTTCTTCTTGGGAGTAAAGCTCAGATCCACAGTGTGAATTCTTGCAATCCTTAAGACAATGCCCAAAATGAGCTCCTTCGTGTTTGTTTTTATATTTGTATGAACCCTGAAAGCACTTGCAAGTGGTATTGTCACAGTCAGATTTCCTTCTTTTCCTGCTCCCTTCTATGTCTGGAAGAGAAAAAACAGCTTTTTACTAGGCTGAATGGATGCAAGACACATCAGGGAGCAGCAGCTCTGCCCCCTTCCACAGACTCTGAGATCACCTCCAAATTCTGCCCTGCTTATGCTCATTCAATTCCCTTTATTTTGCTGGTTGCAAATACATTGCAGTGTTTTGCTGAAAACAATGGTGAGGTGATTGCTAGAGTGGTTTAAGGTAATTTAAATTGCTAGAGTGGTTTAATTTCTTAGTCTTCACAGTTCAGAATCACAGAACCCAGAAAATCAAGGCAACATTCCCTCCCAGACTCCCAAAAATTCTGCTCTATGCAACACGATCATGATCTGTTAGCTGAAAGTTATATGAGAAATTTTCTTCAGGTTGTTAATGTTAAGCTCCCACTTCGGTAAGTCTGAATGCTGCAGTCAGGCTTTTTTACCTGTAGATCATACTTCAGGACTCAGATTTTAGCCCCTATTGGGTAAATATATATACTCACAAAAAATATATATACTTTGTAAAGCTATTCCATTTTTCAGTCGTGTCAATACTACCTTATTAAACATTCACAGTTATGCTCTAGTGCTTTGAAAATTGCACTTCAGTGCAAGAATTCTTTCATTGAAAAAAACCCCATGTTTTTCTTTTTAAAGAAAAACAAACCTTCCCCATAGTAATTACATATCTTAAAGAGATATCAACCTGATTAAAAACTGCGCTTGCTAGCTCACTTATCATCCATTGTAAACTACTTATAAAAAGCATCAATTCCTTAGTTTATACACAGAAAGAAAATAAATCAGGGGAATGAGTTAAAAAGAAAAATACTTAGTCCTGGCTCAGAAAATGTGATGAACTTCCTTGGTCAGACACCTAAAATAGGCCTGCTTTAGTGTCATTGCTCACTGGATGCAGACGCTTTAGGAAAGTTAAGTAGAGCAGCCGCAGCACCGTTGCTGGCTGCTGCATGCCTGTGCAAAGGCAGCCGGGAAGTTTGAGTTCTCACACCAGACCCCCATTTACAATATTTATACATCTGCACGCTGCTGAAGTAGTTTTGGCACCTCACAAGATGATAGGGCATGTATGCTTACAATAGCTCTGTGATGTGAGAAGATGTTTTTATTATGGTAATGCAGAAAGGGAACGAGATAAGGAGGGCAGGAAGGATCTGCTCACATTTCAAGTGGATACCTGTAGTACAGGAGGGAATTGAAGCCAGATCTCACCTATCGAGGTTGTTTCTCTGAATGCTGTGCAATCATCAAATGACAGTCTCTAATATTTCTCAAATGGCTCTTGCAAAGCTGCAAGCTTTTCTCTGGGGTTACCTAAAGAGCACCTCCATAGACTCCCTGGCAGGAAATCATGAAATCTGGTCTGTTGTCCATTTGACATTACATTTTCTTCATCCACCCAATTTTATTTGATGGCAGCGGGGGGAAGGTTGGTATTTAGGTTTTTTCTTTTCAACCATTATGGATATTTCTGCTGGAAATGGAGCTGGCTTTTCATTTCGATTCAACAGAAAATGCATGGCACCAGTTGCCAATCCCTTACTCTGAGTCTGTTGTCCCAGACATCAGTTCAAATATCTGTAATACTTTCAAATCAGTACAGAATGAACTGCAACTGCAACTTTCCTGACATTTTTAGGTTTTCTGTGGCATGCACACTTCTGTCCAGGCATAGAAAGGTAGAATAAAAGACACCTGCTTTACAGGGCTATTGCAAAAGTGGGTTCAGAACTCAGCCTTGTTTAAGCATATCAAACTGCTTCCTGGCAGAATCTACCTGTTGGCATCAACTAGGGAGGGTTGAAAGTGTAATGAATCAGGTGGCTAAACCCCATCTTCTGTGGCACTCATCCTGTTCTACTGAAGGTAGCGGGAATCTTTGCGTGGATTTATGATCACACCCCAGAGTTTCACTGGTGCACATTATCTTGTATATCCCCCAATTCTGATAGTTCAAGAAGGCCTTTTTTATACTGAGTACTGATACATTCATATAGAAGAAGCAAGTCCTCACTAGTTTTGTATTCTATTAATGTCCACAAGCAATTGCTGTACTTTGGTGGAAAGTTCAAACATGCTTCACAAATTATTAGAGTAAGAGCAGCCAGAATATGAGATTTGAGGACGTAGAATACCTTTAAATCCCCAGTTCTTGATTTCACACACTAAATGTGCCTGAAGGTAGAATAAAATGTTGAGTGAGCTAACCAAATAAACTGTAAGCATTATCACCTTCAGAGCACTCAGATTCTCTCCCAAATCAACAGCTGTGAGATTCTGACCCTTTACTGGTGCCCTCTGGCCAGAAGGTATCACAGCAAACAAGTCTAAGTCTTTGTGACCACAGTTTGGAAGTAGCAGCAATTTTAGGTGCTCCCTAGCACTATTTTTGCCATAAGACGAACAAGCAAGCTCTGGTTAATCTATATTCAATATTCATAACTATATGTAAAATCAAAAAAGAAGAAATTATGCAAAAAGAAAGAGGATTTATTCAGCTATCTACCTTGTCTGAAGAATCTTTGTACATGCATCAAGTGTTAGAACATCTCCAGTGACTGTCCTTGCTTAGGATCTTGGAAAAGCTGCTTTTCACATCCAGAACTCCATGCAGGGAAGACATATCATTGAGCACTGGCAAGTGGCGTCATAGAAAACTAATTTTCATTTATCAAATCTGAGCAGGGCCAAGGAGGCATTTAGGGCCTCCAGATGGGACATGCTTACAGCTGTAAAAAGTTATTTCAGTCGGCTTTGGGAAACAAAGAGGAGAGAGTCTTTTCCTGCTCCAGTTCTCATGTCCTTGCCAGGTTTCATAGTTGTCAGGATTTTGTCTCCAGCTTCTGTAAGGCAGGTATACCCTGTTATGCCTGTTAAATAATCAGCACTCCTTTCTCCTTGGTCTCCAGGTAAAAGATGGCAGAAATCAGGTCCAGTTTATTTGGAAAAATATGAGATGGCAGTTTGAGTCAGAGTTTGAGTCAGCTGTCCTACTAAAGAACTGAGATTCCACTTCTTAAAATGCCACTCTTGAAAATGTCCTGTGTTGAAATTGGGGGTTTTGGGGTTGCAATTTGGGGTTTTTTTGGTAGCTCCACCGATCTGCAGCTTCTTTATTTATTAAAAGTAATATCTGGTACTTGATTCATGACAATTCCCATTAACATTCCTATTCCAACTGTCAGCATAGAGCAAATTTAATTGCTGTAAAGACTGCTGAGTTCTGTATCTTTTATGCACCCAGATAGAAAATCTTGCTGAAGTTGTGTTCAGACACACCTGTGCCATGCCAGCCGTGTTTTTCAGAGGTGAGAAAAAAGTTATGGAGAAAGAAGACAAGTTCTCTGAGTCTGTATGGCTAACGGAATCATGATAACTACCTAGGAGCAGAAGAACCAACACTGACATTTCACTGATGTAAAAGCAGTAGAGGAGAATCAGATTCCTACTTACATTTTCTTAGATCTATGGCACCGGCCCAGAAATGTCATGAGACTTTGCAAGTTTTGTAGCAGAAGTGGGGGGTTTTGTTGCTATTTGGCTTTTTTTCTCCAGTCTTTCAATACTCCTGATCCCAGACAGAATGAGAGTGTACAAAACTAAAATTAGCTGAGTGGGGAGAGGGAGACTATGGAGATGACCAAAGAATCATAACCTTCAGAATAACTGTGTCAGTTCTGGGTACATGTGCACTTTTGTGGAAGTTTGGATCAGCTTTTGCTTCACCCCTTTCCAAATTGAAGCTGGACAGTTTTGTAACATATGTGAGTTCACACTGGGGACACACATCTTGCTTGATAAAACTGTGTCTAACAATCCACAATTCCTGTTCTGGGTTCCTCTGCAAAGCCAACCCAAAGTGTCTATATTTGAAAAGTCTGTCAACAGAGAGTGACTGCACTGTATATTGGTGTAGAAATAGGTATTACTTTCTGAGAAAAACAGATCTGTTACCACCACATTCATTTCCCTAAGGCCTCTGCCTTGAAAGGGCAATTTGCAGAGCAGCTTTCACTGTGCCTTATGCCTGACGTCCCAAGAGTCATCTTTTCAGATAGCATTTCAAATATTACAGAAGAAAAAAGAGTTGTGCATGGAAACTTCCCTCACATTTCAGCAGCAGGGTTTGTGCGGCATTTGACCCTCTTTATTCAGGCAGCTCGAATGGTTTTCTGCATGAAGGGTTTCCATACCCTTTCTAGCACAACTTCAGGAAGATGCTACACTTGTGACCTCCGAGTAGGTAGCTTTCTCACTGGTCAGCCCTCAGCATTTCCAAGTCATCATATAACTGCATTCAACACAGAGAAAATTATCTTTTAGCTATTTTTAGTATGTCCTAATAGTTTAAACAGCCTGCTCCTGTGAGTTGCTGAGCACTTTGCAGTCCTGCTGCAAGGATTTCAGCTTCTTTCAGTAAAGAGCATAATCGTGTGCATCCACCTCTTTGATGAGCTGGAACTTGAGAGGATTCAATATCTTCCTGTTGAAGGTCCAATACACTCACAAAGCCAAAGTGAACCTTCGTCTTATTCTGCCTTTTAAAAGAGGTGATGTGCACATGAGGAGAATTTCAAGGTTCATTACAATACCCTGTATGCCTGTAATAATACAGCTACATTGAAAATTATTTTCCCAGCCCAAATCAAGTAAAACATACAGAACATTCTTTGCTCTGTCATGAAACCTTTTTGGAAAAAAAAAGTCATAGAATAAAGTATTGAGAGTTGGAAGGGACCCACAAGGATGATCGAGTTCACCTCACAGAATTGCAGAATAATCTGAATACCATTTCAGAGAGTACTATTTACTTAAAGCTTTCTTTCTAGTAATGAACATTTAACATAGCAATTTATAACATTTACAGCTCTGGAAAAATGCTTCATATGCTTTCCAGTTCAGCCCCAGAGCAATGCCGAGGTCAGGACTGAAGGTCCCAGTATTCCCAGAGCGTGAGGCCCTGGGCAAGCCTAGCGCCAGGCAATTCCAAAGATTACTCCTAAAATGAAAAGCGTGACAAGCAGTAAACAGGCTGGAGGCAAACATAATTTTGCATCAGTGTGCTGAGTGCGTGCGTGGAGCCTCCATGGGGGCTGCTGTCCCCAGCAGCAGTGGCAGTGTCAGGACCTGGCACGGCCGGCAGCTCTGACAGAGCCACGGCCGCATAATTGGTGGAGCATCTGCCCCAGAAGCAGCTTGCATGAGCCAGAAGCAGGGGCTGAAGAATAAATTAGTGGTCATAGGGATATTTTTAGGTCCATCTTGCAAATACTTGGAGCTACTGCTTTAGATTTTTGTGTGCTAAGTCTTGTTTCCCACACCACTATTAAAGGCAGAGGGCATCACAAGTTGGGGAAGTTTTTTCATGACAGGGCCCTTCACTTTTAATTCAGGACCACTAAAGTTGAGACTACTGCAAAATATAGTTGTTAAATGAAATTGCCTCTCCCATAACTTTTTCAGGGTGATTTAAGTTTTCCCCTATAAAATTGCAGTTATAAATCCATCAGAATGATCGAATTATTTATAGCACTTTGGGACCACAGCTTGGCTCTGTGTTTTATATGTCCATATGGTGACAGCAACTGTGATATTTTAAGTTTGGAAGAATTTTTTTATGGTAGCAAGAAAACATAAAGCTTTTCCAGCACTAGATATAGCAAAATTCTGTAAAGAATCATCAATATCATTTTATAATTTTACCCATCCTCTTACCTATTCTCTGCTCAGCTACTCTGAATGAATTCTGCAGGCTCTTTCCCGACTTGCTCTGTGTCTGTGTAGAGCTTGGAAAATAGGCATCTTCCTTTGTGTGTTTTGAGATAAAGTCTTTGCTTCGAATTGAGTGAAGACTCAAAATGCTAAAATGGAATAAAAATAAACTTCTTGTTTAGAAAGGCAATTTTGCACAAAACTGTCATGTAGAAAGGTTGTAAACAATGAAAGACTTTTTGTTTAAAGACTGTTTATGGCTTTAAGCATTTCTTATAGCCCTCCTTTGAATACATTACTCATATATTATGATTATATTTTTGATCATTATTTAATATCTTACGAAATGTTCATAAACACAACTTCTTAATCAAGTTTACATATCATTTAAAAATTTCCTTTAACAACCTCGTCCCAGACAGCACAGCTGGTCCAGTACCACGCTGTCTCTAAATGAATGGCTCGTAGGAAGTCAGTCAAGTGATCCTCAGTGGAGTTGGTCATACCAGTGGGCAATTGTACAGTAATTCCTGTATGAGAGTATTAAAGTCAGCCATCGCTGCAAGAACATCAGCCTGGAATTGTGATTTTAATGTTAAGGAAGAAGCAGGACTGCATTATTGTGAGAAGCACTACTAGTGCTTTTTCAGCTGAAAGCATTAATTCCGCCAAAAGTAGGTTTATTTTCTGTCAGGAGTGTTGAAACACCACATCTTGTCTCAGATTGGTTTGAAAACTTTTCTAGACAGCACTTCCTGGGATCTACACTTCAGGTATCTCTTGCCTCTTGTTCCCTTTTGAGTCATGCTCGCTAGTTAATTTTATCTCCCATGAGAGCATCATCATTATGGAGCTCTCACGAAGGATTGTGCTAGCTGTGGATAACATACAAGCATTGTGTCCAGTCCTTTCAGGGGCTGGAATTGCCGTTATTCCTTTGTGAGGTCCTTCCAAATCCCGTCAAATTTGCTGGTCAGAAGTGCTGTTTTACCTTTTCCTTGACTGTTGTTTTTTTACTGTGTCCCTTAAGCCACACTTCTTTGTATCTCCTTGTTTGGAGCATTATCTACTGCAAAATTTCAATTAGAATAAATTTAAATCATAATTATTCTTGTCTACAGCATTGATACGAGATATAGGCATAGGCCTTCTGTGTGCCCCAAAGGAAATCTTTCCTTTGCTCTGCGAATCCAAGTACCCACCAATAAAATGGTGATAGCTCTTTTCATTCTCATAGGAAAATAGTGAGGCTCTTGACCTGAATATTGTGCTTAAATAATGCAGCAGTAGAAACATGCACAGACTAGAACAGATCAAGTCACAGTAATATGTTTCAACCAAAAGGTGTCAGCACATTTAATTTACCTTTTTTTTTCCCCCCATCCTCCTTTTTCTGTTCTGTTCAAGACGTGGGAGCATTTTTTGAAGAAGGAATGTGGCTTCGTTACAACTTCCACTCCCCAGGGACTAGCGTGAAGGATTTAGTTAGCCGGACGCTTTTGAGTTCTGCAGATCCTGAGATCACAGCACCTGACCTCAGCTTGAACAAAGAAGAGCTCAGCTTCAGCTTCAGCACCACCAAGTCCCCTTGTGTCTTATTGTACGTCAGCTCCTACACCCCGGACTTCATGGCTGTGCTTGTGAACCCAAATGGTAAGCAACTGCTCCGGGCTCGCTCTGTTGAAAGCACAGTTGACAATACCAGGCTGACACTCAGGGGAAGCTCTGAACTGATGAGAAAGTCTCTTCACCCTTGTCACGTAAAAGTAAAGCACTTAGAAATCTGGACCTTTATTTTGCTTCTACTAGATTTGGTACTGATGTAACTGTTCGGTTTAGTGGTGTTTCTTCAGCCAATCCTCCCTCACAAAACAAAACTAACCAAACAAAAGAAACCAAAAACCTGCTATAACAGTTGGACCCATGCCGTGAACCAGCAGTACGGTGGGGACAAGTAGGCACCTGAATAGCTGAACTCCTGGCAATAACCCCAGTAGTCAGTGGAAAGTGTCATGTACTGTTCTGAAAATCTGGATACTCACTGAGTAAAATATGAATATAGTGTAGTATATAATGTCCTAAACATTTTGGTGGTGGTTGAAGGTTGGATATGGACCATTTGCTGCTACAGTATTAAAACTGTATATAAACTGAATGTACTTTGATTCCAAATAGTGCCTTAGTGCCCCATGAAAATCATAATTAGGATGATTTTACTACTGTTCTCTTTTATGAGATAATATGAGTATTCTACATGCCACTCATTTTTTTCCCTTCATGGGAAGAAAGGAGGTGCATGAGAGAAATCCAACACCACAGAACCAATCTATAGTTATAGAGGTCTAATTCTGCTCTTTTGGGCCAGAATATTTCCATTTTTCATCAAGAGTGGGGGCTGCTATTCCCTTTCCAAACATTCTTCCTTTTAATCAAATATTTAAATGTGTTATGAAGAGCAGACACTTCACTTTTGTTTAGAAAAGAAAAATCTGTCTGGCAGTATGTTATGAATATCAATTAGCCACTCCCGACTATACTTCTCTAACAACGTAACCTGGGGTTTGCATTTCACAATATAATACTAAATTTCCATGGAAGTCCAGACTGTCACCCATCAACAACAATTAAACGTGAGAGCAAGAAAGTCCCTTGTGTGAATTATGTGTCAGTGCTAATTTGTTGTAATTTTGCCTTTATTCAATGCATGTCAATGGTTTATTCTTTAGAAAATGTTATGCTTTGTACAATTTTGAAGAATTTTACTGCAGCAAATATAATAATCTCAACAATAAAGTGTTACTTGATGTGCTCAGTTTTGTACCAATTGTCCATGTTGTTCAAGGCATAACTCCAATTTGTTTGGTTTGCAGTCTGGAGTGTTTACAAACACTGTAGTTTGGAGATGCTGGTCATTGTCACACTTCTGGGTTATAAAGTAGAGGCAGTTTCAGCCCAGTAACTTAATAATATCAGACCCCAGCTCTTCCCTTACTGCAGAGAGCAGCTATGAGAGCAATTAAGTGTGAAATGATAACAGCTGTATGTGAAAGTAAAGATGGGAAAATAGCTGGTGAATAAAGATCAAAATACCTGAGGGTGCCTTTCACATTTTTTCTTTTTCACTAGGGAATCTGCAAATCCGGTACAACCTTGGGGGCACCAAAGAGCCATATAACATTGATATTGACCACAGAAACATGGCCAATGGACAGCCCCACACTGTTAATGTCACACGAAACGGACGGGACATCGTACTGCAGGTCAGTTGTTTGGTTTCATTGCTTGTATCTTGTAGCATTTTGTTACTTGATGGGTCTCCAGTCCTCTGAAAAGATCACTGCAATTTAGAAAATAAAAAGTACAGTAGATGGGGTTCTGCCTGCAGATCACACTCCTAGGAGTTAATAAAAGCTGTTCGCTCCCTCTGTTGCACTCATGTTGTTCTGAAATCCTCATTTTAGTGTGATGACAGCTGGGCTAATACAGGTGTCACTGTAGATGCTCGAGGGCATCAGAGACATCTGGGCTGATAGATAACGTGGGACTTAGGATAAACCTGTGCCATTCTGGAGCAGCAGCTGGAAGCCAGGAGGGATACCCTACAGCATCTTAAATGGTAGTGAAGCCTGATGCAAATAATATCATTCTGTTAAGTCCTGAGTCTGCAAATGACTAAATAAATTTAAATTTAAATTTACCCTGCAGTCCAGTGAAATCGCAAGAGCTGTTTTGCAAAGATGAGCAGATGCTTAAGTGTTCATGTGACATGAATCTGGGACAGAGAGTATTGTTGAATACCTCTGGCTTATTTAGGTTTTGGTACAGCACAGGTAGGAACTTCATCTCTCCATTTACCTCAGTTTACAAAACTTTGAGGTAGTATGATTCTATTTAAATAACTGAGGGGAGTGCTGCAAGAAGCAGTCAGTGTTTCCAGGCAGCCTTCTCTCTGTGGTCATCACAGAACTCTGTTTTCATTACCTGGTTGTCACATCTGCAAACATGGAGATTGCAAGCAGGGTGTAAGAACAGTTTTGTTGGCAGGAGAGTCAGGTGGATGGGATACATTAATCTGGATTTGTTAGTTCAGGAGAAGCAAACCAAAACCGATAACAAATGAAATATAAAAAGGGGAAGTTTCCTTGGGAACCAAGCCAAAAGGTGAAGGATAGTAGCCATCACAGTATTATCTACCTAAAGATTAAAATAAATCCCTGACAATTATTGTTTCAAGGTATCAAAAGGAAACTTTTCAGTGCATTGTGTCATATTCAGGATAACACTGAATGCCTTGAAGTAGAATTTTCACAAAATTATTCACAAAATTCCAAGTGAGCTAAAAAATATACAGGAGGTACATCCAAACTCTTTTCAAGCTTTTGGAGGTTGGGAGGGATATATATTGATGTGTGTGTCTGTCTTGCATGTTGTTGCATTTATTTCTCCTACAGCTAAATGGAAGCTAAGGAAGACCTATAGTTTGGTGCCCCTCTGGGTGTCAAATGCTTTTATTTTGGGGAAGTATGGCATGTTTCCTGTGGAGTCCTAGCTGGCTGATTTAGGCAGCTGTAAAACTAAATAAATTATTTTCAAGAGGGATCAGAGGAGATACCGTGTCCAGTTGGAAACTAAGTACACAGTTAAATGTTCCAGCCTTGCTACAACTCACCTGAATTTGGTTCCAAACAATTTTTTCCCAGTGTTTTATGAGACCACTGCCTATCTAGGACTTCGAAGAGCCAGAAACATTTTGGTTAGTGTTTCTCTGCTGGGGTAAAAATTTTTTAATCTGTTTGATGTGCTTAAAATGCAGCTGGTTTATATAACCGGAAAGCAGGTACATTTGAGGCTTGTTACATGAAATGATCTATCTGATGTACATGCAAGAATAGGGAAAGAAGGAACCCATAAAAAGCAAATTCAGAAATCCTATCCCTAATGCATCCTGGAAGAGACTATTTCTATCAAATTTTGTTTATTCTCCGTAAGTTTATTTTATTACTTTTCTGGTTACCTTCTGTTAATGAGAGAACTGATATGAACAGAAATGAATCTCCTAAATAGATTGTTCACTTGAAAATTACTCCTGTTTTCAAAAATGAACTCCTCACAGTGTTTGAAAATACAGAAGATATAAATACAGGTTTTTCTCAGTATTCAGAGTACAAATCATAAAGTATGAGTTTTCTCTTGCAGATCTGAGCTATGAACATTTGAGTAGACTTTTATTTCCTGCTAAATCCTTCTCCAACCTGATGAGCAGCTGGTTTGCTTGCTTTTAAAGAAGACAGCTTGCTTGCCAGGTGCTGTTGCTCACACTTCCACATCTCTACACAGCATAAAAGTGTCACAAGAAGGATTTATTTCTCATCAAAGCTTCAATTCAAGAGCACTCAGTATTTTTGAGATCTTAACAGCAAGTTCATACTTAGAATACCTGTCTTTCTAACTTACTGTAATAACCCTGTAGTGCCAGAGAGATTTTAAAAATCTGAAGCCAGGCAATAAATTGCTACCATATAAACTGTTTCAACCAGAGATTTATTATGATTCTCAGGGGTTTCACTTACATATAAATATGAAAAAAGACTCATTAATGAACTCTGAAACTTCACCTCATGCTGGAAGACAGGAGACCACTGATTATTTACATAAAATCAGAATTTGAGGTGAGATTTGAAGTCAACATATCCACAACCCTATATGTCCATAAGGTAACAAAATAAGCACAAGAACAAATATTTAGTGTGAATTGCTTTAATTATAATTGCATCCCTATTCCTAACATACCATGGCAGTCAAGACTAAAGGTAGTAGCAAAGGCTCAGTCAAATGGTTTTTATGCTTCAGTTTCACACACTCACTGACTGCAGACAAATCAATAGTTAGTTCTATATGAAATAACAAGCTCTCCATTGTGTTGCCAGTGGTTTCTCAAGGATAAGATTAAGGATATACAGTCAATTTACATGTCAGAAAAAGCAAATTGCATTAATTCAAGGGCAAAGATATGCTTCTTTTCTCTTGTTTCCATGAGGTGGACATAATTAACATTTAATAGTAACAATTCCTATCCCTCCCTCTAGTAAAATATGAGATACCAGTAACCATGGCACAGCTCCAAGGCTACATTAGTTCACCTGTGGCAAGCAGAAGCCCAGACTGAGGATGGGGAATGCATTATTCCAATAAATGACATTTCAAGAGCTGAGTTTTAGGTTATGGAGGGCAAGTTTTGCTTTGTTTGATTTCATTAAAGGGTTTCATGCTTCAGCAGGGTATTTTACATATCATAAAAACCAGATCCCTCTTTACCAAGTGTTCATGGGTGATTAACACTATTCACACATCAGTAAAATCTTCTTTGAAGAAAGCCAAGGACAAAAGCTCCCTTGCTGAGGTTCTGATCCAAAGCCCATTGAAGTGAATGAAAGGCCTTCCATTGCCTCCAGCAGGCTTTAAATTTTACCTTAAAGAACTGTGATAGTTGCATCCTTAGTGCAAGATTCATACCTTCTGCTTCTTTGCATGTCCCCAGAGTAAAATCAGGATGGAATCTGGATCAGAGACTTTTCTGTTCTGTTGCACAAAGGTAGATCAACCTGCTACAAAGAAAAACTAAAAGAAAAAAAAAAAAAAGAAAGAAAAAGTATTATATGCTTTGAGTGTTAGTGGAATAAAGCTGATAGTCAGCAGACTTAGACTGGACCTCTCCGTTTCCTTACTTGTACATTCTCAACAGGTCTCCAGCTCTCCATCCCTGCTTTAAAGCCATTTCTGGTAAGGGGTTATGAGTCACGGTTTATAATGCCTTCTTTGTTCCTGAAAAGGGTTATACCTGAGCAACTTCTTTAGGACTCTGAAGAAACTCTGTCCAAAACTACGAGTATGCATTCAGGACAACTATCAGCAGCCACTGCTCCTGTTACCAGAAGGCCACACAGAAGGACAGCTGACAGTTCTCTCTTTCTGGCTTGGACAACATGTCAAACTGTGATGGAGGGGCTGCACACAACAATCCCATATAATCTCAATGTTAATTGCTGACTCTGCTCAAAATGAGCTAAATTATGAGGCTTTGTGGCTGAATCTTGACCTGAACTTGGCTGAGGCTGAGAACAATCCAGACAATATATTTGTACACATCTCCATTTTCCAACTTCACCAGAGGCAAGGAAGAGTATATACCCATCTTTGTAAAAAAATGATCAATGAAATGTTTGACCCTTACCCAAATGAAATTAAGAAGAATTTTTTCAAGTCCATTTCCATTTTGAGCTCTGCACTACTTGAAAAGAGATAACAACTGCAAACTCCTAGATGCTTTAAAAATGTAAATCATACAAAGTTAATTCAAGACTAATCTGAATTACAAAATGAAATGGTAAACATAATAGCAATAAAATAAAATGGGTGAACTGGAGCAAAGCAGTCTGCATATAATCCCCATCTTAAATGCAATGAATATATCAAAGATTTTATAGTTGTAGATTAAATTTTGTTCTCATTAAAGGGAGTGGGAACTTTTTCATAGGCTTCAGTGAGGCTATGATTTCATCTCCCATCATTATTATTGCTGTAGAATCACACCTAACTATTGTATTTCCTATATTTTGAAGCCTCAACAGAATATGATCACTGTTTGAGCTCTTGTCTAAGAGAGGCCATTAAAAAAATCACCAAATTATTTTCTGCAACGAACTCAAAAAGTAATCACAGCAGTACAACAAATTTCCTAGAAAGAAATTTTATCTATCTTTAAAGACTTCAAATGATAGAAAATTTACCATATCCTTTGGCTATGTCTTATGCTGCATGAGTACCATCCTTGTAAGGAATTTGCACCTAATTTACAGTTTGAATTCTGCAGACTTAACATTTAACTTTGCGTCTATGCTTGATAGATGAAAGAAATGTTTAGTGTCAGGTGTCACTCCCCTTCACACTTTCTTAGAGATGCTGATTAAAACATCTTTTCATCTTGTCTGCAAGATGCTAAATAAACTGATCTATTTTAGTATACCCTCATCCATCTATAGTTTTTGAGACATAAAACAATTTTTTAACTCGTCTCTAAAAACTCTCCCTTTTGAGTCACATTTTGAAAACATTCACCCTAGGATTAGAAATGATAATGTTTTTTATGCCATCAAAATGATGTAGAAATACCATCTTTATTTATTTTCTTCATTTTCTGGGAATTATGCTGCCTCAGCCTCCTTTGGGTAGTGCTGTAAATTGTTTAGACACCAGATTAATTTGAAGGCTGGTTTAGCTAACATTTCACTGGTAGGGAATGGGGAAGTACTGTTCATGATTTGAAAGGAACCAGTCAGAGAGTATTTACAAATTCCGTAGCCGCTGACATGAATAAAACATGTTTTAAGTATCCAGGAGTTTAATCACAGGTAAGACATGTAAACTGTAGTTAACATCAATGCAACAGTTAACCTTCTGCTTTGTTTCCTAACACCCAGGTAATTCTATTATATGGAAAGAATAACTAATGAATTTCCAAACACGTTTTGCTTAAAGGAAAAAGAAAATCATTTGTTCTATCAATAGTAAAGGCCTTCCTGCTGAAATGAATTATTTAAAATCCCTGGGGGTGCATCCTTTTCACTATGTATTGCCCTTCTGTAGTGGCAATGTATTACTCAAAATGCTAGTGCCACAGAAAGGCAAACTCAGACCATTTTCTAGAGCAGAGCCATACATTAGATCTGCATGTTTAATGCATTAGCACTTAGCTTACCCATAACTGCTAACCTCTTTTTTCAATCAGAAGTCACAAGAAAGTGGTTTTTACTGAGGTTTCAAAATATAGGGTTTTTTTTTTCACAGATAGGTGACAAAGTAGCATAAAAACCTACCAATAGATATCAATAAACTTTTGAAAATAAAGCTTTCATTGATATAGTATATCATGCCTATAACCCTAAGCAACATCTGGTTTCCAAAATATAAATAATTACAGACCCTGATCTTTGCATAATTCAAGTTCCCTCCAACTATAAGGATGTTACAGATGTTGCAAATGACCAGGTGTTCAATACTCAAAAGTGTCTGTAAACAACAGCAAGAAACAGCAGAACAGAATTTAAATTGTGTGTGCCAGAATCAGGAATGAGCAAATAATTCACTGATTAATCATTTTTTACCCATTCTTTTGTGCTCACAGGATGACCATGAGCTCCAAGCAGTTTTGTTGATGTAAACCTTCACTGAATTTACTCAATTTCTTTATTTTGCAGTGTGACTCACAATATTTCAGTTTAAAAAGAGTAGTTATGGATAGACAGGTACCTCATAAATGAACGACTTCTACTTCCCTTTTGTGTGTGATAGAGTTGGTTAGTGGCATCTGCCAAGGTAAGCCATCACATCCCCATTGAATCCCAGCCCGATGAAGGCCAGACAAAATGTTTTCAAAAACCAGAACTCATTTCCACTCTTCAATAAACGAGCAGGTGGAATATCCTCACCCTCAACACCAGGACATGGCATCAGATCTTTGTCTTATTGGCAGATATACAGTGGGAAAAACATGATCCATACATCCCCATCTCAAGCTGACAGAGTATATATCTTTACAAAACTTTTACCCTCTGCATCAGCTGAGATAGTTTCAAACTTAGAGGCCTTTTGGAAGAATATTCCTCTTTACTTTCTGTTCTGTAAAACCCCTCCATAGGGAGAAGAACTCTTTTACATATCCATCCTTCTCATATCTTTTTAGCAGAGCTTGTGTTGCTGGATTCAGAGTCATGTTCCAGCTGCCTTGTCCCAAACTTTGCCCATGTCTAGGCCACGTATCATGATAAGACCCAGAAGTGAAATGTCTTCCTCACCCTGCACCCCTGTTTTCCTTGGAAATAATGCTAAGGCCATTCAGGTCAGAAGGGCGCATGGTGCAGTCTGATACATCCTGAGTCTGCATATCAGAGCTGAGCAAAGGTCTGCAGAGCGTGTCAGCAGGCTTATCCACCTCACAAACCTGTTACTTACATTGGCTTATGCTGAAACTGTTTCCTTCTTCTGTAATGTATTTTCAGAGATGAGAGTGTGTGTGTGTGTGTGTGTCTTCCTTGGCTTGTGTGATTGCTGGTTTGACACAATTTTATTGGAATTAAAGAAATAAGGAAAGAACAAAAAAATCGTTAAGTAATTCTAGAGTCCAAGACAAAGCTAAAAAAGTCAAAACCTACCATGAAATAGGTGATTTCCATTATACGGAAGCACACATTGGACAAATTAATGTCCTGTGAAAGTCATCTTTAGGTACCTGAGGTAGATCTCTTTAATTTTAATGACTTGGCATTATATGACTTGCTATTGCTTCTGTTAACATTTATTGTAATTCATCTACTAAAGAGAGCAGTAAAAAGTCAACAGATGTGAAAGAAGCATCAGAGAGTTGTTTCAGTTGAAGGCAGCCAAACTAAATAGTGTGCCTTTCCTTATCAGTGCTTCTGTTACATTTTGAGTTATGTTTCTACATTTCCATTTAAATTTTATCCAAATTTTTGTTGTTTTTTAGAGGGAGGCAAATTATCCTTGTCATTATTTAGCAGAGCAACAGCAGCTTTCAGATATATATACAAGCTTTCTGCACATAAAGGATTCAAGTTTTAAACCAGGGGGAAAAACCTTTATATTTGTTTTATTTTTTTTTTCTGCAATGTATTTATGTTTTTTCTGTCTGTATCACATGTTAATCACATATTTAATACAAATCCCTGCATAAAAGAGACTTTATGATAAAATTCTGCAGTTGACCTTTATTAAAAAAAAATTGCTAAAGGCCAAATCAGTGCATTAAACCAGCAAAACAGATCTTTAGGAGTGGTTCCTAAAATAGTATTTACTATACCTCTATCGAAATTTCATCTGCAGAGCCCAAAGCACAATGCAAACCTTTAGTTTACCTTACATCACACTGGTGAAGCGTGTGCCTCCTCCTGTGTTCCAGATGAGCAGTGAGGCTGCAGGTCTGTGGCAGTCTAAGGCAGTAAAAAGTGCTGGGTTTATGGTCCTGCCTGTTTCTCTGGATCCACCACTCATTTCCAGTCCACGGCTTGTCCCTGCTCTGGCTCTGGTCTGATCTGCACTAACCTGGGTCAAGGACCTGACCCGTCAGAAGCACATCAGCGGAGCACGAGTGCCACACTAAGGAAGGAGCTGAATTGCAGTGAGAGTGGCCGTGTTCAGCCTAAGGAATTACACAATTAACACTCCAACCTGCTCCTTCCCTGTTGTACTAGAAAAAAATAAAATAAAATCAAATATCACCATATTAAAAATATTGTTTGTAAGTTTTTTCCTAACCTTTTAGCAGGTGAATAATCATCTGTATTTCACCAATAAAAAGAATGTCATAATACCTCCCATGTGATTTCCATAGTCAACTTCCTGTTTTCTCATACACACCTATCATACTTGCAAGGAGCTCCATCTAAACACCTGCATACCACCTTGTTATTTTTTTGGGGCCTCTTGCCTAGTCTGTGCTAATTTTGTAGGCATTTTGGAGTAGGAGCCTTTTTTGTTATGTATTAATATAGAACTTAGCACAAAAAGCCTTTGTTAGGGACTAGAGAAATTTGTAGTACAAGCAATAAATCATCATAATAATGCAGAAGAGAAATACTACACTGATCATGATGATAACACCCGCTTCTTTATCCTGCTATTGCTGAAGTCAATAGCAGAGCTGTATTGGCATCAGATGGTGTGAGATTAAGCCTTACAGCATTATTATTATTACATCTGATTTTGACAATTTTTTTTAATAAAATATCTCCAGCATAAAGAAAAACCTAAATTTTATGGCAGTACACAGGCTGGGTTGACAATGATTCAGATGTAAATATATCCACAGGGTGAATATAAGGTATGTGTTTGCATTTACACCTCTGTTTTTCTCACGAGACTGCTAAGGTGATGCAGACTTTATGTTTGCCCTTAGACTGATATCTCTGTTAATCTCAGAATTCCCATCAAGATTAGTTTTATTACCTAAGTGAACAGTAATTTAAAAGAAAGAGCATTTTATTGAACTTCTGCTTAAATCCAAACTTCAGAAAAAGGCAGTCTGCCTTGGCGTGACATGACTTCAGAAATGAAACTGCAAGTTCCTCAGAAACTGCCACCTATTTTCATCTGTGTAACACTCAAAGCCACACTGTATGTTTAGATGAAGCTCAAATGAAGTTATTGAGTTTTTAAAGAAAAGTAGCTGTAATGAAAAATCTTAAATATAATTTTAAAACTGTAATTTAGTACAAAATCATGACATCAACGTCTGTGTATACAGGGGTTCTATGTAATTTTCATTAAATAATGTAATAACTTTATTCAAATATCATTTGACACCACTAATTCCTTTTTTATTATGCGTCTTCTATTAAATTGATAGGCTAGTATTTCGTGCAAAGACTGCAGGCTGCTCCATTCCAGCTGCTTACACTGGAGCCCCCACTGGATGGCAGTCACATACAACTTTGGAAAGAATTCAGCATGGTGCTTTATCTCACAGACCTGTAAAGAAACCCTAGGTTGAGTGTCTCTAAAACAAAACAAAACAAAACAAAACAAAAAACAAAAAAACAACAAAAAAAAAAAGTTTATTTTATTAGGTAATTCTAGTTTAGTACAAAGACATGCAATAAAAGCAAGTGGACAGAAATCTCCCTATTCCCTCACCCACTATTCCCACTTGTGGTGCATCATTTCATTCCAGGCGCCAGGATTAGAGAAGGGCGTCGCTCAAAGCTGTGGAAAGCAGTGCAGGTGTCCCCTGACAAGAGATGCCAGAGCTGGCAGTGGAGCAGGAGCTGGCTCTATCCCTGATCAGAAATGTTTGCCCCAGAAAATCGGTATCAACAGCTTTTAAACAGAGATTTATTTTAACTAGGAATCATAAAAACCCGAAACTTCAGACAGTCATTAAAACAACCCATAGCTGAACCCATTGGGATGTCTTTCCTTGACTTCAACGAGATGTGAAAAATACATGTGAGCAGATAGATTCAGGCTTTTATCCAGTACAAGAGGTCTGTTTAAACGAGTAAACCTCAGCAGTAAAGTTCCTGTTAGAGCCTGCAATGTAACACATCATTAGTCTCATTGTTGCAACCCCTTTTGCCTCTGCACCAGGATGGAATGCTCTGCTATGCTGAAGTCCCAAGGGGAGGTGGCGTCGCGGGAAGGATTTTGGGCTTTTTTTTTTTTTAATCTGGCCAAGGTTACTGCTAACTAACCTGTTCTAAGATGGGGAAAGAGAGTGCCTTTCCACCTCCTGAACACTACCTGAAGACAAAGGGAGTCTTATCACACCACAGCTGGCAGGATTTGATATTCTGTAATTGTACATGTAGATGTTCACAGTGGTTCATCGTTTAAATTGACTTTTCATTTTGATGTATGTCCTGCAGACACAACCAGTGTACCCAGGTAGAGGCAACCTGTACAGTAGGCAGGGTTGATCTTTTTATTACTTTTTACTAAGTACTGGTTACTCTGATGATGGACACATGGCTACTGCTTTAGGAAATCCACCATACCTCGATAAGTTAAATTATAGATTGATAATTATCTTAATTAATTCATATTTTATCTGATTAATGATGATCTGATCAACACCACTGCTCAGATTCTAGATCACAATAAAAATAAATATTTTTAAATTGCTCCAGATTTATTCTGAAAAAGACAGAACCTAGGTGTTGATGATATTGACAGATACCAATGTATGTAGTAGCATGCCTGATTATTTTATCAGTTACTTCAGCATATGTTAAGTCATATAAGTAAAAGGAAAACCTAGAAGATGAATCCTGTGTATGTGTTGGAAACAATTGCACTGCAGGCAAAGAAGTTACATGAGGTTAACCTCTTGACATATGAGAGGATGGAGAATCAGTGTTTTGTGGATTGGTCTTCACCAATCTTTTCCTGAGACACCTCTCTAGAGTCTATACTTTTCATTTAATGACCACAAGGGTAAATACCATGAGAGATCTGAGCCATTTCTATTTGTCTCCTGAAATAAGGGATTTTTTTTTTCACCTGACATGCCTGCAGTTCCCATTGAAAATGGGTCTGGCACTTGCAATGTTGGATGCTGGAACATTTCCCTTCCATCAGGAAAACCAATAGTAAGCACTTAAGTGGAGTCTGTATTTAGTAGGGCCTGAGGTGGTTGAGGTTGAGATCTGGTTTGTGTTTTAACCCTTTGTATTCACTTGACTACAGCCCTTCAAAATAACTCTTTTCAACTGGAATTTATATAACTCTAATTTCAGGTAAAATATTTATTTCTGCTCTTTATTAAAAATCTAAGAAAAACTGTTGAAGATACTCTGAACAAACTGAAGCTACTTATCTTCTAAGTAAGAAGATGGAACTATGTTTTTACATGTATTTATCTTAAAATAATCTGTGTGAATACTAGTTATGATAAATTAAAAATAATTTCTGAACATTAATACATGCTAGACCTTTTTTGCAATCTGCAGAGACTATTTTTCCTGTCTACTATATATATACACTTTTCTTCTTGGGGTTTTATGGGGAATTATAAGAAAGACAGGACTCCTCCAATTATTATAGTTTTTTGAGATGGTTGCCTCTGCAGATTCATGACACCAGTAGGCTTTACCTGAGCTCACAATATTCCTAGGTATCAGGGAATTCAGCCCTTCAGTTCTATGCTACCTGCCGTTCATTTACTTTTAACCACTGAACAGAGCATTTGCAGTATCATTCAAACAAAGTAATCCACAATAATACCATTTTTAAATTAGAAACATGGCAAAAAGATATGTGAAAATATTGCATGCCATGTAGAGTTTCCATTTCTTGAGAATTACTTCTGCAGACTATTGTACCTTGTAAAGTCTTAAATCACATATATGAGTTTCTGTCCTGTTTTGTGCCAAGGCAAGGCCAGAATAAAATAAACTATTACTGTTCTGTCCTCTTAAAGCCTGTGTAATAAATATGCAAAGCTGAGAAAATAATTAACAACAGTAAAGATAAAATTTCATCCCAATTACCTTTATGAAATGTGAACATTAAAACGCTATTAAGCTATATTAAACTCTGTTATTAACACTATTACTAAGCATAGGCAATTCATTTTATTACTCTCATTCTTCACATTTTTCTGTTAAATAGCTAAAAACCGGGGGGAAATATGCTAATGTAACATAAATGCTGTGTCATATCGGGGACAAAATGCATTTCCTATAGATTAAACTATTTAGCTAAGTTGATTACTCTTGAATTTATTTAGGTTTCAATAGGCATCATCACAATCAAATTGAACAACATTCTCAACAAGAAAGTAATAAGCATGAAGTGCAAAAAAAGAATGACTTATTAATTTATGACTTTTCTGAGAGAAAAGAAAAATGCCCAACGCCTGAATTAGTCTCAAATTCCCAGCTATGTAAATCTAGCTTTAGCAGTAACACAGGTCCCAAATGGAAATCTATTTCTATGGAACGAATAAGTTGTTTTATTATTGATGCTGTTGCTATATTTAGCAATTGAAGTGCATAGGCAAAACCTGATGTGATTCTACAGTAATCAGAACAAAAATAGATTCTGTATAGGTATTCTCCAGGCCTTGGGAACTGTGGAGATGGCAGATGTGGAAGGAAGGGTGTTTACTGTTGTTTTCCCTTTATGAAAACAAAGTAGAGTGTATTAGACAGTTATAAATGATGGCATAAACTCCATGAAGTAGACCTGGTTGATCACAACTGTAATTAGCAGATCAGTTCAAAATAACCATAATTTCTTTTCTCTTTCTCCAGCTTGATCACTATCCTCCAACAAGTTACAGCCTGCCAGCCACATCAGACATTCAGTTCAATTCCCCAAAGGCACTATTCCTGGGAAAAGTTATAGGTAAGATTTCATTTTATACCTGGGACAATGATGTGTGTGTAGCAGGGCACTTGCTGGACACGTCAGCCTTGTTCAGAAAGTGGTGATACTGGAGCTATACCTAAAGGAGGGGTTGTGTTCACCCTATCACAGAGACAAAAAATTGTCTGCCATGCACAGGGAAAAAAAATATATGGGCATAGAGACCCTTGTAACATTGTGAGGTTTCTTTATCCTCTCCGTGTCAGACGAAGGCAATACAAGGAAATAACTGAGACCACTGCTTCTACAAGGAGATACTGAAGTTATTTTGAACATTACCATTCACTGTGAAGTTATTGTGTACCTTGTATTAAGTCTTCATGCATGCAGACTTATCCCAGTGCATCCTCTTGTGCCATAACTGTCCCCCATCACTCTGGCAAACCAGCACCCTCTCACAGTAACACCCACCAGCGAGGTCCTTTGGAGTCTGTAACACCTGGAGCAACACTCATCTGGACATTTTCTATCACTTTTATGGATCTCATGGTTATTTCCAGTGCAGCAGCTTCCTGGCCAGCTCCCCAGATGAACTCAAGGGGTACAGATGCACCTTAAACTGCCTTGCCTCGCTTTTAGGCCATCCTACAGTCCATTGCTTAATTTTTCTGCTACTGGCTTCTTACATGAATTTCCAGGGTTACTCACTTCAAGAATCAATTCTTCCCAACATTTACAGTTTGTAAGGAGGGCTTTTTCCCTTTTTCAGAGATAAAGGGGAATTAATATTATTTCCTCTAAGTGCTTTGTACAGAGATATAGTTTCTTGAACCCAGTGAAGAGATTAATCCAGAAAATTGCAAACTTTTCTTTGTTAAGTGGTTAAGGCATTAATCTGTGAACCCTTTGCACTGTTTCTTGAAGTGGTAAAGAAATTGACCACATAGCTAATGGGAATTTTTGTAGATACACTTTTCCATTCGTTTTGTTTTAAAATTTAACACATAGAACTTCTGCGAAATAGGAAATGAAAAGCCTTTTAAGTGACTGGCTAGCACGAGAGTCATGAACTATTTTCTGATACTTTCCAAGTCAGTTCTGTTGACAGTAGAAAAGATGATGCAGTCTGATTTTGGTCAGTCTCTGGAAACTGGGTGAATTCCCACCTCACTGCACCTAATTTGGGCAGCTGGACTGGAGCAGGCGGTCTGACTCAACGTCTTTCTAACAGCATGGGATTATGTTAGCCTTTTGGGAATATGATTCTTTTGCTTCTTCCTCTCTACTTGTTACTGTCTTTGCAAATAGGGCATTTTATTATGCAGAAGAACGTGTCACGACTAAAGAAACAAACAAGAAAACAGAAGAAAAAATTTATTCTTTCTGCCAAAGAAAAATTAAACTCCACTGCAAAGAGATGGGTTTCGTGATGTAGAACTGTTGTGTAACTAACCATGTCTGTTGATGAGCTTTACTGTGCAGCTCTCTGAGTCATGTTGAATGAAGGAAGAGCTCAGTTAGCAGGGTTATCCAAGTGCAGCAGTTTGAAGGGCAAAGTAGACATAGAATTCAGTATCTTCAAAGCCTCTAGCTGTCACCTCATACTGACTAGGCATATTTTAGTGGTCTAGAGGGATTAGAACCAACAGAAGATCTGGATACATAGATCAAATTGCAATTTCTGCCCATATGCAATTACATTCTCCAAATGGGCAATATGGGAGTAGCCTCCCATTTCACTGCTACTCTGGCATCACTTGCATTCAGTTTCTGTTGCTCCCATACTATACAATTCTTATTTGTCAGCAAAAATGAATGCAAGACCCTATTTTTAAAGACAGATGGGTTTTTGAAGAGCACTCTGGAACAATCTTACTAGGAAACTGGTCTTCCGTCTGTCTTATTTCCATTTTTATTAGTGTTGTTTGCATAGCAGCAGTCGCCCCTGCCACAGCTGTGCTTGCTGTGATAGAGAGTTCATCTGCTCCCTGTCAGAAATGATCCCTTGTACAACACCTACCACAATGCAACACCTCTCTCTGCTCTAGGTGTTACAACAATATGGCTGATTAATGAAATGTGGCTTCATAACTGCTCATAATATTTTCTGTAAAGCAGGAGGATCACATCAGACACAACAACAAAAATGAGTCGCAATCAGGGAGAACTTTTCTTCTTTAAGTTGAGATGCTTTCTGTTTCCTTGAAATACTTTTTTTAAAAATGCATTTGTTCACTGGCTTGAAAAACACTGAAATAAAATAATTTTATCCTTTTGGAAAACTGGAGGGAAAGGCATTTAGTATATAATTCTTACCTAAGCAAAATGGATTATGATTTGAGGTGTGAAATAAAGCTGAAAGAGACCACAAGTGAAAAATTTGCTTTTACATTAATCTTTAGTAACAAAAATAATAGCTCTAGAGAAATGCAGGATTTTACAAAAATGATAGAAAGGTATTGTTAATGTTTCAAGGAAGTTCTTTAATCTGTTATTTAAATATATTTAGGCTTTGAGGGCTGACACCAACAAGGCAAGATGGAGAACCTGGCTATCTGGATGATAAGCTATGAAGAGAAAAATCCAAAAGTTAGACAATGTGACAGGCATCTACATTTTCATGTAGGCTGCAACTTGAAGCTCATTACTGAAGTAGAGCAGAGGTTTGATTTTTCCATTAATTGTACAACGTTTGGATGCAATACTCAGCTTTGTCTTCACTTCCTTTTTGGAGAGCTACACCTGTACTGTCTCAGTCTATACTTTATTACTAAAAGTGGTGCATTTCTTTGGCATTTAATGTGTACTTATAAGGAATTAGCTAGACATAATTACGCAAGATTTTGTAAAAGTACCATTCTGGTGAACAGAAATAATTTGAGAGTTTCTCAACAGGATATGTGATTGAGCACAGAAACACTGAGATCAGGCAAGAGTTGCTCTTGAGAAAGTGGCAGGGAAGTAAAGGAAATGTGCTTTTTGTCTTCATCTCCACCAACCACTCCAAATTAAATTGTGTCTTTTCAGAAATACTGAAATATCCACTTGGAAACAATTGACATAATACAAGTCATCATCACACAGATTATCATTTTCAGAACTGACAGCTGTCCCTGCAGCTCACCTCTGTCATTTTTGTCTCCACCTCAAGCTAGTGCTCTTCAGGGACTTCTAGTAAAAGTAGCCAAAAGGGAGATAACCTTTCAGGTCTGCCTTCCTTCTTACAAAAGCACTGCCACCACTCTACAGCTAAAGAGAGGTCCTAGAAATCAAGCCCAGGGGCCTGGATTCTTTTCACAAAAGGCAGTTTCCTTGAGAAGAAGTGGTAGAAGGTCAATTTCTAGACGTGGCGGAGTTTTCCTGACGTTAATTTAAAGATCTTTTTATTGTTCCCTGACTGGAGTTTCTGTTTTTTTACTGGTGTTTGTGGTGAAAATTAAAATTGGTGAGGAGACATTTCTCTGGATTCACTGTGACATTCACCACCTTGGACTGATGGGAGGTAAGACCAGCTTACATCTAGCCAAGTAGGTAGTTTCAAATGTGCAAATGAGGGAAGATAGAAAAACTTCACAAAAAGGAGGAGATAAATGACATTGCTTCATGGCTTAGGTAGGTAAAGAAATAAGAACTGCTTTTTTCTTGTATGGCATCTCTCTACAAACAGATACTGAATAATAGGAGGCAAAAGTTCAAAATGCTTTGAATTTCCAGCAGTGAACAATGACAATTATTCCAAGAGGTAATCATTCTTTATTCCTAGATAAGATACTTTCTTCTTTATAGAAAAAGCTTGGCAATTTGGTGCTTCAGCACTTGTTGCCAGAAACCATCAATGACCTACAATGGAATTCATCCTACCAAAACCAACACACATTTTCAAAACCAGCTTCAGTGTCCACATTTCCACCCAACTGCAGAGTTTTATCATTTAGAGGGTTTGTTTCATGCCAAGGAATGAACATTTTATCTCTTTGAGAACATTTACCATCATTAAAAAGGGGGTTTTTATAGCCTTGGTAAAAAAAATTCTGCAAAGGATATAGGCATAGTCCTTATTGGTGCTCAGTTTGGGTATGCTGTTAGACATTGACATCATTTGATATGAAGTTAATGTTGATATATATGTAAAATACCAGTTTAAAATTAGATCTCTATACTGTCGGGCACTTTTTGTCAGCTTTTAAATTTGTATCTTAGAAGATAGTGCAGAGCTGTAAATAGATCATGAATAATCTAAAAGAATTCTTCTGCTACACATCATGCACCTATGACTACTTCATGATCATAATGAGGTTAACACTTCATTATATATGTTAGGAGTGTGGCATTCAGAGCTCCACAGCTTGAGCTCTGCTGCTCTCCCTCATTTTGCAGTGCAAAGAGACAGTCTGAGTGCAGGGTAGCTCAGCCTACTTTTGATGATAATGAGAAAAAAACCAGCTAGCATGCAGTAAATTCATCCACCAACTTACTTCAAAGTAACTGCCTGCTGCTTCATTTCTGAGCACCAGCATTAACATTCAGTACTGTAATCTCAGTGAGAATGCATATTGTCATGTTGGGAGCCCTCCTGCCACAGCAGGTAGCAGTGGAATATTAAAGATGTGCTTTCCCCTATATGGATGCTAAAAAGCCTTAGCAGAGAAGTTTTCAGCTCTCAGCAGCAGTTTGTGAGAGCTCTG
Organism: Pachycephala philippinensis; assembly: GCA_013397055.1. Classification (NCBI taxonomy): domain Eukaryota; kingdom Metazoa; phylum Chordata; class Aves; order Passeriformes; genus Pachycephala; species Pachycephala philippinensis. Next base: position 201,375 of record VWZT01014192.1, on the reverse strand, counting down.
TTCTTCCTCATGCGAAACTATGCAAAACACGATAAGGTTTCCTGTAAACAGACGTTGCTAATCTTGCACCTGCGTTTATAATTAGAATTGTTGTGATACTGACTAGAGAAATGAATGATGTGTGAATTGACCAATCACCCTGATAAGTAGTTAGTTAGAGGTCCAATACCTCTTGCCTTTTAGGAAAACACTAAAGAACTAAACACATAAAAACCCGTCCTTTATTAAATAAATAATTTCAATTAATTCCTTTCTACTGACCATTCGCGTGTCTGAGTCCTTGTTTGCCTCTTGGCACCGCCGACAGCGACACCCCTGCATGAGTTATGTATGAATTGTCATACAAAAATATAACATCTGGACAATTCTCCTTCTGCTCCTCCTGTATAATGCTATCAGTTTTGTTCAAACACCTCCTGGATTTAATCTTGCCTGTCTCTCTGATCTCAGATCTGTCTGTCCATACTAACTCTTCGAAGTGTTTTTGGTAAAGGTGGAAATGTTCCACAGATCTTCTGGTCAAAACCTGACCAAAATAAAAGTCTTTTTTTTTTGTTTCAGACTTCTGGTTTTGATCTGTCTGGTTTTTCTCTGAGAAATCCTACCTACAAGCCATATTCAGAAAGGAGCATTTCCCATCTACAGGTCTCCCATCCAAGGGACATGATAAACACTTTGAATTGCCAGTTTGACCCCAATAACTTCTGAGGAAGAAATGAGGGTAGCCCAAGTGAGTTTTATCCTTTGAGAACCAAAATGAAGAAGAGAAGCCAAGAATATTCATTGATGCCTCTCAGCATCCATGCAGCATCTTCTTTCCGTTTTTCAGAATATTGCAGGATTCATCTGTTGCAGCTCCAGAGAGGCAGAAGGCAGACCCCAGACAAGGTGGACTAAGTTAGGTTCTTAGGTAATCTCAGCTGTCATGAGTATAGGCAGCTTTGCTCTTCCAAAAATCAGCTGGAGTCATTTCCTCCCACAAACTTTTCACTCTCACCCTTCAGTTGATTCTTCACCTCTCAGTCCCTCTCTCATACTTTGTACTGGCAGCTGCCTTTTCATTTCCTGTTGCACTATTCTCTGCGAAAAGACTTCACTGATTCCCAGTCTTCAAATCTTCCATGGGCATTCAACAGCTCCACAAGGTCACATTTTATTTTCATGGTCCTTTAGCATGCATACCAGCCTCTAACAGGAAGCAGGAGCCTCCTAAATTCCTAAATTCTAAAATTATTTCTCCTGTGTTTAACATGTCTCAGAAAATGGTTTCATATAAATCGATCTACAGAATCTTGGTGAGAAAATTATCCTATTGTTTTACAGTTCTTTCCAAAGTATTCATCTATTGGCTCTGGGAAAAAAAAAAAAAAAAACAAACTAAAAGGAAAAAGTAAAGGAGATTGTAATGCAATTTAACTTGGTTAGTGCCATTTTGAACAGAGTATTTGCACAAGTCTTATCTGACATTCAAAACACTGATAACACTGTTTAAAAGTAATGGAATAAAATGAAAACTTAAACTCCAGTAATTAGACTGACCTTTTCCTAACTTCTTTATTTTGTTAAAGTGGCTTATCTTGGTTATACAACTTTTCCCTACCACAAGGAAGACAGGAACTATATTGCCCGTACTGTGTAATATCCAATACTAATTTATTTCCAATGCATCTGCTTTCAAGGGTCAAAGAGAGGAACTGAATATGACAAGGGCATCAATAAAACATGCCATCGGCCCCATAAAATTATAATGGCATAGATAGCAAGATCGAAGAGCTCAGAGCACCTTCAAAGTTTATAAATCATTTAAAAAAATAAATAAATAAAGTGTTATACAGTCTAAAAAAGCCAAAGGTATTCTTGAAGCTGAAAGTATAGCATCTTATAATTTTCCTCCAAGTATATTCAAAGGAAAAATCACAAATTAAAATAGAACTCCCCTAAGATAACAGACAGAATCAACAATAAAATTGTCTTTAATAAGCCAAGGCACAAGTCTTAAAATCTTACATTATTTTACCTAGCCTGGGCATCCTCTGCCTATGCTACCAGATATAAAACATTCAAAAATAATGTGAATATGCACTAAGGTTTTCATCAGAAATAGCCACAGAAATAGCATTCTGGACAAATTATTTCGACTGAGGATGCAGACTATTTACGTGCCATTCCTTGTAAGAACAGGTACAGAAATTATGTCTAATTCAAAACTCACTTATTGTTCAGCAATTGAAAAAATCATGTTTTATCTGACACTTGTTTCACTTAGGAAAGATATTGTAACAAAACTACACAAAGCCTGACCAAAATATTGCAGAGGTTGTCAGACAGAAAGGGAAGTGACTCATGCCCCATGTTTTAGAAGATGACTGGGGTCAAGTGAACCCTCTCCCTCAAGAGCTGTACTAGTTTTCACTCCCATCATTGATAATTTGAAGGTGCCTGTGTCCTCTTCTGATCTGCAGTGGCCACTTATGCCAGAAGCACCAGAGGTTTCCTAGAACCTGGAGAAAGTTTGCTCAGGTTGCTGGAGAACCTGGGAAGAGCAAGGGATGTGGGAGTTTCTGGGGTATGAATTAGATAGGAATTTCAAGGTAGGTGCTCCTGTGCCTGAAATAAAAAGCCCCCAAAAGGAGTGTAGGGCCACGGATCCTGGGGAAGAGGTGCACTAATGCACCTTTGCACGCCGGGGCTCAGAGCTGCCTTAGGCCTGGACAGCTTTCATTCTCTCAGAGAAACCTGGGCCTGTCCATGTAGTTACAAGCTGTCCAGCTTTTTAGGATGAAATTTATCTCTGTTCAAAGGCTCAACACAACCTTCACACTACTAAACTCTGCTTAAGTAGACTGTATATAGAATGTAAAGTAAGTTTGTATTGTGCTGCTGCTCTTTGCAGAAGAAAAAAAGAAACATCTGTTCTGCATGAGTATATTCAAGACATAGTAAAACGTTCCTCAAACAATATTAAGTAATGAATAAATGTGAAGATAAGATAATCTTTCTTTAGGACCTTTATATAGAACTATAAATTCATAGACTAAATTATTCATGGTGAATAATTTGCTTAACTCCCACTATCACAAAAAGAAAGGGAAATACATAAATTATGGAAAGACACTTCAACAATTTCCTGTTTAGCCAGACCTCTGACTGTAGGCTACTTACTTTTTAAAGAAATGCTCTCCTTGTTTAAATTACAGAACCAAAACCTGGCTAATGTCTTATTTTCAAGTGTTTCTGCTTGGCAAATTTTAAAGCTATATATATACACTCTCTAAATAAGCCCTTTCTGATAGGTACAGAATGCATTCTCCATCTGCGTATTTCAGGGACCAGTTAAAACACTATTAGTTGTCATGGAGAAGGAACTCACTCATAAGATTGTGTGATTCCCAAAGGCTTCAGCTACATCCATGCTGTAAATAACAACAGGCATTGTGGTTGTATCAGTGACATCGTTTTAAAACTTGTCAAGCCAATAGAGCTGACACCACTCAGCAGGGACTGGTTATTTGAAATTATTCTGTCATATCCTTTGTTGGGTTTTTTTCTTTTTTTTTTTGGGCAGGGGGGAGGGGGGTGTCTTAAAGTAGGGTATCTTATTTGAATGTTTTGCAAAACTTTTAGAAATTTCAAGAAAATAATGTTGTATAGTACTAGGATAGGATAGGATAGGATAGGATAGGATAGGATAGGATAGGATAGGATAGGATAGGATAGGATAGGATAGGATAGGATAGGATAGGATAGGATAGGATAGGGTAGTACAGGACTAGGGATAGCATTGCTTTTCAATAACTTCCTGAATTAGATTCAAAGGTTTTCTACAGCACAGTCAATGTCACTAATGGCTCCTTGTGCTGCAGCTTGGTTGTTTATTCTGATACTAAATCTGACATAATAGTAGCAGTGTTACACCACTGACCATGACAGTCACTGATTCTTAGATTTATATGCCCTAATAAAACTCTATTTAATCTGCAGTACAGTGATTCGTTCATAAACAGCTCCTTTAAATACAACAGGAATAAATTCACATGTTTACAACTTTCTTTTTAGAGAGGCCTGTTTCCTCTCCCATAAATGTAGACCACTACCTAGAAATCTCTCCTTTATGACTATATGAACTCACAAATCTACCTCAGTGACTCTCAGCTGCTGTAACACCAGGGTTGTACTCCACTTGCAAATGAAGCAGTTGAGTAAGGTTACAGTCAGTCTCCCACCAAAAGGCAATATTTTTCTTTTGTTCAGTCTGATAGCAAGATAATATATACTTTTATTACTGCTTCCTACTTTCTGTCCTCTTCAGACTGTGTTCTGAATTTTACCAGTCCCCNTTTTTTTTCCCCCCCCCCTTTTTTTTTTTTTTTTTTTTTTTTTTTTTGGAGAGAGATTGTCATCTGTCTCATTGTTACATGAAAGTGCTTATTGATCAGAAAATTGTCTCCTGATCCTTCTTATCAGCTGCAGAATCCAAACTGGGTGAAGGTTGCACCATCATGTATACAGTTACTTCAAAAATGTCCAGGGAGAGAAATTAAATTGCCATCGAGTGTCAGAAAAATTGAGTTGTTTAAAATACTCCAGCTAGAATGGTCCCTCCCAAAAAACCCTCACTTCTTTTAGAATAACTTGAAAAGAATTTTTTGAGTTGTAGGTGATGAGACACCTCAGAAATACTGATATTGAGAGACATCTTCAAAGCAAAATACTATTACAATTGCTAATGTAAATCATCAAGCTGTCATAGCTTTCTCAGCCCAATTTGATTTGATTTCAGTTTAGCACCTTGAAAATATGTACTTTCTTCACTCAGTAAATGCTCACTTAACATAAAATTAGCATATTTGTGAGTCTCCCTGGAGCAATGGCAACCTCTTGGTTTCCTGCTTCTGTACATGGGGTCATGGGATCATGGGAATCACATGGGATTCTTTGCAAGACAGTCAATAACATGACTAATGAAGTTGGGAATGCTCTTCTATTTCTGTATTAATTCGACCAGGACTTAAAGACTTTCTTTACATTTTTCATAGGTAGCATCTTAAGTTTTCCACTAATTTAAATGTAGACAAAAATACGTATTTAATAAGATAGTTGTCAAATTTGACTTCCTGGCATCACAGGATGAGAGTTGGAGTTTATGAAGGACATGCAAAGGCTAATGAGCTCTCTGTAACCCACCCTCTGTATATGAAAAGAGCATATGGAGAAAAACCAACATACGGAGAAAAGAGCATATGGAGGAAAAACAGCAGCGTATCAGTGGCTAAAACTGCTCTGACTCTAGAAGTACAGAAGCTTGGTGATTGCAAAAGCTACAGGAGAAAGAGAGGAACAGGAACTTCAAATACAGCTTGTCAAAGCATTTTACATTCCCTTAGGCAAACCCAAGCATTATTTTGCTCAGAGCAAAGGAACTGACGTGGTTGTATCAGGGGGCACATGACCCTGCTGAGTTTCTAGGTCAGCATGAGAAGGGAGGATATTTAAGTGGTGTTGTAACTTTATGTCAGCTGAAAATGGTTTTTTACACGGCCATACTTTCCGGTACTTCCTTTACCTTGAGAAAGGAGCCAATGCAGCAGCTCTCCACTAAGTGCCTGCAAGCTTGCAGGAATCCACAGATTTCTCTCCATTAATGCATAGAGTATATCTTAATTGCTTAAGTCTGTTATCTTGACTTTGTAATAGTGTCCCCTCCAGGGATGAAGGAATGCCTATCTGGCAGCTCAGTTTGCATTGCATCTGGTTCCTGGGTGTAGTTTGTGGTGTGCCACATCCTTTCTGCTGAGGGATGCACTGAAACCAGAGCATTAAATTTATGAACGATCTTTTTTTTTTTTTCCCCTGGAATTAGAATAATAGGCTGCACCCTGTCCTCATACAGGAAAATAAATGAATGGGAAATACTGGAGTTGTGTTGTATTTTCTCTTTATTCTGAGGGGATCAGAGAGAGAATGGGGAACAGGAAGGAAGAGTGGGAAATGATGAGCTTGACAAACTCCCATTTTGTGTTCAGACCTGGATCTGCCCTCCTTCTAGTTTCCTGCATCACGAATTATCTAGTAAGATATTCATCGCAGCATTTAGACACTATGCTCTATTCCCAATGTGATTGCTTTACCAACGCTGCTGCATACCCTGCTCTTTCTGCACTGGTTTTGTGGCTTTTCAATGGTGTGCATGGCACTTACACACCAAATTAATTTCTATTACTTCCCAGCTGGTCATTTCCAGTCCTTCCTTAAGACTTACCTATGACTGTTGGGTTTTTTTCAAGAAATTTACTTTGTACATAATTGTCAAAATAATGTATTCAGTCAAATTAAAAGCCATGTTAAACACAAGCAAAATCATAATATAGGGCAGACAGGTACACAAGTTCCCCTGCATTTCTCTCCCAATTCCCAGCCTGCCTGCCTTTGAGCTTCCCCACAGCCCCATGTGAGTGCAGCAGACTTAGGACACCTCTTACTACTAAAAATTGTGCTGCATTTCAATAATGTTTCAATTGCTTTAGCTGTCTCCAAAATAAAAGAAATTTGGGGAGCTCTCCTCATACACACATTTGTTATAGTCTTCTTGCCTAGCCCATATCTCTCTCCTCCTGCCACCCTCATCCTCTGACTCCCTTTACTGCTCTGCCCAGTTCCCTTTGGCTGCAGCTCACATCTAAATTTTGCATCAAGCAGCTTTTATTTCAGCAATACTCGGGTCAGGCTGCATCCTGTTGCTGCAGATGGACTGAGAATGCTGTGTCGCTCTTGCTCTGATCCTTCTCTCCTCTGCTCACCCACATTTCAGTGGCCCTCACAGCCACCAGGAGCACAGGCACCCAGAGCTGGGGTGTGGTCTGTAAAGCACGGCAGAAGTCTGCAGGTCAGCTTTCTCCAACCTCTTAGCATGACCAAATTTTATACCCTTCCTCCTTTCTTCCAGACCTCAAATGGAAATCATCAAACATGTCTATGTTTGGGAAAAAAAAGTAGAAATTAATATTAACTGGTTAGTTATTTTCTTTCTGTGAGACTTAAGTAGCAGTGGTGCCTTCTGAATATCAAGTTCTTGCAGCAAATTTGGGTAAATGCCTCTGGAGGGAGAGGGAAAAGAAGAAGAGCCAAAGGGACTAAGGAGTGGCATGGAAGAAGCTGTGAGAAACACAGATGTAGGGAATGAAATGGTGGTGATGAATCAACAGTGTTGATAAGTTAGAAAGATGGCTGATGCCAGATGCTTGTGGATCAAATAGGGATGTCCTGCTTCTGTGGTGCCAAATTGGAGGAATGGACAGTTTGGGAAATGGCACTTGATCAGCTGTCCTTGGGAGGTACCAGTTTTTCATGTTCCTTTGTGTTTTTCTTACTGCCTGACCATGAGTCAAAGAAATAAGCAAATATATCTTTACCCCACCCATCTGCTTCTTCTTAATTATTGTGGATTGGCATCCATTCCCTAAAAAAGTGAGATCTCCTGTCAAAATGCACAACAACTGTCCCAGCTGAGCGTGTGGCAGTTTGCCTTCAGCCTGTGCTGCTTTCACAGATCTCAAATGGAGGGCATCAAGTTTTGGGCTGGCTCATTTCCATCCTCTTGGACCTCCAGTCACAGTAATTAAATGTCATGGACAAAATTAGCGGCACAGTGCTGTCCCTCTCCATAGGCAAGAATGAGCTGATGAACGGGATCGTGTGATCAGTGCTACCCTTGCTGTGACCTTCTCAGTCTGAGCAGCTGACAGAAAGCCCCTCTCTGACCAGCAACCTCACTGCTCTGCTCTTTAACTGATTTTCAAACACTTCAGCCAGCCTCTTATGGCAAACACACCAACTAGCCACAGGTTTTCCAAGGCAAAAGGACAGGGTTCTCTATATCTTAAACACCTGCAATCTCAATCTAGCCTTCACCTTTATCATCTAGATTGCTGCCTGAATCAAACTCTTCCTGTGAGTAATGAACTGGAGACAGGGAGAAAAGAAATTTAAAAAATACTCATTTAAATCTTTTCCACTCTTCAGATGGACTCATCTGCCAAAATCCTAAATATCTTTTCTAAAGGATTTTTGGGATTTCTTGTGCCATTATTCAGCTCCCCTTGCAGAGCTTGGTGCTGAGCATGCTTAAATACAGTCCATGTATAGAGTTTCTGCGGGTGTGTCCCTACCAGCTTGGCAGCTGCTAAAAGAAACAAATTGCTTTTACAGGTCAGCTATCACATTCTTTTTTTCCAGCTCTTCTTCTGACTCACATCCACTCAGCAGCCCAGCAGATACTCTGTGAGGGTTGCTTGTCATTCAGAAATCCTGGACAACTCACCACTGTGCCTGTGAAATTAAACTTGGCTTTGCACATGCCATGGACTGGAACATGCTGTGGCTACATGCACAGGTGCACAGCTAAAGGTTATGCCCAGCAAATTCAGCATATCCAGAATATTTCAGCCTCGCTGTGCATCTGTTGATGTGTCAGACTAAGTGTTCTCTGTGCATTTCAATGCTGTCAGACGTGTGACTGTCACAAAGCTCGCTATTAGATTGGAACTACCAGCAATATTTAAAGTGTTTCTTTTTTCCAGTTTCAGAAGAGGGGAAGTATGGGTGAAAAGAGAAGTGCAGATTCTTAGGGCAAAACAATCCCTAGTGGTTTGTTCTTTCTTCAGCTTATATCAAACTGCTTCAGTCAGTAACAGTGTATTGAGAAGTGGAGGAAGCCTATCATGCTTTAGAGGATTTAGTACTTCAGTTCAACACAGAGATCGTGATGAACACTAAGGCTTCCTAGCACAGAAACTCTCACACATGCCTATGGTTTTGGAGTACCTGAGGCTTCTCAAATAAGGCAATTTTTTCCAGATTTCTGTGAAGAACTCTTCTGGTCTGAGACAGGTGTCTTGACTACAACTGTTTTATCACCCCACCGCAGTCTACCAATCCACATCACCCGAGGGCATGAAACAACCACGATGCTTAACACCTCAAAGAAAAATATTTGTCAAAAAAAAAAAACCACCAGAAAAAAAGTAGAGGGGAACTGGCAGATGTAACAATAGAATAAAGGATATAACTGATGATAATATTTGGAATAAAGCAGGGAAGAAGGAAACAACTGAAATAAGAATAAAGAAGATATGGGAAAACAGTGGTGAGAAAGGAGGATGGGGAGAAAACACTGAATGGAAAATGGTAATAGCTAGGTGGTGACCTGTATCACATAATCGGCATCAAATACTTGACCAGAAAGCCCCTGAGACATGGGATGCCAAACATTTAGTGAAACATCACAAGCTTTACTTCAGATAAGCCATCAAATTCTACTTAAAATGTGTACTGCTTAACTGATTTAGCAAAAATCTCTGCACATTTTATGGAGAGCTTTTTTCTGTGATTCCTTAGGTCTTGGATTTTTTTCTGCTAATATTAGTTCTCTGGTGTTCTTCTCTTAGTCATACTGCAAATGATTTAGCACCTTAGAACGGCAAGGATTTAGCTTCTCTGTTCTAATGTTTTAACAGATGTGTATTTTGCGACTAAAAGTTACTTAACACATTAATCTTAAAGTCTTAAAGAGTCTTAATATTAATCATTAATCTTAATCTTAAAGGGGTTGGGGTTTATACGGTTATTTTTTTTTCTATCAATGTATAAGCTAGAAAGAATTTCAAGTACAATGATAACAAGCGGAATGTAGAAAGAAAAGAAGGATTTCCTCCTTCTTCAGTATATTAACAATGATTCTACTTTATCAATTCAAATACTATTTCTCATTTTCCAGTGAAATCTTATCTAAATATTCTTCCATTCCAGAGATTTTACAGTTCTGTAAAATACATACGCATTTCTGTATGTATTAATTAAATACCTAATTTTCTAGTTGGGGCTCCGATTTGGATCTAATGTTTTTCAAGCTTATTCAATATTACCCTTTTGACAGAAAAGAATAAATTCATTCCTTGGGGAAGGGAATACTGTCTTATATATTCATTTTTTAAAAGAAAATCTTATTTTAATTATCTAATTTTCTTCTCATTGGTATCTCACAATAATCCTTTACCCCTTTTTACCCTCAGTGCATTGTTTTAAAATTGAAAGGGCATTAATAAAATCGTAGAATGGCCTCAGGTAGAAGAGACCTTAAAGATCCTCTAGTTTCAGGCCACCTGCCATGAGCAAGGACACCTTCCACTAGACCTGCTCAAAACCCCATCCAACCTGGCACTGAACACTTCCAGAGGTGGAGCACCCACAACTTCTCTGGGCAACTTGTTCCAGTGTCTCACCACCCTCATTGTAAAGGATGTCTTCCTGATATCCAGTCTAAACCTATCCTTTTTCAGTGTGAAGCCATTTCCCCCTGTTCTGTCACTACATGTCCTTGTGAAAAGTCCCTCTCCAGCTTTCTTGTAGCTCCCTTTAGGTACTGGAAGGCTGCTCTAAGGTCTCCCTGGAGCCTTCTCTTCTCCAGGCTCTTCTCAACCCTACGCAGTTCTCTCTGCGTAGGAGAGGTGCTCCAGCCCTCTGAGCATCTTCATGGCCCTCCCCTGGTCCATGTAATTCTTAAGTCGTGGGCCCCAGAGCTGGACACAGCACTCCAGGTGAGGTGTCACAAGAGTGGAGCAGAGGAGAAAAATCACATCCCTCCATCTGCTGGCCACGTTGCCTTTGATGTAACCCATCATGGGCCCATGTCTCCAGCCTGTCAAAATCCCTCTGGATAGCATCCTTTCCTTCCAGCAGGTCAACTCCACCACACAGCTTGGTGTTGTTGGCAAACTTGCTGAGGGTGCTCTCGATCCCACTGTTCATGTCACTGACAACTATGTTAAATGGTGCCAAGAAACAAAAAATTAATCCAAGGATGAAAAAATCAGCAGGAAATATGTCTCTTCGTGACATGGAGCTGTGGCATTTCTGTTCTTGTCGTGAGATTTCAGGCACTCCAAATGAAGTAGATTGTGCTCTGTCTTCACATTGTGTTTTACCAACAAGAAGCATTTCTGTTCTATTAATTTTATTTGGGCAGTCGGGAAGGGGCTGGAATATTTGCACTTCAAGGGTTGTCATTTCATTACCTCTCCCACTGTTTCTGCTTTTGGATAATAGTTTAAATTTTTCCTCATCTGCTATGTGTCCTTTTCTTTTGGTGAAATATTGATAGCAAAAGTATCTTGTATTTGCACAAAGCCTTGTGTGGCCACAGGACAGCTGATCACCAGCCTGGTTTTGAGTCCTGGCAAATGTTGTGCTTCAGTAGGGCTCTGAGACCTTTGTATCAGTGTTTTTTTGTAATGGTTCACAGCCTGATCAGGATTTGTCATAAAAATAGAGACTGTTTCACAGTTTTAGGCCCCCTACACATTCATCTACTGCTTTTATTTTTCCTTTTCCCTGCTGTACAACTGGGGCATGTCCCATGCAACAGTCTAATCCAAATCTCCATGGTTGCAGCTCTGTTTTCCACATGCAAAGCCTTTTAGTCAGGCTGTTTAGGGGACTTTTAAAGGCTTCTTGAAATATCCACATGATCAGCCAGTCTCTGTCCTGATAAACGTGTTACAGAGACAGCATATGTTCAATAGGATGGAGACAGACAGTGCTGGAGACTCTCCTGGCAGGATTTGAAGGCAGTTGTGCAGTGCATTTGTCATGTCAACTGGAATGATGTAGTGGAAAATAAAGCAGTCTGCTAGTTTGGGATTTGAGATCCAGAGTTTTCGAAATGGTTCAAAACAGCACAGTGCCATCTGTCTTTGCACAAAGCTGCAGGAGTAACAAGGCCATGGCAGCAGCAGCTTTCTGACTGACGAAAGAAACGTGCAGCCCATTTGGCCTGAGCTGTGGAGGCACCACAGCAGCTTTGCAAGCATCCTTCCATTCCAAGTTATGTTCTGCATTGTCAGTCTTGGGGATAAATTTTACCTAAATAGGATATGAAATAGTTATTTTTAATCAGTCCTTTGATATAATAAAACTCTTGATTTTCTTAACTTCTCATCAGGAGGAGCATTTCATTTCTGCACTTTTCAACATACTGCATAGATAGGGAGCCCCGGAGTTCAGTTTTTCTGACTCAAGATAGGAAAAGCATAAAACAAACTCCTGGTTTCCTGCCAAATATGTGTCTTTTTATGAACTATGCGTATACATTATAGATACACTTTTGTTGGCTCTTTTATCTTCTATTTATAGAGGCAACCTGGTTTACAGTTTTAAATACTAAAATCCTTTTTAAGCAGAGTGGCAAAACTGTTGTGTAAGTTGCCTGAGCAGTGTGACCTCTGCAAACATGCTCCACTCCTTGGATAGATAATTAAGCATGTCTTTCCATCAGGAGGGGCAAATTTCTCAAGACTCAGCATTCTACTATGATGCTCAAAGCACCAGGAAGCAAGAGATTTACCTCTGATGCACTGCTACAGCACAGAGGCCAAGAATAGCAAAAGAAATTCAGTGTACTGATTTATCTTAGCTCATGAAAATTATTTTCAGGCAAATAAAACCGGAAAGTGTGCATATATAATGAGTATCGCATTAGTCTGTTTCCTATAACAGATGATGGCTGCTGTTTTCCTTTTATCTCTTGAAAAATCTGTTCTCTGACGTACTAATACCCATACGAGGGAAACACAGAGTGCTTGTGAAGACAAAATTGCACTGATTGATTGTTCTAAATTCAGTGATTTGCAGAACAGCAAACTGAACAGGTGCTGCAGTGAGAAAACAAGTGGCTTCCTAGCAGGTGATGATGACAAGCTGACTTTCCATTCTTGCAGCAGACTTCTGGAAGTTCATTTTGGGGAGTAATTATTGCCATTTGGATCATCATATCTCAGTAATTAAGATCTTAATTTCCTTTTCTGTTGTATCTGTCATTGATATTTGCAGTATGCAGACAGGGACTACTGACGTTGTTCTTTGGGTAAAATATATCCTAAACCTCATGGAATATTTCTTGTGTTTGCTTCAGTTAATAATTGTTATTTACAATTATATCTCACTTGATGATGAATAACACATCAGCTTTCAGCCATGACAGTAATTCAGTTTGAGAGTCCTGATAAGTGCATGAAAAGCTCAAACTGAGGTCTCTTATTTGTTTATACTGAAAGTACATTGGAACTGTATTGTAAAGCTTACTGGTCTAGCAATGAGCCAGAAAATCTCAAAGCCATACAATAAAATCATGGTAATCTGTAATTGTTTTACTTTGTTTATAAAGGAACAAGTTACTTTTTACACTCAGGTGGTGCCAGGAAATTCTGCTAGACAGGGAAATTGTATTTATTTCCCAAATTAAAGTGTGAACTCCGTAAGAGCTGCCTAAGTGCACAGCTCACTCCAAACGACCACTGACCACGTATTCAAAAGGGCATTGGCTGAAGAAATAATTTTAGTAAAATGTGAACCACCTGGTTTTAGGGTTTCTGCTCATAACCTTTTGCAGTCAAGAATTAAGTCCAGTGGCAGTCTACTTTTTGGGGAGACAAGGAATAATCTTGCTCCCAAACAATGCGAATGCTCAACCAGCTGCCCTAGGGCTGCACTAATTTCAGAGGGACCTTCACCAAAGGCTGTGTGCAACAAAGGCATTGACAATGGAGTGTCTACCAGGCTGCCAGTCCCCCTAAGAATGGTGGAAGAATTGAAACTTTGGCAGGAATAACTAAGTGGAATGAATGCCCTGAGATCTGCAAAGTGAAATACACACAAAAAACCTTCCCGGTCCTTTTGCTGGCACTAAGTGCCTCCCTTCAGGAGGACAAAAGAATCACCTCCTTCACTTATGGCCTTGTCCTTCAACAACACAATCAGTTTTATGCCCGTAGTGTTAATTTTCTTACATACAGAGGAAGAGCAGGTGTTTCAACAGGAGTGACACAAACTCTTTCTACAATTGTTCCATAACTATTTACATTTATTTGAGGGGGGATAGAGGAAGGAACACGCCCCTCTCTCTTGCAATCGTAGAAATAAACTGATTTATTACAGCCTCTGGGCCTTTTGTACCATAATCATTATGCCAACCTTCTTGTCCAGGTCTTTACTCTTGAAACAAGAAAAGGAGACTGCTGCTTTTTCCCTGTTTGCTGAGCTTTAAGTTACAGTTTCTTCAGTGACTAACACACATAGTCAAGAAGTGAGATGTATCTTTCATGTTGATGACTGGCTTAATCTCTAAAATTTAAAGCCAGGTTGGAGAGCAGGCTTGGAGGGATGGTAACATGCACATTCTCCTTATCTGGCTCCAGATTTTAGTGACGAAGTTCTTTGAAGATCTGAAAGAAAATACTGGAAACCCTCCAGTTAAAATGTTTTAGAAAAATCACCATCCTTTTAAGTATTATTTAGAATGCCCACATGCTGTAGGTAAGAAAGCTTTTTTCATACTTTTTTCTCTACTATGAAGTATGTCTAATCTGCTACCAAAACTGTCCTCAGTATGGCAAGAGCAATGTAATTTGGCCACATGTATCAGTATTCTCACATTCACCCCCTCGTCCACAAAATTAGCCTTCAACCTACAGTTCTTGTTTTTGGAACAAGCATGTGCTCAAAAAGAAAAAATCAGTGACAATTCGCTCAAGATTTCCATGAGAGCACAGCTTCCAAAAGGAGCCTGCCTGAATCTGAGTTTATTGTTTAGTATCAGCTCTCTTCACACCAACACAATTGCCATAGTGAAATTGTATTTGCAAAGAGGATTTACTGCTGGTCCAGCACCAGTGTTTAAGATGATTGATGAGTTTTCTTTTTTAATGTATTGAACAGTTACTGGAGGCCTATGCCACAGCAGGGAGATATTTTCCTTAAAGATGTTTTCCAACATCTTTTGTGTCTCTTTTCCACATCTCCAGACCATCTCTCCACATAGTAGAAAGAAATCTTGTGTTACTAAATTATTACATGGTCCTAGAGTAAAAATGCTTAATTGTCCATGGGGCTGTAGACCTCAGAAAATATGCTTGCCAGGAAAGGCTAGGGCATGCGAGCACAGGGACACCCCAGCTGCTTGATTGCCCTCTGGGAGAGCTTCACCCAGGTTGCAATAAACTTTGAATAAGCCTCATTGCAATACTGAAAATGACTTTTTGCCATCAGATAGCAGAGTAGTAAAGGTACTCATCTCTATAAATATCCAAAGATTGCTCCTAGTTTGTCGGGCAAGAGCTGGCTGAGATTTCCAGCTCAGCATCCTATTATATAACGTGGTGTTTTAACTTAATGAGCCAAGGTAAAGCATCACTGTCTGTTTTCATTCAGTGGAATGAAAAAAGGTAATGTTTCTGTTTTTCCTTTGTCACAACAGAGAATGGCTTAGGTTTAAATCTAAACTATGGTATTGCTATGTTAACCCAGATTAATTGGGCTCTCTATGTAGCTTGTTTTTGGTCAATTTAACAGATTTCATTATTTTTTTCTAACTTTCTCTACCCATAATAACAAAAAAATAAAGGCAATATTCTTGGGATTTCAGTCAACTGGGCTTTTTTATTAAATAATAGCAAATTTGCTAGGTGAATATTCTTACACCTCTCTAGAGGAGATTCATTCTAGTGACTTGTCTCACCTCAAACTGATCATTCGGCAGTCAAAAAAAAGCAATTCCAGCTCCAGTAGGCAGATGGCACTGACTGTGTTTGGCCCTGGATGGGGCCAGAGGGAGCAGTCTGGAGGTGTCCTCAGAAGAGCACCTTAAAAGTGAAGCCAATGGGCCCTTGCCCTTTGGCATCAGTTGAACTTGCATGTCTAAAGGAGTGTGTTTGCAGAGCTTTTCTGCAAGGGTGGTGGGGCTGGATTGCTTCAAGCATTCCTCTGCAGGTGTCTTTCCATCATGTTTTCATACATACTTGAGGCACCTTCCCTCATGCACGGCACATAGAATAATAGAAAATTTGCACACATTTGCTTCAATTCCAGCCAAGCAAGCAACAAAGGTTGGCAATGAGCTAGCCAGAGACAGGTACTGATGTTCCAGTAACATGAAAGAGGTGCCAAAAATAATACTGAAAGCAAGGTTGTATTGCTCACATTCAAATGCTTGATGGAAAAGCTGAACATGCTTCTGGAACTGCAACACAAAATCAGGTGATTACAGGGTACTCATCATTTAATAATGACGGGACCATTTAGCAAAATGACTAAGCACTTGTGGTGAGTCCCAAAAATAATTCCACTCCCTTCAATTAGGGCAGCCATCAGTTTAAATATAGGCTTCAGAGGGAGTGAGAGGGAACCTAGCTAAATAGTTTCACAAAACTCTAAGGCTTGTACTGAAGCATAACAGAACTGGGCAAATTGGAACAGGAACCATAATGTAACACAATGTACTTCCTTGGGTTGCTTCTTCCAACAATTAGTCTGCTACACCTTCCAAAATTGCAGTTATTTCCATAATGTGTTTGGCTTTTGCTGACAGACACTGAATTTTGCTATGCCTTTCTTGGCTTGGTTAAAGAGCTCTTCGTACCTTCTTAGGTACCTTCTCAGCTTCTAAGCGTCTGATCCCCGACTTGCTTCCACTAAACCCGTGCTTTATTGATATTGTGGATTCTAACTTCATTAATTCAACATGCCGTAAAGTCACATGCACCTTTCTAAAATACAGTTATATAGCTTGATGAAACTTGTGCTTGAAATCTGAAATTTGAAATTTATTTAAGGAAACATTTTAGCGGTTAATTTGTTTGAAGATTTCATGTGTTTACTTAATAATTTTTCATTTATTTGTTACTTACAGATTTCTACAATGGTTCTTCCACTGCTTTTATGAAAAGTGATATCAGGCTTATTATCCATGATCATATGATTTTTTAAACAATTTTCAGTTTTTCTGGAAGGACCTAAGGAATCTTCCAGTCTTCTGTAACTTCTCCAGTGCTTAAAGACCTGTGGAATGCTGTGGGAAGAGTAATCTCTTCAGTTTACACCGAGGAGTTCTTAGAGAACACTGACGGATAGATCCAAATAAGCATGGAATAATGGAATCATAGAATGGCCTGGGTTGGAAGGGATCTTAAAGTTCATCTGTGTTTCAATGCCCCTACCATGTACAGGGACTCCTTCCACTAGATCACATTATTCAGAGCCTGGTCCTAAACGCTTCCAGAGGTGGGGCACCCACAACTTCTCAGTCAACCTGTCCCAGTGCCTCACCAACCTCACAGTAAAGAAATTCTTTCTAATACTGAATCAAAACCTACTCTCTTTCAGTTTGAAGCCATTCCCCCTTGTCCAGTCACTACATGCTCTTGTAAAAAGTCTTTCTCCATCTTTCTTGTAGGCTCCCTTCAGGCACTGGTAGGCCACAATTAGGTCACCTCAAAACCTTCTCTTTTCCAGGCTGAACAAACCCATTTCCCTCAGCCTTTCCTTGTAGGAGAGGTGTTCCATACCATTCATCGTCCTAGTGGCCCTCCTCTGGACTCTGTCCAACAGGTCGATGTCCTTTCTGTGCTGGGAACCCCAGAGCTGGATGCAGCTCTCCAGGTGGGGTCTCACCAGAGCAGAGCAGAGGGGCAGAATACCCTCCCTCACCCTGCTGCCCACGCTGCTTTGGATGCAGCCCAGGACACGTTTGGCTCTCTGGGTGCACATTGCAGGGTCATGTTCAGCCTCTCATCCACCAGCACCCCCAGGTCCTTCTGGGCAGGGCTGCTCTGGATCTGCTCATCCCCAGCCTGTGCTGAAACTGGGAGTTGCCCCAACCCAGGTGCAGCACCTTGCACTTGGTCTTGTTGAACCTTATGAAATTAATTCCGAAGGGCACACACATCCAGGTCCCTCTGGATGGCATCCTGTCCTTCAGGTGTGTCAACTGCACCACTCAGCTTGGTGTCATCTGCAAATTTGCTGAAGATGCACTGGATCCCTTCATTTATATCATTAATGAAAATGTTAAGTAGCACCGGTCCCAATAATGATCCTTGATGCATGGTTTTCATTTTACTTGGCAGTTTTTTTCTGATTAAAAGGAATTGTCACATCCTCAAATTATACAAGCATAAAGTGTGGAACCTTATTCTTTGAGATACAACCTATTCTTTAACATCCACTTCCATCCACAGAGTTCTTCCTGTCTCTCCTCCCTCTCGCTGCTGTTCATTATTTCTCTCAGCTTTGACCAGATAGCCTTTTTAAACCACATACATCACATATTGAACATAATCAGGTTATGATTGTTGGTCCCTAGGCAACCACCATCTTCCAGGCCAGTGATTAAGGCCTCTTTTCTCATCATAATGAAGTCCAAACTAATTACCTTATGTCATAGTCAGTAAAATTTTTAGGGGAAAAAAATCCAATAATATAATGATGCTCTACTACTGCACGAGATCCCAGCATAAGCATCCCAAATTGAAGTTTCAAGGAAATGAGAATGAGGGCATTTTTTTCACACACAGCAGACAAGCCTATCACCCCCTTTTCATTAACTTTATTAGCATACATGTTGAGACACCTACATTTAAGATCGTGCTGGTTTAAGTTATTCACCAACAGAAATCCACTAGTGGTGTGTTTCTTCCCTACCAAGCTGTCCTCAGCATACTGTAATTAACATTCCTGTCAAGCAAATTGTCTCTCAAGAATGTAATTATAAGTGTGAATTTTCCATTCCCTTTGTTTATATCTCCAATTCAGAGCTTATGAATACAGGCAATTAAAAATTGATTCTGGCAGGGTCTTTCTCAGCTAAGTTATTATTTTATACTTCCAAAAGGTGGAATAAATACCCTGCACTGAATTCTGTTCCTCTGCAGCTAAACTGCTTCTAGTATTTCGGCCAGTTCATTTATATGTAGTCTGAATATCTCTAAATTGCAGATTGCCATGCTGATAGACCCTTCAGCTCTCTGCTGAGTTCTGAGTGCCTTCACTACCTAAGGCTGAACTACTGCTCACACAAATTGCATATTGTTTCTACTAGAATTATTACAAATGACCATTCACCAGTTAGATTCCTCATTTACTGGGGTTTTTTTCCTTTGTAAAAATTGGCAGGTTTGTTCATTCCTTGTGGGGACTGGGGAAGCTCTCTGAGTTTTCTGTGTGAAATACTAAAACAGAACAGGACATTGTGTGCCTGTGCAGAACAGGACCCAGTTTTATTACACCAAACCTGGCTTGGTTCAGAACAACCATAATAATGGACCTCAGTAAAATGGTGATGACAGCTGGTTTACGGGTCTGAGTTTGCATCCTCCAGAGAAATACATAGATTGTATGTACAGTTTGTTCAATAAAGCCCTCCATTTTTCAACATTATTGTTTAATAAATCCAAATAGGAAAAAGCCCCTCAGTCAGGCTGCTGCTATTTTCTCTCAGAGTTTCTCCTCAAGAGCTGAGCATCATAGAATTTTAAATATATGGACATGTTATGGTCATTTAGTGAGGAAAGTACCTGCTAGTGCATTAATGAAATGTTATGGCAAAATACTGTTCAAGATACATCCTTACTGACACAACACAAATAAGAGGGGAGGGGAACAGATAAAATTGAAGAGGCTCCTTTTACAAAACTCTTATAAATTATAATTCACACTTGAAACTGTGCTTTAAATGAGTGCTCCCCTTTTAACACACGGGAAAAGAGAGAACCAAAAAATCTCACCAAGAATGTGTAAGCAATACTGTATCTCTGGAAGTATGGAGAGGAGAAACTACTGTTTTCTTCTGGAATATATCTAAAAAATATTCTGTCTAAACTATTTCAGAGACTCTAGCTGTTTCTCTAGCAGTAAGTAATAAATGATTCAGCTGTGGCTTTGTGAAAGTTTTGCTGCTCTGGACAATATAGAAATGTCCAGGACAGGGACAAGATACTGAAATTGAAATTGTGAGTTAAATCGATGTGACCAACTGTGATGCCATGCTAGTAGAATACAGGTCTTAGATGATCCTGCTGAAGAGTACTATTATCTCTTGTTTTACTTCTGGAGTGACAACATGAAGGACTTGTAATCTGAGACTCTGGTTCTGCATTTCGTCCATTCTGGTTATTCCAAGATCAATTATTCCCTTTATGGCCAGTACTGGTAAAGTGCTAACTTTTCTTTCTTTACTCACTCATTTCTGGCTCGTCATTGGCGAAAAAGCTGAGCAGGCCCAATCTGCCCCCTGGCCAGTGCATTTTGTTGGCTGCAGTGATACTTTTGGCCTGAGTCAGTGCTGGAAGCCTCCTTCCCCCCAAGCCATGCAGCATCTGCTTCCACACTGGGGTTCATAGCAGCAGGAAGAGCAGATAGCAACAGCCAAGCCCAGCCATTCCAAGTGAGCTGCAGCCTACATCGCTGTTGACTCTTCAGGGTTTATGTCAATCCCAAAATTGTATCTGCTTCTTCTGCCTTTCCCCCCTCCCTCCAGCACATGGGGCCCTCTCTCCGTTTGGTAGCATGAGTGGTGGAGTAGGGGTGGAGGTAGGAAGGTGGTGTGCAGCTGGGAGAGGAGGAGAGAGCAAGGAGGCACTTGTGAGACTGAGTGGACAGAAGGAAGAGGTGGTCTCAAAATGCCTGTGTTAATAGCTGGATGATAGGTAGTGTCATCATTTCTGTGTCAATAGGTGGATTTTAACCCCTTCTTTTTCCAGTGCCCTGTAGGCAGGATGCTGAGTCTCCCTTCTGCCATCTGAAAAGAGAGCAAGTGAAGTAATCTCACTCTTCTATGAGAGTAAATTAAAAGCAAAAATATTGTTGAACTGTACCTTTCAAAACCTATCAAAATAGTGACCCTCAGCTACATTTTCCCTGTTTCATATCGCCGGCTCTTGATGCCGAGCAGCATCTTGTAGCGAGACGGGCGCTTGGAGGGCTGGGACCCCCGCCGCCCCCGCCCACTCCCCCCGTGGATCCAGTCCGTGTATTCCCGCCCGCAGCAGTCAGGCCGGGAGCTGCGCTGGGCTCCGCT
>VWZT01014192.1:166001-180442 GCA_013397055.1 Pachycephala philippinensis | reverse complement strand
CGCTGCCCCGCAGCTCCCGGCCGGGACGCGCCGAGTGCCCGGCGGGCAGGGCCGGCGGAGAGCGCAGGTAGCCGGGGACCGAGGGGGCGGGAGGCTTGTCCCGAGGGGCGGGGGGCTTGGGGCACGCGTGTGATGGGCTGGCGCCAGCTCGCAGCCCGCAGGGGGCGGCGGGAGGGACGCGGTCCCGCAGCAGCGTGTGCCGGGAGCCGGGAGCCGCCTGCAGAGCAGGTGAGCGCACCTCTGGGGCAGAACAAAGCTGCGAGGCGTGGCCCAGGTGCCCGTCTGGGATTTGGGGATTCCCGACCTTGTCTTACACGCTTCGTGTCTGAGTGGGGTTCCGCTTAATCGGGGGCTGGGGGGAAGAGAGAGAGGCGGCTCGAAGGGACGAAGAAGGGCAGTCTGATCTAGATCGTCTTCTGGCGCTGCTGCTGCGATCCACCTGTAAGTTTTTGCTTATTTTTCCTACGAACTGGTTGTAAAAGAAGCAAGTTAATAAGCAGTCCTGTGTTAGACATGTCTGCTGTCTGATCCAGCCGATGCGACACGGAGTGTTTAATCATGTACAGCGTTGAAGAAAATTAAGCAAATGACAGTATTTTTATCAGTATAGCATCTTGAACTTAATGTCTTATTTTAATATATTTCTCTGCTAGAGCAAGCATAACAAGATCGTAGAATCCAATACTTTTATATTTATTTTTACTGCAGCTTGATCAAAGGTTTCCCTATCCCTCTAAAGAATCCATTACGTTAGGGATGAGAAACACCTAAAGCTCTTCTTTAGGATTTGGGTGGGAGCACATGCTACAGCTGTTAACAAAGCCATTATACTGCAAATGGCATTGTGTCCTCAGATACTACTCCAGCACATCATTCCGTGCTTGGATGCAATGTAATAATAATGATAAAGCATATTGATAGTGCACAGTGTGATTTAGGCAAGCTGGAAGTGTTCAGTTTACACCATCTGATGAGATGCACAGCTAGTGACTCAGTTAGTCCTTGCATGTTGTCTAGTCCGGTTCGTCCATCATCACTCCACACACCCAGCTCTGTCTTTCTGTCAAAATGTCTATTATTATTACCTACTGGATAATACTGTGGTAGAGCAGATCACAGAAATCGAAAAAGCTGTGTACACTGAGCATGCCTGGCATGTAATATTCTGTATGTGATTTGAAAAGCAATAAAGGTCCAGTTCAGCTATACATATTCCTTACTGTTTCTCATGGAGTGAAATTTGTTGGCTGGCATCAAACTTCACCTATTTCTATCATCTCCAATGTATTTATTGAATGAGGGAGCATTTTTGGTTCCCAGATCATAGTGTAATGCTTTTACATTTCATTCTTTATGAAATCATAATTTCCACTGCCCAAAGGTGGAGAGCGTCTTACGCTGAGCTTTGACACTCTAACTGAAGTGCATTAAGGTTTCATTTAAACCAAAGATTGAGAGCTCTCTTTTTAGTTGATATAGTTGGTCCACCCAAATTCTGATACAATACAGCCCTATAATGGTGGAGGTGTGCAGTGGTTTTCACAAGACAAGAAGTTGAGACCCTCGATTACCTTTGCCAGGCTGCAGCCTTAGAATGAGCTGCAGGAGGTTATTTGTCCCAGAGCGAGTAGTTCAGCCCTGGTGTGGGATGCTGTGAAGGTCAGCAGCGTTAATGGTTTCAGAAAAGATTGGGCACCTTCACCAGAGACAGTTCTGCTGGTAGCTAAATGTAAAAGGCAAGATGCAACTTTCATCCGAGAAAGGTTTAAAGCCCATGTTTATGGGAAGCTGCAAAGGTGTTCTGGGAGAGGATCGTTTTACATGCCCCATGCTGTTACGCTACTTGTGAATCAGCTATTATCAGTTACTTTTCATTTCTGAGAGAGAACAATGAACTAGATAAGTCATTGATCTATCTAATGTGGCTGTTAAATTTTTATGATAACCTGTGCATCAAACAGTAATACTTTGCAGAAGTGAATTTATTACATGTAAGCATGTTCCAGCAGAGGAAATACAAAAGTGCATTTCATACTTGTAACAAAGAAAAGAAGCACATAATAGAGATTGTTCAAATATAAATTGTTCAGCTTCAAATTGTGAAGCATACAATACTGGAAAAAAAACCCACCATAAAAGAAATTGCTTCTAAGAAATTAAATTGATTCGTTTCCCCTGCACTGTCCTACATTATTTTTTTCCTACAGTATTTTTAGAATCGTTATGGTAAGTGATGGTGTTTAGTACTACAGCTAGGTTGGTGTTGTCTGTGCAAAAAAAAGTGGATGTTTTGATCTGAAAAAGATTAAATAGCAAATCAACAAGTAAAGCAAAAAGAAGGAAAATGTTGGAAGAAAAAATTACCTACTGAGTTATAGCATTCTTATCCTTGCTGTTGTTCTGCTTTTCATTTGCATGCTATTTTCAGGCTTTTGATAACTGAATTAAAATTGCCACTACTTCAAAACATCTTTTCTTAATGTGGCAGTGTGTATATCTTCTGAAAAATGTCAGTTCCAGAAAAAACTTCTATTTATATATTTCATTGGATTGAAATCCAACATTGTAGGTGAAATAGCAATGGATTTCTTTAGAAATAAATAAGAAAAATTATGTGAAACAGCTGAAGAATTTTTATCTTTGTGATACTAAGACCTCTAAAAGTGGTTTCTTAACAGATTACAGATAGTTTACCTTTTTAATTATTAAAAAAAAAGAAAAAGAAACCTCAACAATTTTTATGAATATATAAGGTTAATATGATGCGTAAATGGTCTACGAATAAAAATAATATCCTACTGAAAAACTCTTTTCTAGTTTTAGTTGCATACCATGGATCTTCCTCAAATATTCTTATTCCAGCTTTTGTACCATCTCCAAGTGAGACTAAGGTAAGCGAGGGAGGAGTGAGGCAAGAGAGGGAATTTCAGCCTACCCACTCTGATGACATTGCAGTTTTGCTCAGATATTTGAGGCTAGTGATATAGAATGCAGAGTATATTGTGAGGTCATTTGGAGGTAGTCATAGGAGAATACCCATTAAAATGCAAAGTAGTGTCAGACTGAAATGACGTAATTTTAATAGAGTTCTAACAAAAGCACAGTGTAACTAAATGCACTGGATTTCAGCCAAGACACGTTACATTTGAGGTAAAAGACTTATTTGATTATTTATTTATTTTCTGGCCTGGAAAGAATTTTCTGTGTTATGTTGCAGCCAGCTTCCATAAGACATACAAGCACATTTAGACAAATGATATTAATAAAACTGCATATTTCTTTTGCATAGTAATGCAAAATGTATGTGTTTTATATCATTCTCTAAGGGTTATGAAGGATGCTGTCAAGGTTATTTATAATGATCATAAATTAGAATGGGCTTATAAATCCTGCTAAAATACAGTGTAGCAGCTAATTCTAGGGATGTTCTGTCTGTAGTAACAACCCTTTTCTTCACAGTGATATCTATGATGACAAAATTATTTAGTTACTTTGTCAGTCATTTAAATTTGTTGTTTGTATTTTTTTAAAGAAATTTTGTCTGTATAATTTTATCTCCTCCCCCGTCATCCAATTCCTCTCACTCTGTCTAGACCTTGCCTACAGAAAAAAAAGCAGATGAAACATTTAATTCTTTGTTGTGGATGAAACACCTGGTGGTGGCTCTCCTGCTGCCCTCAACCCACGATCTGATTGCTCTTGCTTCATGTCTAAACGATAGAGGATGGGGTAGAAAAAGAAAATTGTTCTTGAAGAGAACTGTCAGATACTTCTTGTGCAGTTTTGCCTTGAGAACTGCTGATTTCTGCAGCTTGGTGGGTTACACCCATGCGTGCTGAGCACTTTGTTCTCAACCAAAAGATTTCCATCAGCTCTCGGGAGGGTTTTCAGCCAAGGTGTGTGGTGCAGCCTGAGTGAACAATATCAGTGTTCTGTTCTGTCAGCTCAGGCCATCATCTGGGTGATTGGCCTTTCTTTTTAACTCTTCCTACATTTGGGACTCCTTTAAACAACAGGCTGAGCTTGTCTCTGGTGCCCAAGGAGAATGATTAGTGCTCTAGAGGAGAATAGAATGCTACCGAAATTTATGAAATGACTGTATTAGCTCTCACAGTTGGTTATAAAGGGTAATGTACCGAGAGATATCTCCTTCCACAAAACCGGTGGGAATTTTGGTCTCATTGGCACAGAGTTGATTGTTTGCTCCCGCTGAGATTCTGGCCCCAGCTGAACACTTCACAGCAGCCACTCTTGAGTGGGAACATTTGAAAACTTCTGCCAAATTCAAGACTTTCAGCTGATATCTGCATGCTGGGTATCTTTCATTGGCAAAAAAAGGATCTCTAGAAATTTAGTGTTTCTTCTCTTTTCCCCTGATTTTGCATTGTTCTACTACCCTTGGGAGAACTTTCCTTTCTATCCATGTAAATGTGCCTTACAATCTGTGTCTCCATTAGTCACCTTTCCAAAGTCATGAGAAGTTTGAAGCGTGTTTAAAAAAAACTATTTCATTTTATTTTCATATTTAAAAGCAATGCCCATGCCTTTTTTACCTAGATCTCAAAACACCTTGAGAGAGATCTCAACTACAAGGTCGGGAGAATTCTTTGTGTCCTACTAAGAGGGAGAGACAGAGTTTGGCATGAATATCTGAAGTGGCTCACTCAAGATTATACAGCAAGTCTGTAGCAAATTGTGAAAAAATTACTTGCTTCCCTGAAAGAATGATGTTCAGTTTTACTCTCGGCTGCACTTTTGTGGTGTTTATAATGCAATAACTAAGAACCTTGCAGCACCAGTTAATTCCCTTTTTGTTAAAAAGCAGTGTGAATTTCTTAATAATAACTGTTGTTGGCTAACACATGACATTTTAAAATGGAAGATTCCAGGAAATCATACATCCAGTATAAAATCTTGAAACATTCAGTAATTGCAACATCAGTACAAAAGAGCAGAAAAAAAAAATCCAGTTTGTTCTCAAACCCTTTACATTTGTGGCAATGTGAAAACAGGCTGCTGTCAAATAACATCTCCATTTCATAGCATTCTTCACAGTGCCTTTTTTGACAAAGGAGCTGCAGTCCAGCATTAGTCTTTATTATTTCTGCAATAATGGGACTCTGATAGGAGTGTATTTCATGTCAGTGATTTACTGTCTCCATTACAGCGTGACCCAAAAGCCGTAACTCCTCTGCCAGGGACTGGGGTTTGGAAGTGTTCCAGAGCCGCAGCACAGCTTCCAGGCCGGCTCAGATTCTCTAATCCTGTGTAATTTTCACCCAGTTCAATCATTTTTAGCTTGTGCAGAAAGTATCAGAACTGTTTCATAAAGGAATGGCCTTTGTTTGGGCAATTCTAAAAAAGCCACTGTTGCAGCTAAAACATGCACTGAGCTGTTACAGTCTTCATAAGTAATTTTTCTTTTGCTTGTACCATAGGTGGAAAGGCCATTTCTTAAGTGTCAGACAGCAAATGAAAGCACCACACATTCATTTTCTGTGCAACACTGTAGGTTGGCACTGCTGGGTTAGTGTTAAATCCTTCAGTTTCTGGCACAGTGTTTCATGAACCATAAATAGCATCTTCTGTGTGTTTCAGTGCATGGCCAGTGAGGTTGTCAGTCTAGATATAAACTGTCTAAACAAAATTATTCCATGCAATATATAGCATCTTATAAAAGGAAATCAGAAAAGTTACAAGAAGTAACACAAAGTTACAAAGAAAAAGTTAAAACAGCCACAGAAGGATCACGTCACAGGATAGGGCCATACTGTGACTGGCACCTGAAGGCTCTGGAAAGCAATGAATTGTAGGCATATCTGGAGGCATCAGACTTTGGGGTCTGTTCATGGTTGCAGGGTGAAGGGGATGGACGAGTCTCTCATGACACGTGCCAGAAGAGGGAGTGACAGGATGGCTTCCCCAATCCACTGGGGGCTGGAGGCCACCCACAGCTTTACTGTATTAACTTGATGGGAAGGGGACAGGTGGGGAGGCACCTGGGTACCACCAGGCCCTTGCAGACCTGTGGGCTAAAACAAGTGTGTCTGCTGCTCAGGATTTTAATTTTTGCGTGAAGAGCACTTGGTAGCTGTTTGCACTTGGGTCTTGTGAAGCTCAGATGCCCATTTTCAGGGGCTGCTTACCCCTTTTCTGCCCCCAGTATCCCTCGAGCATGTTCTTCACAAATGAGCATCTTGTTCCACTGCTAAGAGTGTCCAGAAAGCACCATGCACTAGTTCAGTTTTGAGTACTGGACAAAATAGAGTCCCTATTGTTTTATACTCAGTTTGTACCACTTACTGGATTTTACTTCAGAGACTGAAATTAAAAGCCAGGGAACTTTGAAGGCCATGAAATCTTTACAGCAGCTCAGTTCAGTCCCCATACATGTCTTGAGGTTTTTCATTAAGTACAACTCATTAAACCTAGCTCTGAGAGTTTAGCTTCTTGCTTTGTACTGATTTAGCATCTCTAAAATCACACGTTATCTACACAGTTAAGTGGTATTAGTATGTTGTTTGGGGGTTTTTTTGTTTCTTTTTTAATATAGAAATTGCTGATCTTAGGACAGAGGAGATATAAATGGCCAGTAAGCAAACAGATGATCCACCTTCACACTGGAGGATGTTCTTCAGAAGACCCAGGCAGTGTGTCAGAACGTCATTTTCCCATTCCCTGGTGTTATCCCTCTTTTGGATGTGTAGTAACTGCTCCTGATATGGACTTTTTAGCCCTGTGGCTTTGGTCTAGCAGGTATATGCCACCCCAGATAGGTTCTCCCTCTGACTGGGATTCAAACTAATTAATTTATTCAGTTGGGTTTTTTACACCATGCCAATTCTCAAGTATTGGCATGTGCTATGGTTTGATGCTGCACTGAACACCTCATCTAGGCTTCGAGTAAGTGAAACTGCTTTAGTAATCTCTGTGGACTGTGAATTCCTGAAATCAATAGCTTCCTTTCAGCAGAGTTTAAACTGCTTTCTATTATGTGGAGCCTGACGCCATAACAGAGAGATGCTTGAGATGCTGATTGAGCTGCTCTTTGAGCAGTGGGTGACATAACAAGGTATCTTTCTGAGTGCAGGGGACAAGGGGGCACATGGTACTTTATTTCTAGGAGAAAATCTATTGCTAAGGTTGACCCAAAAGCAATTAGTGGTTCATTTAATTGAGTTGGTGAATTCACCTATGCAGTCTATTAAAATATTATACAGTTTAGGTTCAATTTAGTACCCCTAGTAGAAGGGATGTAGAGATTGATAATGGATTACCTTCTGTCTACCCGCTGAGTGGATGCTTGATCTTAAATGAAATAGCAGAGCATCCTGGTAGTTCAGCCAGAAATACCATCATATGGCAAAGCTGAACTTCTCCCACTGCTGATGTGGCTCTTTGCTTTCCAAAATCATTAAGCACTTGTATTTCTGACTGTAAATGGGCACATATAAACAGGTCATTGTCCTAAATCCAAACAGCTAGATTTTTTCACCATTTTCAAAACTCAAATGATGTCTTGTGTAAATTGTGTAAGAAGTAGTCTTTTTAGAAAATTGAACTGGAAAAGGGCTTTGTTGTGCTTCTGAGACTTTACTTTGTTTAAAAGGTATTTTCTGTCAAGACCAAAATTACACCAGTATATAGAGCTTTATTTCTCCCTACCCCTCGATGGGCAGAGCTTTGGGCAGATCTTTCCCACTACCAACAAAGAAAGAAGAGCTAGATGGCTGTAACATTTACCAAGAGCCTTGCTGAACTAGAATAGGTGCCCTTAGTTATGCCTTATTTCTACTTTGGAGGGCTCCACTGGAAAACTCCAAGGGAATTCGTAAGAGGATATTTATTACATACACTGTAGTACATACCCACAAACTGTACTTCAAGTTCTGTTACATTTCCTTCCTAATGGAACATAATTTACTATAAATAGATGTCTTGATCTCTGTATGTCACGAACACTGTTCAAGGTTCAGAATTTATTATAACTTTCTATATTGATATGCCTTAGAGAGCCCGTCAAGGAAAAAAATGCACGGATCAGCTACATAGCAAGAAGGTATTGAGCAAAGATACTCAGCACGTACATTTAATAAAAACATGTTTTGTAGGTTTGTTTCCCTCGTGGCTGGTTCTGTCTCCTCTCCCGCTTTCCAAGGTCCATGTGGAACACAGTCCAAGGCCATCTTTCCACATGTGGCACGGCAATACTGGTGTGGCACAGTACTGTGCTGGATTGCACAGCTTTGTGCTGCAGAGCCTCGAGTACTTGTGAAACATTCTAGGATCGTCGCACAGGGAACTTTGTACATAAATAGAAGGCAGTTCTTCATCTATGCAAAACCTGCTCAGAGACCAAACACATCATCTTTGTTTTCTGCTACATCAGGCTGCTGGTTTTTTCTTGTCTTTCTAAGTGATGCTACAAGAATGTATAAAAAAATAGATGGTAGAATTAAGTGAAGCCAGACCTCTCCAGCAGTGCACTAACTTCTTGCGCTATTGGAAGCTCTACAGCCCTTTGAGCTGCTCTATAAATCTTTTACTAGTAGATATGGAAAGTAGAAAAGGGAGAGAAAGAGTGGATAAAAAGTGTATTTGGCAATATGTGTACTTGTACAAGTAGCTCATCAGTCATGCTGACTAGGTCAACTTGGGTAATAATCTGAATCAAAGTGTTTATTGGTTTCCCTTGTAATAGTGCCTAGGCAGGAGCCACAACTCTGCACCTACAGGTAGTGTAGTAAGGGCAAAAAGGCTTAAAAAACAGATAACCTCATTATACTGATTAGTATTGCTGTGTGCTATTACACATTTGTTACTTATGCACTGGTCCAGCCAACATTTTTTCCTCAATATAATTTATTTTTGCTTGTTTTCTTCTAGATTCATAGAATAATCAATGTCAGCTCGTTGGGTACTCATTAATGGTGCCTTGTGTCACAGATGAGATTAGGTTGGTAAGAGCTGGGTGCTAATGCTGCCGAGGTTGTGGGTTGATCCCCATGTGTGCCATTCACTTAAGAGTTGGACTCGGTGATCCTTGTGGGTCTCTTCCAGCTCAGAATATTCTGTGATTCTGTGAAATATGCTTGAAAATAAATGTTCTTTACATCTTTTCACTTAGTGGATAAAGAGCTTCTTTAGTAGTAGCACATAATTTCCAAGACAGAAATAGTATTATGTTCATCACTGTGTGGCATGTTTCTGCCACAACCATGAGAAATAAGTCCTGAAATCAAAATGAGTAACTAAGGATTAAATTCCTGTGTCTTTTTACTGTTAAAAAAATGGCAAAACACAAATAACAAGTCATTGATGTTGAATATATCTTCAGCAAATGACAACATACAAGATATGGGCAACATCTGTGAGATTCTTGGCATACTGTGTGCTAGTTATATAGATTTTTAAAATGTTTGAGTAATGTCGGTGAGCAGCTGCATAGTTATTGTGTGAATGCTTAGTGTTAAGGATTTGTACACTGCAATGCATCTCTGCTAGAATGGGTTCACCTGAATGGTGTTGTGTAATCATGGGCTTCATCTCAAGTCAGCAGGTTGTGCGGTCAAGGCAGAAAATGGTTAAAACCAGTTGAAGTAAAAAGAGGGCCTAAAAGTGACTTTTTTGCAGTCTTTCATTACAGAAATACCTGAGGGTAAGTTGACAGCAGGAGATTGCTGCATCAGATCTGAAAGCAATAACATAAATTTTGCTCTTAGGTAATGATAATACCACATGCTGTAATATTTATATGACTTTGTGCTAGCTTATGCACTGAAAATTGGAACAATGCAAAGTAGTTGCATTGTACATTTCCTTTTTTAAAATAATGTGATTTTAATTATCTTCTGGTTTTCTCCCCTCTTTGTTACAGGAAGAAAATTGAATTTTAGTCATGAGAACAAAGACATATTTCATTTTGCAATCATTGCACTCCCCAGGAACTGGTTTATTAGGCTCAAATGCACAGGGAAGCAAAGTGTAATGGCCTAACATCAGAGGGTATCAGTGTGCTGAGCCCCAAGGGACATGCAGGGGCAGGAACATGTTCACAGTCATGGAAGCTGATCTATATTGTTTTAGCACTGATGAGATGAGAGCTGGCAGTAAATTTGCATGGAGTGATTTGCACAGCCATCACTTGTGGAATGTTTCAAACAAAAAATGTGGGTCTTTACCAAGGTGCCTTGTTAGGTCAGGGGGTTTTGTTGGTTTTTTTTTAATTCTTTCAGTATCTAGTATCCACCACTTATTTATGGACTTAGAGAAGCATGGCACTGAAGTTGTTAAATTAACACAGTCATATTCATGGATCTTTGTTCTTGTCAGTCAGGATTGTGAGTGGCAGGCTATTAGCTTCTGCATGAAGTTCCACAGAATTGATAAAATGTGAGTGAAATAACTAAACTGTTAGCAACAGTGGTTACACTGTTTGAAGAGCCTTGGAATTGTTTCTTAGATTATAAGCATTATTCAAAAACTCAGCTCTTTGCTGAATATAACATGAATATTTTATTGAAGTAAGAGAGTGAATATCGTGGTCAGAAAGGAACCTCATCTGAGTGACGTGGTCTACAGGTAGCATTCAAATGCATGAACTGGCTTTTGTACAGCTTTTCTACTAACTGTGGAATATGTACGTGCATGTGTGAGGTTTTTTACTTACTATCAAATTTTTGAAGGCAATGTTGCTAATGGCTTGGTCAAGCTACTTTTTCAAAGGAGAGCTGGATGATAGACCTATGTGACTAACACAATTATTTTAAGCATTTAAGCTAGTCCTTAGCTGAGTCCTGAGGATATGTCCACTACTTCAGAGGTGACAGTCACTGCTCACTGCCAGCTTGTGAAATGTGGCTGTATAAGCACTAGCAAAGAAAGGGCATTCTCAAGAGAGAAAGAAAAGGGAAAATGCAGGGACTAAAAAATCCATTCTTGTATAGTGGATGGTGTAAGGACCTAATGCAAGTAATTTTCAGATTATCCATCTTTCCTGCGTGTTCTTATGCTAGGTATGTGGGGGGCTGTGATGTTGTGTTTATCATTCTAACATGATTGCAAAGACATAAATGGTATGGCTTAGTTCTGTGTGAAAACCAAGGATTTGTTTTAGCCATGCTCAAGATTTGACCAGTTTCCACCAGTTTTCTCACACTACGTGTTTAAAGTGTAAACCCCAAAAATTAAATGGTTTGTCTGGTTTGTAGCCTTGAAACTCCTTGTGCATATCCCTGATGGAAAGCCCTCAGTACTCTAAGGAATGTAGCATTGACATATAGATCATGCTAGTTTTTAGGGACACTAAACAGCTCAGACCTCATGTAATTGTTCCTGATTTGGTTAGAACTGAACACAGACATTTCCAAAGGATTAGTAATGCATTTTCTAATAAATTTAGTTTGATTTTTTTGGTAGCAAAATTCAAACCCAGATGTGCTTTGGTTCCCAGTTTAACCCCAGACTCTTAAAATAAAGCCCTTTCCCACTTCCTCTTCACACCTCTCAGAAGCTTTTCTTTCCCACCTCTGTTTTCCTTCCTTTCTTTTTTATGACACAATCTTGTAATTTACAGGCATTTTTTTTCTACAAAAACCAAAATTTTAAATGCTTATCATTGTTCCTGTCTGAAAATGTTGCCTTTGAATAACATGGTGTGCTGGTCCCTTTTTTCTGTCCCCTCTGTCCCCCTACTTCTTTGCTCAGCTCAGTGTGACTTTTTCCGCTGATTTCGAGGGTCAGGCATTAACCTAACAACCCAGGGAAAGGTGATTGGAAGTGTCCCAGTGCTTCTGGAGCAATACAGCACAAACATGATGCTTCTATGTGTCCTTTTCATTCTGTGCGCCACTGTAGAAGAAAGGAAGCCAAATTCCCCACTGTCGTGTAAATATTGTATTAGACACTGCAGTGAGGCTCTGAAATGTTAATACCCCTCTAATGCAGACAGCTGACAGAGAGGGACAGTTTTGATTTGGTTGTGACTCAGGCTGTTCCAACAGGTCCTGGCAGAATTAAAACATCTGGGAGCAGATGCTGGTTTCCTGGGTAGTAAGGGCACTTTACATGATTTTAGGGTCATTTTAGCTGGTGTTTTAGAAGGCAGAAAGCTACCTGGGGGGCAACTTTGAGAGACAACAGCTGTTTAAGAGAGTGGTGGCAGAGCTGTGTGCTCAGCTCATGGATGCCGGAGGCCAGCTGCCAGCTTGTCTGTCAGCCCTCAGCAGCACAGTGACTGGCAGCAGGGTCTCAGCTCCCTCAGCCTGCAGCAGGGCTGGATGAGATCCTGCCACCTCTCAGCACTGCAGGGGAGTAAAGGAAGGAGACGGGAGATGGATGGTTTTCTACCTCAGGCCACAGGGACATGTGGCCTGCTGGTGAAGGGAAGCTTGGCTCCCTGGCGAAGGGATGCTTGGCTCCCAGGAGAAGGGACACAGGAGGTCCTTTCACCCTTGGTCTCCTGATGAAGGGACACTTGGTCTCCTGATGAGGAGGTGGGAGAGGGACAGGAGTGAGCACAAGTGGTCCCAGCGCCCCAGGAGAACCGAGAGGGCAACAGACCGGGGCTAAGGAAGGGGCATCTCTCACAGCAGCAGCTTCAGCTGGGAGGAGAGACCCTGGCCAAGATTGTCCTTCTTCCTTCTGCCCCCGCTTACACTACTCTTCTCAGAAAAGGTATTTTTTCTGGCCTTTTGTTCTTTGATGACTCCTTCAATGACTCCTCCACGCCAGCCTTTCATTTTAATGATAGCATAGCAGTGAAACCGAGTCATGTTAAGGCCTGAAGGTTTCCAGCTTTAATCTGTAATGAAATGTAAAGAAACCTGTCAGGGTCTGACACAATCTCAGTCTCCTTCAGAGAGGGACTTGGGAACTGAGCTCTGGGAATCAAGTGTTCAGACCAACCACGCTTTCCAAAGCAATGAACAGTTTTGATTAATTTTTTTCCCTCTTCAATTTCCCATAGAAATTGGGAAGATTGACCAAGATATATATAAATACAACACCCCAGGATTCACTGGCTGCCTATCGAGAGTCCAATTCAACCAGATTGCTCCACTCAAAGCAGCTCTGAGACCTACCAACGCCTCCTCTCACGTCCACATCCAAGGAGAACTGGTGGAATCCAACTGCGGAGCATCTCCACTCACCATCCCACCAATGTCGGCCGCCACCGACCCTTGGCACTTAGACTCAGGTAAGGTGGGGTTCATGTCACATTTACTCAGCGGAGCAGTGCAGAGAAGAAACCCATCTGCCTTCCTCTGTAAAGAAAAGCAAAAAT
Organism: Pachycephala philippinensis; assembly: GCA_013397055.1. NCBI lineage: Eukaryota > Metazoa > Chordata > Aves > Passeriformes > Pachycephala > Pachycephala philippinensis. The sequence goes on along the minus strand of VWZT01014192.1, from coordinate 167,157 downwards.
GAGAGTTAAGTGATCAATAGGTGACTGTAGGGCTATAATCATGGTAGGAAATGCAAAACCGGAATGACAGAGATTTGCCACTACTTTTAAATGCCCCCCACCACAGGGGGGTGTTTTTTGCTTTTTTTTCTTTTTTTCCTTTTTTTTTTTTTTTAGTATTCTGTTTTATTTTTCTTTTCTGTAAGTCTTAGGCTATTTAAGTATTGGGTTTTGACCTAACTGCTGTGATAGCATTTTCTCTGTAGTCAGCAAAAAGCTTCAAGTACGTATAAATAAGGTACAGTAGCGTTTGTTATGCTGTATTCCTAATAAGTGAGTATATTGCAGTCAGCTTTACACAAAAAAAAAAAAAAAAAAAAAAAAGAAAAAAAAAAANAAAAAGTATATCTAATTTTAGGCATAAATGCATTTATGTAAAGTGCTGATTTGCTTTCTGAAATGTCTACTTTCCGTAGGCCGTGTTTAATAGAAAATCCCATTAGTCATGGTGGCACTCATCTTGTGCTGAAAATGCTGGAAGCCAAAACGATTTGCGGATCCCAGAAATCTCACTCTGCTTTATGACTGACAGTCCCTGAAAATACACATCGCAGCTAATTTTAGAGGATTTTTTCTCTCTTTTGCTTCTTGAGTATCAGGTTACCTTTAGATTTATGGGGTCAGGTGTACATTGACACCTTCCTTGCATTTTGTCCTCATTCTGATTTCACTTGTAGAGTGTAAATTAGAACCTATCCTGGCAAATTTGTTGTGTTTGAAGTAGTATAAAATTAAAATGCTAGAGGAAAAACCTGGTCCATAATGATTTTCATAATGATAAGTCTTTGTGTTTGGGGATTCATCCATATGCCAGCTTTTATAGGAGAGGAGGCAGGTATGTATGTCTTTCTCAGAAGTACCTGTCAAGGTCCTACCTTTGAGGTCTGTTTTTTGTGGGTGTTTGGTTGGTTGGTTGGTTTGGTTTGTTTTTGTTGTTCAGGGTTGTGGTGGTTTAGTTTGCATCTTTTACTTTTTTGTGAGATAAGGATTAGAAGAAGGGCAAAACAGGCTCAAAACTTTAAAGAATACAAAGAAGTTTATTACTAACAGAATTAAAGGTAATAAGAAGAATGATAATGATAAAGATTAAAACAAACCCTCTCTTTCCCTCCAGCAC
>VWZT01014192.1:126944-165384 GCA_013397055.1 Pachycephala philippinensis | reverse complement strand
GGGGGGGTCTTGCAGCACCCCGGGGGGTGCCGTGCTTCATCCCGAAGAGGGATGGGGAGAAGGCAGGGGCTCGACCCGGTCCGGCCCGGCGGGGCCTGGCGGGCCCGGGCCCGCCACTCCTCCCGGCTGAGGGACCGGAAAAGAAGAGAGCGACTGCCCCTCACCAGTGCCTTTTGTATGCAAAATCGTGAGAAGCGATTGGTCTAAAACCCTGTCCATCAACTCAGTCTCTTCAAACCACCACAAGGGTTTTTTTCCTTGCAGTGTCAAGGAACTCCTTGCAGCATTTCCTTTCATCTCTTCTTCAGCAGAAAAGTAGGGCAGGAGTTTCTAAGGAAAGACAGAGCTCCTTGTAGAGCTGAGGGTCCCAAACATTAATACAAGCAGCATCATTCTTTAAAACCTGTCATTCCCTCCTTGCTGCCATGCCATGCCATGCCATTGTAAGAATTCAGTATGTCTCTTACCCACTTACAACATGCAATTTTCTACCTGAATTTTCTTCATCATAAATTAGTAGTCCCTTTCTTCTCTGAAATTAGTAGACCTGTTTGTACCTGAAGGTTATGGTCTTTCTATACAAACACATTTTCTGAAGGATTGCTCACTGGCTCATGTCTCTAGAAAGTGTGCCATTAACTTCTTGAGGATGTACTGCTGCTGTGAATCATCTGAATCTAATCAGCTTTGGTTGTTAATTTTTGTTGGTTACTTTTCCTTCCACTTCATTTCACTGCAAGCTAGTAAAAGAGTATGGTGGGATTTACTCATTGTATTTGCACAGTTCCTAATAGCTCCTGCAGTTAGAAGAAAGAGGTTCTGTTTGTCCTTGCCACATGCTATTATGCTTGACCTTGTGTTGGCTCAGTCTCATCTTGGAAACTTTGTTGACCTGACAGATTACAATTTACACTTTTTCTTCTGGATTAATTGTAGTACTTGGTCACAGAGACAGCATGAAGAATGTCAGGGAATGTGCAGCATGCTAGTAGGCTGGCTCAAGCTGTCTGTGAACTTCTGCCAGTAAAAAATAAATTTCATTGCCGTAGTCAGACGTAACTGTTTCAAGTCATGGGCAGACAGAGCTCAAGAGAGCCACCTTTATTTTCGGTAATGATTAGTTTTAGTTAGACTGGGAGCTAGGAACCCCTCCTCTTGTCCTCTCCAGTGATCCACAGAAGTAGAGGGAAAAGATCATATTGCTTCAAAGACTTCTAGTGAGGGACTGCTGTACACCAAAGAAAGCAATGTCAAATAAGTTATGGTAGAAATAAATTTCACAGCAAAGGAGTGGTATTTCACTAGTTCAGGAGTAAAAGGATATTCAGATGTTAGTGAGCAATGTCTGACTTCTACTCTGGGTGACATTTCCATGGTACAAAGAGGTATCTCAGCAACTCATGTATCAGTATCAGTAAAAACAATTCAGTCTTCATGAAAGAATCAGTGGTGGTCTGACACAGATAGTTCAGTCACAGGAAAAATACATACTGTGGACTGTGTTGCCTTGAGTCATCAAAGTCATAGCCTGTCAGTCATCAAAATGATTTTCATGACTGCTAAATTAAAATGCTTGGGTTTAGTGTCACTTTGCATTAGTAAATTGGCAGTTTTCACTGAGGATTTTTTTATGTTTCCCAAACCCTACTTAAGACTTTCTAACACAAATCATGTTGAGAGAGAAAATGGAGGAATCAGAGGTATAAATAATTGGCTCCAGAACTGGAATAGTCTCAGTTTTCTCAGTGTGAATTTACTCCTTCACTAAACTGGCTGAAGGGACAAAGACAAAAAGCAGTTTTGAAATTCACAGAAACACTTGTAGTGATGCTAAAGCAAAAGCCACTCGCACTTTGTCACACAGAAATGGTTGCAAATAACATGGCTTTGAAAGCAGCAGTTACTATGTGCATTTCTCATTTCAAACATGTTTTTATCTGTAATTTTTAGTATTATCTTACCCATTTAATTTTAAATAGTTCATAACAAAACATGAGGGCTGAGAATGGGTGTTTCATAGTGAAAATAAAAAAAATCAGGAAAAATTTATGGGAAGTATCATATGGTTTTAATCTTATTCAGTGACATACTCTGAACTCATCCTGATTCATATTTTGAGTTAAGCTTAAGGTTTTAGCTTTGTTTCTCAAATACTGTGGAATTGAACTTTGAGGATTAAAAAATGTTGTAGGAGGGGCTCAAAGATAAGTGTCTAAATAGAACAGATACACCAGACAACAAATGTAATGATCCTTTCACCTCTCGACTGCAGTGCTGGATCAGACTTTGCAGATAATTACTAGAAGTTAAGCAGGTTCTGCCTGATGGGTGACCTACATGAAATGTTTTCTTGAAACTCTTCTGTGTAGCTACTGCATGAACATCTCCTGCTAGCTGCAAAACATTTTGGATGCCCTAACAGAGAGGCTAAAGGGAAAATCGTAATGACACGCATCGGTCGCTTGGCAGTTGACCTTTAAAAACTAGTTCAGGGATTTATCAATAAGAAGCCCTGTCGATTTTCTCCCCAGACAAATGAGCTGTACAGCTTGTCGATTCACTGTCTTGCACTTTCTATTACCCTTGAATACACATATATTTCACATTTACATTATCAGATCTTTTCTAATTCCTTTGTTACTGTAGAAGTCCCACTTCCCTCCCTCCCCAGCCCTGGCTGGCATTTTGCCATGCTCCTGGGACATTATCTTAAACCATGATCTTGTTCAGCTCGTGAGTATTCTAACAGTGCATAGTCTTTTCCTGTTGCTATGGTGATCCTTTCTTGGTGGTGATGAAGCACAGGAATTCAACAAGTCATTCTTTTCTGGAACGTGACTTTCTGGTGATTTAAAAGAAAAAGGTCAGTAATGACATCCAAGCAGATCATCAATACAGTTCACTTCCTGTGTTTTCCTCCCATCAGTATTATCTCAGTTCATGTCAGACAATCCAATTTGCCTTGGTTACATCAAAAGGAGTGTAGAAAAGAGGCTGAAAAGAGCCTGATCAATGAACATAGTATTTTAAAATGACGTGTTCTACCTTTATATATTGTCCAAACCATCAAATTACCTGTCTGGCATACAATTCAAAACAAAAGCTTTGATTTCTATTGCCTTTAACTGTATTGGTGTGCATTTTAATATCTATTACCGTTGCATAGGTAAAAAAAAAGCTAATCACAAGGAGTTTTTAATATCTCTCAGTTCAGATTAGCTAAGATATATGTCACTGATAACTGATGCCTTGCTTATTGTAGAAAAGCAAACAAAAGCCAAAACATTATTACTTTTGTAGTAAAAAAATTCCTCATCTACCATGCCTTGTAGTTAATATCAGAAGTTGCATATTATTGTAGTGACATTGTTCAGTATGTGGGTATTTATAAATTTTCATATTTATATAAAAAAAAGGACAAAAGAAACCTATTACATGTATGCACCTCTCTGTTTTAGGTAAAATGTGCTCCAGCTTGCCAAACTACCCAATCTTGAATTGACTAAAAGCAGGAGATCCCAGAAAAGCAAGGTACACACAAGAGTTGGCAAACTATGCTTTAGCAGCTCTAAGCTGTCGTGGCACTCTAAAGCTGCAAGATGCATTTACTCTGAGTATGAACAGAATGGCATCTGGAGTATTTAACATGGGATTTAGTTAAACCTATTCAACATATTACGAATTAAATGGAGTAGGATTAAATGCTACATCTGCAATGTTCTTCCGAGTGGCGTGACTTTTTTCTGACTGGGTATGTTTAAACCCTAAATGCTCTTTATTTTTTTGTAATAGTTGAACAGTCTTGCCTTTTACGAATCAACAGCTTACTTTGAAACCTATATTGAGCATGTCTGGCAAAATCATGTACCACCATCATCAGGATTAAAAAAGCTGCTCGCAGGATTTACTCTTTTTTTGTTATGAATTCGTCCCTCTTCTTTCAACAAGTGATGGCAGGAGAGGGGAGAAACAGCTCCGATCACTGGCCATACATCCGAGCTCACCTATTTGGCTAGCTAATTTCTTTGTCAAGTGAGTCAATTTCTGCACCAAGAGAAAGTGTTGCTCATGTTACTGGTGGCAGTGCTGAAGGTCACCTTCCAGGTTCAGACACCGTGGGTTGTGTCACATCTCACCCCCTGGCCACTGGTACCACATCTAAGGGCAGAGCAGCAGCACCTGAAGAGAAGGCTGGGACAGATGTGTGCTGGTATGGATATGGCTGGGAAGAGAGGAAATAGCTTTTGCCCTTGTCAAGGGCTTGTTACAAATAACACAGTGGGAAGGAAGAATCAAAGGCGTTACTTGTGATGGGTGATGATGCAGCCCATAGAGTGGTCTTTAGTCACAAACACATGAACCAAACACGCTTCTCCTGGCCACAGACATTGAAAGAGTCCTGTACACATCAGTGAGTCCAAGAGCATGAGCATTAAAGTTGATGGTGACATAGGACATAGAGCTCATTCTTGCTTTTAAGGGATGGCAGGGGAGCAGGGTCACTTCCCTAGGCTTCCTGCAAGGGGCATGCAAGGCCAGGCAGGAGGAGGTGCACTGCTTCTGTTCATGATGCAGCCTTACACATCTAAATATGAGCTCCTAGTGTTAGCAAAATTAGAAATAGATATGAAGGCATTTGCTAGAATAAAATGACACTCCTCCTTTTTCCAAGCATAGCAAAGCTGTATTGCAATCAGAGAATGATGCCAGATTCTCTCTTCAGGGTTACTGATTACTTGAGGTGGTTGGTTTGGTTTTTTTAATTAACATAGCATGTAAACATTGGGAGGCTGTTTGTCTGCCAGTAAGCCAGCTTAATATTTATACTCTTTATACAGTAGACTGAAGATGCCTGCCCTGTGGGTCAGCAGGTTCTTCCACTGCCGGAGTCTGGTGCATTTCTGTGATTGTTTACTCTGTTGAGAGTGACCAGCATTCATCCCCCATTCTCCCAATATAAATACTGTCTCAGAAGCCCATGGCCTTGACCTGAGTTGTTTTCAAAGAGGAAGGTAACATTTTTTGTCAGACAGTCAGGAGGAATTAAGTCTAGCAGAAAGTCATAGCTCAGTTTCTAAGCACCAAGCCTTTCTTGCAGACAAGAGGGTAAGTGGTAAACATTTAGATGCAACAGTTTCTATTTTTCTCCTGCCCATCAAATAGCTAACTAGGAAGAGCATCTGTCTGAAATTTGGCACAATCAGTGCTTCATCCTTAAAGGGTTTAATTATGGTGCTTGAATTACTGCAAATCTCTCTATTGATTTGGAATAAAAATCCCTCCCTCAGTCTCATGTAGCTCCTTCACACAATTATGCATAGCTTTCTCTTAACTTTAAGACTATATAATTTCAGTGTGGAATTTCTGACGCTCTGTCTAGTGTATCAGACAGTTGGCAGACTGCCAAGCTTGTAAATTCTTCTGGCATTCGTTGACAGACCAGTATTGTAGCTGTTTCATAAGCAGTGATTTGAATATTAATGCTGCTACCTAATGTCAAGAGAAGGTGCTAATACTAAAAAGAGAGTCTTTTCCATCCTCTGCAAAGACTATGTTTTTTACACAAGTACTAATCTTAACTAGGAACATAGGGATGGCATAAATTAGGGGGAAAATGGAGTAGAGAAGGAAGCATTTAGATGCCTGAGCACTTCATGTGACTGCTTTCTTTTTCCTTTCCTCAGGCAGAAACACACTTGCTTCCTGTGTAAGAGGTAATTCTAGATAACAGTCAGGTCATTACAGCTGTTAAAGGGTTTTTTAGGTTTAAACTCTCCAATCTGACCCATTTCTTACCCCTAATCCAAGCCTTTCTTTTTTTTTTTTTCCCCCTCCTTTTTTGTAACTGTCAAAAGTTTACAGACTTATTTGGTATTCTTGATCCTTGGGGTGGATTTTCATCTTTTTTTGAGGGGGAGGGAGGTAGGGGTGTTTCTTTCACATATTCCCTCTGGCTCCACTATCAAAGATTAGCTGTATACAGCCAGGCTTTGACCAGCACTTAACTCCACTGTTCCTTTGAGAGCAGCAAAGCGCTTCATCTTCTACATTAATTATAAAAGGAAGTATTTGTGTATCTTCCTTAACAGGTGAAATGTAAGCACTGCTCATAAAATTTTCATGGAAGTGATGGCTTAGGCCAGCATGACTCTTGTCTGGAGTCATAGTGAGACTCAGTGTCAAACAGATGTTGCTACCAGGAATTAAAAGATAGATGAGTTTAGGTCTTTGATGGATGAGGGTGCTCTAATGTGCTGCAAATCAATTGGAAATCTGGCAGAGCAAATGTTCAAAATACTAATTCTGAGATCCAACTTGCTGAAGTTCAACTGCAGAGAAACTAAATTGAAAAGTGATGCTAAATATCTATTCTCCTTTTAAAATAGAGAATAAAATTCTGTAGTGTACAGGTGCCAGATATTAGTATTATAAAGTGTCTTGCCTTACTACTGCTTTGTACAATTACGTGCTTGTGTGCCAAAGAAAATGTGAAACAACCCATCCCAACAGACAGTGCAGGAATGTTTTCCCTGTTTTGTATTTCATCCAGAACTGACTGGGGGAGTTTAAGCTGCAGGGGTGGGTCTCCTAATAACAAGCTTTTCTGTCCCTTTGCTAGGAAGATTGCTTTTCAAGACCAAAAGAAAGAATATTGTACAACTCTCTTGGTGTAAGCCAGTGATAAAGCTTCGTTTCCTCCTCTCCTTAAGAGTATGGACAGCACAGCTCACCTGCAGAAGGAAATTAAAGGGCTGGTAACACAGCCCTAAATTCACAAACAGCTATCTTGACTGATTGGGTTGTCTGCTGTCTCGTGTTGAGAGTCTGTATTGTCCCAGTTCATTGGCCGTGGGGCATTCACTTCATTTTCTCCCAGCACTGCCATTGTTCATTGTTGGCAGTTCCATTGTTCATTCTAAAATTCATGCTTTCTTTTACAGAAACATCCAACAACACTTTTCTTCTATAAACCCCACTTACTTTATCACACTGTCCCAGGTATTTGCATGCAGAAGGGTGTTCAGAGGACAGTGTTTCTATTAAGCCATCATTTCAGAGAATTTTTTAATTTATACTCACTTCACACTGTAATAAAAAGATGGGATTGGAGACCCTTCATACCAAAAATGTAAAACCACAGATTTTGTGTTTTCCTTTATCTCTGTGCATGTATCTCTCTCTCAGCAGAACTCACCAGAAGCTGACATAAAAACCACTTGAGATTCAATGAAAAATTCTTAGGGGAAAAAAAATGTAACCTTTCAAAATGTTTTTGATCTCACAGAATATACCTGGCAAAACTTAGTTTAAGTAATTGGTCCAAATAGCACTAATGCATTGGAGGATTTTTTATCACTTATATTAGGGTTTTTTCCTCTCTGTCCCCGCCAGTCAAGATGGTTGTAAAAGACTGAAGAAATTAGTGAATTTTGTTCCAACATGGAGATTTTCATGTTCCAAATAGTTAGCATTACTGGCAACAGAGAGAAGAAGATGACATTTTTAAAATTAAAAGCCCCAATTTTCCCTCTAAGCTGCACGTCTGTTCTGGTAGTTACAGAATTGCCAAGTGGGTGTATTTTTTCCAATATCCTGTAACTTGTACTAAAAAAAATTTATTAAGTCTGTGACTGTGAAGATTTCTATTTCCGTAAAGTCAGGAAAATGGTTCATAATAGGGACATGCACATAACCCTCTAACACGACACTTGAGGCATCACTAAAAATTCAAGGAGTGAGGACTGACCCCACATAGTATGTGAGAACAAACCCGACCTTTTGCAAACAAGATGGTTAATAGTGTCTTTTAAATATTTTGTGGCAGGGTAAGTGTGAGGTTGGTTTTTTTTTAAACTTGGAGGTGTTTAATATTAAAAATCACTTCAGCCAGATTCTTGGTTCTATACTTAACCTGATGTCTGTAGGGCTTCAAGTATAGTCTGTTAACAGAGTTTAATGTTAAACAGTCCTCCCTCAGAATCTGCTCTCAGATGCCTAGAAAAGCAGGGGTAGGGGTAGTTATCCTCCTTTCTGAGTTTTCATCTTAGAAAAGTAGAAAAAAATTAGATGTATTAATATAAAAAATAAAAAGATAGAAACTTTCAATACAAAGTAAGACACAAAAGTGTGCATTGAAAGAGACAGCTTTTATAATACTGCTTCAGATTTCTTTTCTTTTGCTGAATTGCTGCAGTTTACTTGTCATGGGAGCTCTTCACAGAGCCAGACTCAGGAGGAGAGAAGTGGGTGGGATGGGCACGGGCAGAGGGATGAGCAAGAAAGGGCACTCTAAGGGTTGTGTTGTTCACCTTTGATGTAGGACTGTGTAATGGAGTTGTTTACTCCTGCTCCGTCATTCCTGTGCATGTATTTAGAGTTTCACTTGTGATCCAGTCCTTTCAGGAAGGGGAATGTGACTGTGACTGCCCATTAATTTCTACTATCAAGAGTTAAGCAGTTAGGTTCTGTACTTAGAGTCTGTAATAAGGAGAGCTCTGTAATTTCAAACCACAGCATTACAGTCTCACCTGACCAGCAGAGTTGACATAATTTACAGAATGCCACCAGAAAGCTTGTTTTTATTTTTCTTCATGCTGTGGTCCTATGGAGAACCAGATTAGTGAACGGGTCTAGTGTCCCACACTTTCTCATAATCCTAACAGGTAAGTGAGTGTTTGCTCTTGTTGCAAGGTCAATTCTTGGACTCTTGGCTGTCTTTTCTTTTATCTTACTGTTCTACTGCTAATAAATGCCTTGATTGATTCAGGTTTTATACATCTTCTGATCACCAGATCTGGTGGTTCTGGTTGCCTCTCTAGTTCATGTTTATGTGAAAACCCAACTGGTCTTAATAATGGGAGAATACCTCTCAAAATTGTGGACATCTGTAAAGATGAAAGGCCAAAGAAGTCATGCAACATATTTGATCTAGTCTGAAAAACCTCATTTTCCAGCATTTCACGTTTCATCAATTGTTTTAGACCTGTGATAACTCTCACACTTCCTTTTTAGGAGCAAATCTAAAGTGTATCTTCCTTTGTAGAGTGGTATATTTTAACCAGGACTTGCTCACTCAGTTAAAAAGTTCAGTTTAAAAAAATTGCTTCCAGTGACTTATATATATCACTCCTGGTGGTGTATCTCAAAATGAAATTTGCCTTTTTACTGTGTAATTCTTGGTACTGCTCTTTATCTGAAAATCTCCTTCTTTGGTTTTGGGTTTCCCCTTGCCTTTACTGAACAGCCTTTTGCTCATTTCTCAGCCCACACTCATCTTCTGGACTACCTTTCTACTTTACCTAGGTCATTTTTTAATTTCAATTTTGTAAATTTGCAAAAGGCTTTTATGTGGGATCCATTGCAAAACATTTTCCCTCTGAAAATGGCAGATGCAGAATCATGCCTATTATAATGATGCAGAATTAATTCACTCAGCTAAACCAAGCACATCTGTCATCGTTAACATTTAATCCTAATTGTGCTCTGTTTATCCAGTCTCATCTTCCCTCTCCATTCATTGAGGGCTGCTGTTTTGCATCTGGCTGTGGCAATGACCATGCTGGGCATGCTGAAGGATGGTATGTCTCCTACTGCATTTTTGTGGTCATCTAAAGCTTCAAATGTCATTAAAATGATGGCCAACACATGGATTTTGCCTGCAGCCAGTCTTTAATCACCCTTTTAGATGCTGCAAAGTTTCTTTAACCCCATTTCCCCTAAGCCTAATAACAGAAAGTTGCAAAGTGCAAAACGTAAGTTCAGACTCTGTAGATTTACTCTGTGGTTATTGAAACTATGGCCTTGTAAACAGCAGCCCATGAAAGAAAGAGAAAGCAAAGTGTACTGTGTCCCTTTATGTAAGTTAGCTTCAGGATGGTGGTGTTTGAGCAAACCTGATGACCTGCTGTGGAAAGACAGGGTGCAAAGATCAGCATCACCCAGCTTGGATCCTGGAAGGGAACCAGATGAAGTGACGTTCGTAAGCCACAGAGGAGCTTAACGTTTCCTGATGCAGAGCAATCTGTCCCTACACTAGATGCAGGTTTTAGAAAAAAGTCTCTGGTGTGCCGTGACGGCAAACTGGTGGCTCTGTGCCACAGATGCGTGAGCAGGGGATTTCAGGGAGCTGGCAGGACATTTCTTGGGTCAATATGTAGCTGTTTTCCAGGATAGATTAAAAAGCTCTTTGCTCTGTGTTTCATGTTTTGAACCACACAATTGAGACCCTGGCTACTTGGAGAAAACTAGGGAAGATTCATTTTAGGAATTACTCTTCACAACATATGAAAAGCACTCTATAGTCTTCTGTGCTTTTACCAGAGGATCTGTATTACTGCTGTCCCTTTGTTGGCATGCTCTAATGTGCTCTTTCCACTTTTAGTTCCTGAATTTCAGTAGGAATCGAAGTTGTTAGTTGTCTTTTTGGCAAAGTTGCTTAATACTGCCAAAGAATGTGATTGTCATAAGATCAGAGAGGAATCCCCATGTGTTTGAGTGATGTAACTCCTATCTGAAATACCTGCATTTGGTACCTGGTGGGAACAGTACTCTGTTAAGCTCATCTTGGAGGGTAAAGGACTGTACCCTCCTATGTTCTTTTCAGCCTAATTGCTGTGGCAGGAATTACCCTTTTGCAGTTCTTAGACCTCTGGTCTATAGCTATTTCTGATCTTTGAGGAACTGCTGAAGAATGTTAAGGGAACTTCCCACTAAAAAAATAAACTAGTTAGTTGTTTTCTTTCTCCTCTACCCATCTGTAGTAATACGTTAAGTAAAATAATTGTATAGATTCTTTTGCAGCAAAATATATTTTATAACCCCACACTTGGCTGAGATTTTAGATACAATTTTTCAATCACCCCCCCCCCCCCCATAATACACAAGCAGGTCTCTCAGTTACACAAGAATAATAGATTAGGAATTCATGAATGATGGCAATAATATCTGCCAACACTGCTGCAAGTGCTTTAAACAAAAGATTCATGAAAGTCTAAGCTCCTTTTTTTCCCTGCAGTGCTCCTGGTTCTCCAGCAGCTGCAGCAGGGCACAGTTTAGCCAATCTGATAGTGAGCTCTTGCTGAAATACAGTGTCCCCTGCTCCCAGACACATGTTCCTGTTTCCTTTTTGTCAGAGGTGAGAGTCTCCGAGTGAACCATACGTGCTTGTTGATCTGATGGACAGCTCCTCCTGAGTCTGTAAGATGACTGAGAGCAATGGAGAGCAGCTGTGCGTGGAGGCATTGGGTCCAGTCCTAGCAGCAGCTCTCAGACACGATCAAGGATGGATCTCCACATCCTGCATCATGCTCTTCCTTACCCTGCAGTGTGCTTCCGTGCCTGTTGAACATCATAGGCTGTGGTCTTCCATCTTCCAGGAATCCCTTGTAGCATAGCCACTGTGATATAACAGCTCAGGAGGGATCATGCTGCCATGAACAACAACTTTCCTCTTTCTTCTCGCTTCACTAGTGCCATTGTCCTTGAAATAACCTTTTAAAAGAAGATAAAAGGTAATATTCAATTGTAAGGGAAGGAGGAATGTGACCATTGTAGATTTTCAGATTTCTTGTGTGAGGACACAGGAGACCAACTCTCAACCAAGTGGCAAGTGCTAGGACTTGTTAACTGCCTGTGGTGCTGCTCAGATGACAAGGAGCCTCCTTTTGGGTTGGAATGGCAGAGAGGAATTCCTTGTGATTTGGCAAACTGATGCTTTCCCCATAGTATTATTTGGCTTTAGGATTTTCCTTGAGGTACAGGGAGGGCAGATTTAAAATTAGGATTTCCCACTGCCAGCCCTTCCCTTTCAGCACTGCAAGGGTATGTTTATGGATCCCGTGCCAAAATGTCTTCACTAACAGTCCTGCACAGTTCTTTGGAGCAAAATCCCCTGATACGGAACCAGGTATTTATTTATCTTTTACAATTTATAGCTTGATTAGTTTCAGAGAGGTGCAGAAGAAGGTTTTCAGAAGCCAGAACACCAGCAAGTGTCAAAGGCACAAGTGCTGCTGGGAAAATCTGCTGGACAGGGCCCCTCCACTGAGCTCTGAGAAGTGCACTCCTGTTTGTCCCGCAGGCAGCCAGCCAAAAGCTAGCTGCTGAACACACAGCTGGTTCCACTCTCTCCCAGAGTAGGCACACAGAGGGCTACTCTAACCCCAAACCTCCTTTCAGGCCATGTGGCAAGCTGAAACCATTTATTCTTTTGTGCAGCTGCTTTACAATACAAAAGGAACTTTATTATGGATTTTACTCCATGCTAACAGAAAGACAGTTGAATTTCCTCAGCCAGTTTTTGGTATACTGAATGCATCACCAGTCTGTAAAGGCAATTGATTATTTTAATGCAGTATCACCTAATCCATCAAGCAAGGAAAATACAGCTGGGTTGTAAATGCTGCCCTAAGAAGCAGTTTATATCCTTGATTATGTTAACTTTCTCCAGTTAATGCACTTTTAACAACGTTTTCTCTATTTCAAAATCAATGCCGTAGTCCAGTGGCAAAGAAGGAAATTATTGCAACCACTCACCAGGCTCCTTGGGCTTCCTTAGTCATTGCAGTGTCTAGTTGCTACGTCTGACTGTAAACAAAATGCTCATAATAAGTTTAATTGGTCAGATTGCCTTTGAAAAGCCTCTGTGGTATTTTCTGGAGGTTAAAACCAAGGCCACCATCCAAATTCATCCAATTTCATCCAATTCTGCTGCAAGGAGTCTCTCCTTTTCATGTCACTGGCAAATGAATGCTGGCACATCTGCCTGTGTTTCCTCTCCTTATCTATGTCCTGGAGGCTCTCCTCACCCACAGCTCCTCCAGCTCACAGTCTTGCTCCTCACCTCCAAAGCAGCTCCAGCAGTGGCTCAGCTGACATGCTGGGCTTTCTCCTAGGGTGGCAAAAGTGCTGGCATGTGCTCTGTGGGGTAGCTGCTCTATGGCTCTGACCAACAGAAGTTGCAGCCCCTCTCTTACCTTGGACTTTTTGCAGCGGCAAAAAGGATTCCCGTTTCTCTTTCAAAGATCTTGAAGTTGTATACAATGGTGGTCACAAAATCCTGGGAACTTCTGAAGCCTTTAGGGTAGCACTGGGTAGCCGTGACAAAGGCAAAAATCTCAAAATAATACGATCACACACTTTTAAAAATAGAGGGGTTTGCTTGGTTTTGTGCTAATTTATGACTTAAAACTTACTGACTTTATGTTAGTAAAGGACAAAATGTCCTTCTGTATCAACAGCAATGCTTCCCAAGGGTACCTCCTTTATTTTAATTTTATTTTTGTTATGAGGAGGAAGCAAGTAGTTCTGAGGGATTAGATAATATTGAAAGATGTTTTTTCTTTTTATTCATCTATAGATAAATATCTAGTGATCACAGTTTTCTTTAAGTTGTATCTGAGGATGTTGGATGTATTTCTGAACTTTTACAGAAGTTTCACTGCTATTATAACATGAATCTTTAATTCTCTATTTACAGCGAGTGCTGATTTCCCATACAATGGTCAAGCTATAGGAGATGGAGTAAACAGAAACTCAGCTATTATTGGAGGTGAGAAAACTCTCTATTTTTCCAAGATACTTTGCAGCATGTCTCTGATGGCTGAATTGCAGTTGCTAACAAGGGTATATGTTTCCATATCCAAGTTTAGGTTTGTTGCTTTAGTTTTGATTTGCTGTGTAATTTTTCCTTTCTAATTTATATTTTTATTATTACTTATAACTTTTCCTTATATTTTGAAACTTTACAATACTGGAAGGACAGCATTGCATTCCTCAGAAAAATTCAGACCACACCTGATCAGCCTCAGTTCACCTGCCCAACACATCAGTTAATGTAAAGCGTCGTAACTCTGGCTGATTACAAGATTTTTTTAACCTGAAAATGTCGTAGCGTCTTCATCCTGGAAGATTCCTATGCCCGTAGATAAGGGCCCAACAGGAGCAGTGCTGTTTTGTCACATAGATGCCTATGCCCAAGAGGATAACATTCATGAAGCTTCTCTATAACAGGGTTGAACCCAAAATAGACCATTGCAGGGAGAGCAGTTAAGGCTAGAACTGATGATAGAGCAGTGACATCTGCAATTATGTGGAGCCAGTGCCTAGGGGGTGGCGTGAGCCAACAGGGAGCCAAGCCAATTTTCAAGGACGTGTAGAGGAGCTATGATAGGTCTTTACAGCCATTGACCTGAAAGTGAACATCAGAGATTGCACCTCCAAAGAGCTGCCCAGGCTGTGACACATCACCAATACACCCCACTGTTCTGGAAGTGCTCAGCACCCTCTGCTTCATGGTCAGCAAAGCTTAGGTCTGTAAGTAGATGTTAATGTTGAAGTTTTTACCTATGGGATGAGAGACAGTCACCAGCAGACTTCATGGAGTTGCATTTTGTATGTAGTGAAGACTATATATAAATATTAGAGTAGTAGAAACCAAGCAACTGTGGTCACGCTCAACTGCCTGAGTAGCTTCAACTCAGCTCAGAGGAGTTTTGGGCTCCTTTCTTTGTGTTAAAATCTGCAGCTGGTCTCACGGGGGGCATCTTTTCTTTCCGCCTGTGTGTAGGTGTCATCGCAGTGGTGATCTTCACCATCCTCTGCACCTTGGTGTTCCTGATCCGCTACATGTTCCGCCACAAGGGAACCTACCACACCAACGAGGCCAAAGGGGCAGAGTCAGCCGAGAGCGCCGACGCCGCCATCATGAACAATGACCCCAACTTCACGGAGACCATAGACGAGAGCAAGAAGGAATGGCTTATCTAAGCCCACAGGGGTGGGGGCCTGGGGTGGGATATGAGCTGGGCCAGGGTGGGACTGGGATGACTCTTGCAGTGGAGAGAGAACACTCTGTGTCGGACACTTGAGCACACATAGGATAAAAAGATCAGCACAACTGGAGGAGCAAGTGACAGGAAAAAAACCACTGAGACTGGAGAAAAAAAAAAAAGAGTATCTCAAGCATTTAAGAAAAAATACTTTTTAATCTTTATTTACAGCAAATTGCCCCTTCTGTATCCCAACAACTACAACAAAGAGCAGTTTTGCAGCTTCAACATTGGTTACAATTTTCAGTAATACCTGTCTATTTCTGTGTGTGTTTAGAGATGTTCTGGATACCTGTGACAAGAAACAGGGCTGGTTTTTTACATTTTTTAAAAGCTGTTTAAAATGTGGGTGGTTCTGTCCTGAGAGCAAGTGGCAGCCCTTTCTTCCCGGTGTGGTGTTCCTTCCTGGCTGGCCACTTATCCGCAGGCTGCCGTCAGCCCTGCACCTTGACCACCTCACCATTTATTTTGGTGGCGTTGATCCGGGGGTTCAGGCTGGGGGTGGGACAGGGGGGTGAGGATTAATGCAAATCTCAATTTGCCAGTTTCTCAACATCTCATCAGCCCATGTCAGCCCCCACCTTCTTGACCCAGGCACTTCACTGATTGTGTGCAATTCTCATCAACAATGTAAAAATACTGTTATTATGGCTACTACTATTACTACTAAAGAGGATTATCATAAAGCACAGGAGGCTTTAAAGGTTTTTTGTATTATTTTGTTGGTCTCTGAGGAAGGATGATGCTGTGTGAGTCTGTAGACCTAGTCTGTTCCTGTGTCTTTGTCTATGGCATTGGTGACCTAGGGCAGGTGCCAGGTTAAACTCAGCTCTGCCCTGTGGCATATTGGCATATACTGTACATTGTAGTAGGGAATTAGAGCCAGACTTTGTTTGCTTCTGTTTCTTCTTAATAGGCTTTCATAGAAATATTAGTACAAGTTTAGTCAAAGCGTTTGAACCCACAGGTTTCACATCTTTTTTTTTTTTTCAACTTGAGAGTAGCAATTTTTTCCTTAAATCCCTTGTTTCAGTTCCTTTGCAAGGAAAGCTTCTGCTGGCAGTGTTTGCACAGTCAGAAAGGTGAGGCAAAGAAGGCTTGAAAACTCTGCCTCCAGAGCACATGAGAAACACACAGCACACGGGAGAGTTACTTTTCAATATAGAGATTTACCCAAACTATTTTACTGTCTTTGTAAGGCATTTTTAAGAATAGCAAGGCCAATGCCAAGTACAGCATTGCATCCTATTTTTCCTCTCAAATCAGGAAAGTCGTAGGTGTGACCTGAACAGCAGGCAGGCAGCTAGTAGGAAAGACAAAGGGGCAGCCTGAAGACCTAATATCCTTTGGTGGCAATAACAAAGCTTTAGCTTGCCCTCTGTAGAGAAGCATGGTTCTCCTATGGTCTGAATTGACAGGAATTTAAGGCCTTAACGGACAGGTTTTGCAGTGGAACAGAAGGAAGGAGTGAATATACTGCAGGGCTTTGCCACATGCTAAAAGAACAGAAACAATACCAGGAATTTCCCTTTAAAAGTATTTTTTTCTTGTGACAGTTCTAGATTTGCTTTGTCTTTAATATTTCTGTGTTTAGTATGCACAGATTTAATTCATTTTTCTGCACAAGAAAGATCTATTTTTCACCCAAATGTGCAATCTACTACATTGAACGGTGCTGGCATTTTTAATTTCCTTATTTCTTTGGTTGCAACTTTCATTATTCTAATTGACACTTTAAAAATAAATTTAAAAAAAAAATCATGTAGGGGGAAGAAAATATTGGCGTATTACCAGACCAGACATCAATAAGCACAATTTGTCAGAAAGACAGGCCTGATAGTTTGGGTATTAAGGATGGTAGCCTAAAGTCCTGTTCTGGAGGAACATTATCATTGAACATAGATACCAGACCAAATCAAGCCCACTAATTTCTTCTATTTATGGATTTGAAATTATCATACAAAAAAGTTGCCAGTTTCAAAATTACTGTTTCTCAGGTAATATACATGGCAGAGAGGTTCAGGTAGGCTTAAAAATTACTTCTGTCACTCTTGTGCTCTGCAGTCTTTTGCCTTGCCTCCAGTATTAACCTCTCCCTCTCTTGTCTGTAATCAAGCAGATGAGTCCTATGTTTAATCATGGGTGTGAAATAAATCTTATCTCCTTGGGGAATATCAGCAGGGGATGGATCTACCCTGCACCACCACTCAGCAAACTACATAGCAATCACAGATGTCTCTGTACGATTGAAAAGGCATTATCTTTTCTATATGATTTTATGTTTCATTTTATTTTAATGGTATTTTAGCCACTCTGGAAAACATCCTTGCCTGCAACTTCAAGCTACCGAGAGAAATGAATGGAGCATCATTTGCATAGATTGGGATATGGTTTGTAGAAAAAAGCTCCTAATCTGAATTTAATGTCTGTGAGGAAGATCAGGTTTATGTATCCTGAGAGACTAGAGTCCCCTGCTACTTTATGTGGGAGAGACAGATTTAACAGCCATGGTGCAAATTGCCAAATGCCTCGGCATGGCATTAGAAGGGAAAGATGTCTTGGCCTCCATGTCTAACCAAGTTCTTGGCAAAGCAAGAGACAGTTGTCTCTAGGCTATGGTAGTGAGGCCTGTGATACCTATTCACTGATTTTCTAAGAGATTACCAGCTAATCTACCACAACCCTGTAAGGCAGAACTTCTGGAAAATAACCCTTGACCGTTGCATAAGCAATAGTTATAAATTAGTATCTAAAGTTTGAAAAACAGTTTAAATTTCTGAAATCAAGTCATGAGCATCGGCACCTCTCCATTGACTGGACACCATGGACCTTTTATGTGAAATACATTAGTGCTGTGCTAAAATACAGTGACTTTCATAACTCTAGAAACCTTTACTTATTAGAATTCTTGTTTCTCCTTAAACGGGACCTTAGACATGATATTATTGATGAGCAGCTGGTCTCTGTATAGGCATTTGGTGACTTTGGGTGAATTCCTACCTGTCTGCTATGCATTTAATTTCTGAGAATGGTGTATGTTTAATTATAGGCAGTGGTCATTCAGCATCCTGTCAGTGAAGCAGGAGCAGGCTCAGAGATGTAGCCTGTGTATTTTGCTAGCACTATATCCATTCTGAGGATTTCTTCCTCTGCAAGCCTATCATTGAAGGCTGAAACAACATCCATAGTTTATTTCACCCACTCTTACTTGTGCCAAAAATCCATGTTGTTTAACAGGTGCGTGGGAAAATCTGTTGGAGGGGAGAGTGGGTCCTGCTTTTATAAAACTTTGTACTTTCCCCAAAGAATATTAAAATAATCAGTCTTTTATCACCTGTTTTTTAGCTGTTTCACCTATTTGAACTGTGCAGAAAAATGTAGCTTCTTGTACTGGTTTGGGAACCAAAGTGTCCCAGATGTGTTTCTAAAGGGTCATTCCTGACACCATAGGAAACGATGGCAAAACTGCCACCAGCAGTGGGGAGAGCAAGACTGGGCTGGAGATCAGGGCTGTCAACGTTAGTGAAATAATGTAAGCAATATTTTGGATTCTCATTCACAAGACGTGCAGACCACCAGGTAATGAGACATGGAGCTCCAAAGAACCAAAACAATGGAAAATTTGTTTTGGTGTCAACCCAGCCTCAAGGGAAATCTGCAATCCAGTCTGGCGGTTTTGAATCAGGTCTTTCATGCACTGCCTATTCCGTATTTACTGGCAGAAAATTCAGATGTATGAAATAGGAGTATGTATCTTTAACTTGTACTGGAGCATTTCTGCTTCGTATCTTTTGTGTCTTAAACTTTACCTGTACATTTTGTATCTCTTCTAGCAGTTACCACTTCAAAGATACGGCAGCATTTTAGCATCATGCTCTAGGCAGCATGATATATGTGAGAGGATGGTCATCATAAATATTTTAGTAAGACTGCCAAAGCAGTGGCATATATGTACAAGTTTATTGTACTGATAAGAACTTATTTTAATTAAAACAATGTCCTTTAATGGCAGATGCATCTAATTTCCAGGGTATCTGTTGAAATGTGAAGCTGTCTAAGTTTGACAAGCAATAGCTTTCAATATGGTTTCTCCCATGAATGATTTTACATTCCATCAAGCATGGTGACCCTGAAAGGGTGTCATTTTTGAAAAGCAGAACCTAAATTCTGGTAATCAGATGCCATTGTCCATCCTAGAGGAATTAAACAGAAACCTTGCTTTCTAACAGCAACAGCATGCAAATTAGAATGAATGAAGGGCAATGTGTTTGTATGCATAAATATCTTCTGTGAATGTCTTTCCTTTGAACTAAGTTCTATTAGAAACCAGATNGGGAGGGGAAGAAGAAAGACATTTGAAATAGTTTTAATCACCATAACAGCTGTTTCCTCATGCTTTGTATATTCTGTTCATTGCCTGTATTTTTAACTTCTCTAGTGCCAGGAAATCAATTTGGAAAGGACAGAAGTTGGAAAGGCCTCTTAAGAAAAGACCCCCAGTACATGAAAAAAGGTACTTCAGAATGCAGTTACACATTGGAAGAGAGGGTGCTAAAATCAGGGAAGATTTATTGAAGTGCAAGTATGCTCCTCCTGCATCAGGGTTACCTGTTACGGAGTGTACATCTGTACTTGTTGAGGCAGAGGGTCTGAGGGCAGGGTTTGGATAGAAACTTAATGACTGCCTTTCTGCTTTTTCCCTTTCTGATCACTTTGCAGTTAGCAGCAAGCAGTCTGCTGTCAGTTCTGCTCACATTTGTTACTGCAGATTCAGTGGCGTTGCCAGCCTCACAAGGGTTACATACTACATATGACTGAGTGTGGGTTGTTTGCCTTCCTTTCCTACCGTAACTCTGTCCTTTTCTTCATGAATGAGAGCCTTTTATTGAAACCATCAAGGAAAATGTATGCGCAGCTCAACAGACTTGTGTCTGCTCCTTTTAATAAATTACCTTATCAGGCTTTAAAATATTTTTATGACATGAAGCATTTTATAAAAGAGCTATGTTAAATGCATGTGAATGGGAGAGTGTGAAACCTAGGCAAAGAAGCATCAGTGCAACAACCACCTGAGTCACAGGAACTGTTGCTCTGTCTACAGCATGCATTGCCTTAACCACCCACCAAATCCCTGGATCTGTCCAAGACCTTAACTTCCTTTGTGGAATATAATAGTGGTAAAGTCCTGGTGGGATTTGTGTGACCATGTTCTGGCCATTCTTTTGTGCTGACTGTTGCAGCCCCTAGAAGGAGAGCCACACTTTATGCGGGAATATTTTTCATTTATATAGAAAAGCTCTAGGACAAAGAGATGGGAGTGAAGGTTCAAGCGTAAAGCCTGACTGATACTTGAACACTGTGACACAAAGAGTCTTTGCTCCCTTCTGTTGCCACACGTGTCTCACTGCAGCCATGTGGGTGTGCACGTGCACCTCTGAAACCTGAGGCTATTCAGGATGAGATGTCTGCACCACTCGGGCAATTGCTGCCGTAGTGTGGGTGGATAAGATACCAAACTTGCTCCAAATCCATGAGTCTGCAGTGCTAGCAAAATCACTCTCTCTTGAATTAGGTGCAATTTTGGAGATAAATTCAGACTGTGCCCTACAGTAGGAGGCACATATGGTGCCTCAAATGAGACAAGACTTGGACCTGGTAATGGAAAAGCATTTATTTAACAGTCCGTAACACAGTTCTTTTAACTCTGACTTTCACATATAAACAGATTTCTTCTTGAGGCACTATGCTCAAAACCCTGATCATGCCAACAGCTTGAGAATCAGGAAGAAAAGGGGCCAATTCGTGGCTTTTTTACACAAAAAGTCTTTTTTTAAAAGTCACCATAAAAAAAAAGTTTGGTATCAACCAGTTCATTCACAGAGAGGTATTTCTTTTCACTAGTCTTCTATTTTTGAAGTATTATGTGAGAAAAGTTGAGCAATTATTTAAGCACAATCAGAACCACTTCAGTGAAAAGAGGGTAAGATATACTCTGGAAAAACACATATAAGCAAGTAACAAATTTAGCACATCCTGCTTCTTCTGTGATTCAGCAGCTTCCACTAATGTCTACTTGTACTCCCACTGCTGTTGTTTCCTTAAGAAAAAGCATCTGGATTAAACAACAAGCATAAAAGTGTGTACCTTTAATTTTACCATAGATTAATGTTCTTGCTTGGTATGTAATAGGGTATTAAGGAAGAGCAAATTGTTATTTCCTCAGATTCCATAGCATTAATTATGCTGTCTCCAAGGGTCAGAGATATACTATCACCATATTAATTATAATGTAGAGGTATTTATACCGATAATATTCAGCAACTGGCATTCTGAATTCTAGCACAGAGCTGCTCTAAGAAACTCTAATTTATTGAAAAGGCGGGTAGATGACATTTTCTGACAGGTGAGAAATATAAATAACTGGAATGACACTAGAGCAGAAATCATTTGAAGGAATTTTTAGCATACAATAAACTGTACCAGAAAGAGTTTCTTGCCTTCCAGTCAGGAGTTTGGGGTAGGTACAGTGCTGTGGCCAGTTATATATTGCCATGTGTTCATTGCCTTTTTGGCCAAGATATTTGAGCTCCTGTCTTTCACATGCTTTGAAATAGGCTGCTGCAAGAATACAGCTGAAGACGTGAAACTTAAGCAAGCTGCTCTCGGCTGCTGGTGGGAGTACAGAGTCTTGGGTCCCAAGATCATCTACCTGCTTCGAAGACAATTCTCAGATGTTTTGCTGCCTGTCCCTGTCTTTTGCCACCTTTTCCCCATCTTATAGAACATCACAGATTGAAAGGGACCACAAAAGACCCTCTGGTCCAGCCTTTTGTGGCAAAGGGAACCTAGATGAGATAATCTAACATCCTGTCCAGTCATATTGTTTTTTTCCCCACTGACTCCATTTCCAGGGTGGTAGGCTATCAACAGGCTCTTTAAGACAGACAGAGTCACTGGAGCAAGGCAACAAACTCTTGAATCAGCCAGAAAACAGTAAAGTTAGATGACTCACATCAGGTGGAAGCAGGCTTCATCTGGAACATTTCCAGCTTAACATCTCCTAATTTCATGGCTTTGGTTAGCAATGGAGCAACTAGCCAAGTCTGTGTATTATTTTTCTAACCCCTTGTATGTAAGATAAATAAGCTTGGCTGAATAAAGACAAGGTAGCCATCCCCTGTATGCTAATGTTTGTTCTCTAGACTGCACATGCTCGTCCTTACAGTGCGTGTGTCACTGAAGGAGTCTGACCTTGGCATAGTCAATAAATCATTCACAAGCTGAACAAATAGCCCTGCTCTGCTTTGTCATGAAAAACTCCTTTGGGTAAATGTTTAAAAGTAGATCTATGGTTTTCCATCATAAAACACTGGACACAGAATCAGCAGCTAGTTGTAAGTTATTTCTGTTATAAAATCAAGGTCTGTCTGCAGAGTTTTCTTGTGTGACTTGCACTAAGGAGACCTTTATCCCTGAAGCATAAACTAGTACAACAGGGCAAGGTAACAAAGAGAAATGCCTTTGCTGCACACTCTGAAACACAGTGTAAAGTCCCTTTCATTACGCAGTTCCTGGTAAGAGTAAGGAGTAAGATCTCTGTAGACATCTAATGTTTCTTTTTTTCCAAACCCCTCTACCCATTACTCCAAGGAAAGAAAATTGCTGACAATTCTGAGTTTTTTCACATCTCTTTCTCTACTTTGGAAGTGTTCCCTCTCACTGACAAATTTACTACCTTTCACTGTCATCTTTAAACTCCTTCTCAGCAGTACTTGCTGCTTTGACCAAGGTGAAGCCTTTCACCCTCCTAAAATGTAACCATTGTAGTGGAAAGGTTATGTGCCACTACATTCCTGTCATCTTTTATATTTGCAGTAGGTTTTTTATCTGTTCATAGTACTCAGTGACTGAAAGTACAAGTTTGGTTTCTGCCATCTGCGGCATTATTTTATAACTTGTTTGTATTTGTTCCAAAATCACAGCATCGTCTGGCAAAGAGAATCTGAAAATTAGGCAGCTGCACTTCGTTCCATTCAGCATGGTTATTTTCTATTGCTTGGTTCAAATTTTCCCAAGAGATATCAATAATAAAATTAATGTCTAGCAAAAGCCTGCATCTATTCTCCTTAGGGCCACAGGATGTCAGATTGAGCTCTCAGCCATCCCCTTCCCTTGTGCTTTTGTAGCAGCTATACAAGGCTGCTGGTAATCTCAAAAGTAGGACACAAACAAATGATATTATAAAGCCTCTAGTGGTTTTAGTCTCTTGGAGTCTTAAAGGTCCAACTCAACAGGGCCAACAAGTCAGCCCTCCTACAGGTTTCAGTTATGAGCACATTCAAGAAAATTCCCAACATTGGTTATTAAATAGTTTTATTTTCATTGGATCAGCATCTCAGAGGGGAAAAATGATTCTGTGTGTGGAATATCTGAGATACTGCACTCACCCCATTGTAACGCCCGCATTGTATCTGATCTTTTGAAGCTCCAACTGCTTAAGAGAAGGGATCAGAGTCCCTTGAATAAAGAAGGCTAAGGCACCACTTGGTTCCTATTAACTCTGAAGCACAGAGAACTGGCTTTCCATAGGCCTGCTTTGCATGGTCAGTCTCAGTCACACACGAGCAATGGGGAACTTCTCCTCTGCCCTTCAGTGGATCAAGACCCATCAGTGGGCTGGCTGGGCAGGTGTCACATAAATTATCTTCAGTCCTAATGAGCTGACTCACATGTTGAGCAGCCTGAGTCCAGGGAGTTCCTCTGACACAACAGCATAATTTGGCACAATATTCCTGAAAGGCTTCAGCACCCCAACAACTCTGCTACCCCGTTTAACTACTGCTAATTAAGAGAAGCCTGATGGAAATTACCTGTACTGACTTAATCCTACGTGTGGATGCCAATCCTAACTAAGAGTGCTTAATTTCATGGAGATTAAATAGATTTCCCCCCATCATGGAGTGCTTGGGCTGTGCTCAGTCTGATGCTTCTTACTAACATATATAAATAGAGATATAGAGATAAATAGATATTTTTATGGAGATGTTTTATAAGTGGCCTTTACTTTGTGCATGGTAACTATTGCCAAACTTGTTCTTTAGGAGCTACAGAAATGGCTGGTTCTGCAGTTTAGAAAGCAATCAGCTGTCTCTGTTGCAAGGGAGACTTGGGGTACAGGCTTGGATTTTGATTTCTATTATTCAGCTATAATTTGCATGGTTTGGATTTGGGTTTTGTCTCAGTGTTGGGTTTTTTTTTCTTTCCTCACTGGTTCTCTGGCAGGGACATATTGGGCTCAAGCAGGAACTTGTTTCTCAGTCTTTGAGAGATGGTTTGAAGCCATCCGTGCCATATAACTCTTCAGAAACACCTGCCTTGCACAGCCCATGATGTTGCTCAGTGTGAGGTCCTAAAAACACAGTTTCTTTAGCAGTCTCTTGGGGGTTTCACAGCATAGTGAGGTGCTCCTATTTCGCTGGCTTTGCTTGACAAGATAGCAAGCTAGCAACATCTGGTCTATGGGTATAGCCTTGTGAGCAGAAAAAGGGATCAGCAGAGACTAGGACATGAATGATGGTTCAGAATTAGATTCATATACATAGCAGTAGCAAAAGACTGTGAAATTTGCTACAGAGGCAGGTCATTTTACTTTCTTTCTTCTTTTTCTCCCTTTTTCTTTTTTTTTCTTTAAGTACTGTTCGTATGCCATGTCTGAGTAATTCATCTCTACCAGCCAGCCAGCTCTCAATAACCTGGGCTGTTGGTTAGGGATGGAAATGCAGTTGTCCTTTCTTACTGATCTGGTTCCTGCTGCTGTGGAGCAGTTTCTACCCAGGAAAAAAACAGGGCCATTAGCTATTAGGAAAGCAAAAGCAGCCTCTCACCCCTTCCCTCCAAACCAGGTGGAAATCCAATCCCAGGGTTATGTGCCTACAAAGCTGGCCCAATTTCCTGTCAGGTGAACCAGGATCTTGTCTGTTTGCAGTTATCTAGTCCACAGGTTTCTTTCTTGAGCACAATTTTCCCACGGGATGCATAACCAGGAGATGACGGTTACCCTAATTAAACAAAAATGTGTATATTAAAAAACATCCTAATCTGAAAATATAGTGTATCTGAGATTCCTCTGTTATAGACACTTAGTCTACAAGATTTATGGCTACATTTGCTATGTTATGCTTGAATAAACATATAATTCATTGAAATACACAAGACTGATAAAAGTAATATGATCTCTTTAAGGAGAATAAACTGTTTGTAAATTTATAAAGAGTATAATCTGTTAGGCCTTATTTGAAGTATGTACTGTGGTTTGGTAAAAGTACAACATTAAAAGAGCCTTGCCAGATGAGGACTGGGGGTTTTTTGTGTGTGTGCATGTGTGATTCCTTTGGAATATTTGACATCTTCATTTAACATGAAAAAAACCCCCAAACCTTTACAGAATGTGTATAAGAGCCTGAGATAAACTGCAGAGTGCTCTTCAGATTTCTGTGCACAGTGACTCCATGGAGGGAATATGAGGAGGTGAATCTCTTCTTCTGAATAATTTGGAAACAAAAGTGGTTGGTAGCACTACTGACTGGCTGGAGATTTTTTAAAGAAGGTTTCATACCATCAATAGAAAGAATTCAGACCAATGCACATGCAAATATTGTTTATTTAATGGGGGAAAGATCTAAGGAAGCTTTGGGCTCCTTCAGAGCAAGAGCTGGTGTGTCACAGGCTGTGGACACGTGGTCATTGGACAATGACTAGTGTTGCCCATGGAGCTACTCCTTAGGGGAACAGACATCCCAGAGGCTGTTCTTCCTGCAGCCGTCCTCCTGCCTCGGCCCTGTGCAGACCAGCAACAGCTTTCTGGCACACACTGGACTGCTACTCCTACTTCTCCTGCCAGTTCTCCCTCTGTGTGCAGCCCAGCTGTGGGTACTGAAGACAAGCCAGTGCTTCCCATGGGACAGAAAACCAAGCTATTGTGCTCACAGAGCAATGGCCCACTGCCTGCCTGTGCAAAGTTTTGGGGTTTCCTCAGCTGGCTCCTTATTGCAGGCAACAACTCCTCCTCCCTCAGGAGGAGGCCACTGTGTGAGCCCTTCCCTGAAATTCAGCAAGAGAAAGAAGATCTACCTGGGGATGTGAGGGGAGAGGGATTCTCCTCTCTGAAAACCCTCTGGTTTGCTAGTGGAATCTCAGGAGCTGCCTTCAGCTTTCGAGGGATATATAGCCCAGGGTAGGTCAGATCAAAGGTGCACCTCATGCCATGGCCTGGTTTTTCCATGCCCAAAAGCAGATGTCTAGGGACAACAATAACGAGGTAAGTCCATAGCACAAAGTGCTTGTTCTGCTTCCTCAGAAGAGCCTCTCAGCTGCCAGCCGTGTGCAGTTAAAGGACTTTTGGGGCCAGAGGTGTTTTATATGTTTAGTCATCTCTTTCAAACCTACCTGCCATGTGCTTGTGCAGAACAAGTGAGATCTCCTCACAAGTCTAGTCCTTTCAAAGCTGTGAATTTCTGTGCTATTTAATTTAAAAAACCCACCAGCAACCGAGCAAGAAGGGGAGTTTTTTTCTTTATGCCTGCTTGTTAATGAAACAACCTCACCATGACTAAAGCAGAGATGCAAAAGAAATCTCTCAAATCTAATTTGTGTTCTGCACAGTTCCAATTACATCTCTGCACATGCCCATAAAGATCACTGCATTTTATAATGCTACACTGAGGACAGACTGCGCAGCCTTGATACCCAGATAAATCTGCAGCCCTGTGTGATTTGACTTCTGACTGATACTTCCTGTCACCACCTAACAAGATTTGTAGCTTGATCCCACGTTGTGCATGCACTAGAGAATTATTTTTTTATCTGTGACTTCCTCATCTATCAGTGTTCGTGGAGAGTCATGGTGCTTGCGTGAGAGGCAGGCAGAGAGACACTCTGCTTTTTTCCCTTGTTTAAAGACATGCCCCAGCAGCATGGCTGCAGGCTGCCTGACCCTGCCCGCTCCAGCCTGAGCAGCAGCAGCTTTTGGGGGAGAAGGGCAGGGGGGACCTGTGCAAGGTGACCTATCCAGGGAGTTCAAAGCAGGGAGAGGTAGCACAGATCAGGGCTGGAAGGCTTCCTGGAGGAAGAGTGAGACAACAAGCTTCAGGGATGGCAGAAAAAAAGATTTTTTTCCTAGGACCCTGAAAGAGGCTTTGTTAATTTTGCTGCAACCCAGGAGGGCCTGGAAAGTCATTGAACTGAGAGCAAGGATGAAAGAAAGGAAGGCAGTGCAGACAAGGGAAAGACCTGCTTTGTTTCTCCTCTGAATCACCCATCAAAGCTGAGAGGTTTTGCTTTTCTTTTGTTTTCAGAAGTTCCCTTATGCTAGTCCGGTTTTAGATGAAACCTAACTATGTGGTGGGAAAGCACCTTTGGTATATTCATTCACATCAAGGAAGAACTGTAGGCACTGCTGCCTCAAGGTCCTGGCTTATGGGTCCTCATCCCACGTAAACCAAGAAAAGCCAGAGGCACCTGACCTCTCCAAACCTCTCCATTCTCATGGATTACATCTGTGATGTTTCATGATGTATTTCTTCAGCAGTCTCTTCCCAGAGGAGGGGTTTGCTTCACCTTGATGATCAGTCTTGTCTGAATCCCTCAAGTATGGCAGTGCCCTGTGGGGGTTTGTGGACTCAAAAGCTCCAGGAGGAGAGTAAAAGATAGCAACTCTGACAGCTTCATTTCTCCCACCAGCCTTTGTGCTACCCCCTCACACCTCTCACGGTGTTTTGTACTACTCCATTTCATTAGTATCCTCAAGTACACAGAAGATCAAACACTGCTTCTCCCTAAACTGCGAACAATGCACCTCATCTTCTGTCTTTAGAGGACACAGTTGAAAACCCTGAAGATCCTGAAAGCGTTTCAGCTACTCCTCCCTCTTCCAAAAGGTGTGAAGTTCATAACTGCTGAAAATGCATCATTGCAGTGCCTGCTCTTCTAGGGAGGTCAGCTTGGGTTTTTTTCCAGGAGTGTTAGAAGGGAATCTTCACTAGGTGGAAAAAAGGGCTCCCACACCCTCTTGTACTGATGGTTTGATCACTGAGATGAGGCAAAGAACTGCACAGATACAGCAGGTTCATACTGCTAAGTATCTTAGCAGGATACAGTGAAGGGAAGGGTAGAACCAAGGGGTTTAGCTGCTTGATTTGATTTATAGGGGCTATAGCAAAGAAGCATTTTAAATCCTATCAAATACGAAGCCTCAGAAGTCAATGAGACAGGATATCCCTTTGCAGCGTTGTGCTGGGTAAGCCTGTTAATCTCCAAATCCTTCACTTGTTTCATGATGGGATGTCGTAGGCAGGTCACCATTACTGGCTTTTCTCCGTTTCCAGATGCCTGCACATTTAGCTGGATAAGAAGTGAGGTGAAAATGCTACTTTTGCATAAGGGATCTGGGGGGAGTACTTTCTACTCTGCTGAAAGAAGGCTTAAACAGCAGAGTTTCAAGCTGTAGAGTTTATTTTTTTTTTGGGGGGGGGGAGGGAGGGGGTTGCTTAGTTTGGTTTTGTTTTGGGGGTTTTTTAGGTCTTTTTTTTTTGAAAGAGACGGAAATGGCAGTCCATGGGCAAGCATTTCTCAGATTAAGACCCACTCGTGGCTTCAGAAGGTTCAGTAGATGATTCTTCTAGTGGTCCATCAAGACCAGCCGTAAGAAATCTCCTGCAGGTGCTCACACTGCCATGGGCAGTCCCCTACCCTATTCCAGCCACGAGTCTTCACACCAAGCACTGGGCTGTGTGGAAGCTGTTCTGTGCTAGTCCTCTGTGTGCAGGGAGCTGTGACAAAGGTGAACCTGTGTGTCACGCTGTAGGAACCTGGATGTGAGGATCAGGGTGCCCTGAGAGTTAGCATCAGGCACAAACTCAGTTCCCACCACAGCAGGAGCATCACAGCAGCCTAAAATGGTGCTGTCCCTGCAGATAGACAACAGAATGGAAGCAAGTAGGCCAAAACCTTGCTGACACTTCCTGCCACCCGGGAGAAGGGTTTGCAGGTGGACAATGATACTGTTGACATGCAAAAATGAGTCTGCAGGCATTTTCCTTTGCTTGGTTGATGCCAGTTCTAACTCAGCCCCAGTGAGGCTGCCAGCTCCCTAGGATGGTTTTCCCACACAGCAGGTATACCTTTGGGAACAGGATGGAGGTTTTGGATGCTGGCTTCCCACGGCTCACTTGTCAGTAGATGAACTCCAGAAGCTGCAAACACACCTCTGTGAGCTGAGGGTGCAACTGCATCTGGTCCCAGAGCAGCAAAGGCCGGAGCTATTTTAAGGATGGTTAACAAAGCACCAGCCCAGGCCACTGCAGCATGCAGAAGGCCAGTGGGTTCTTTGACTGGTGTTAGGGCTTTCAGACCTAGCAAGATGTTTTGCTTTAGTCCAGAACAAATTTGTAGACTGCCCTCCTTCCATATTCCCAGTTTTCTCTCATTTCTGAAGTCCGCAAGGACTCTTTCACACTGACAGAAAGAAGAATTACTCTGATGCATTGCAATAAGTTGCAATAAATTGCATCGACTTTTTTTCCCCTTTTTTTTCTCTCCTTCTGCTACTTGTTCAATTGATTTTGGGGTGAAGCATGCAATCACAACTCACTCACAGTGTCACAGCAGGGACTGAATTACCTAAGGGAAAAGAGTTGGAGGAGGGAGGAGTCTGTGAAGGACCATTACATCTTCCTTCTTTTCTACAGACCTGAACTGCTTTTAGGGCAATTCAGTGCTGGGTACACCAAGGAGACACGGGCAGAAACCTGAGCTAAATAATGGTGAAAAGTCTTATCGCAGCCTGTCACAAGTGTGATTAATGACATCTGGAAGGCAGACATAGGGGAAAGAAGGGAAGGCAGCACAAAGGATGGAAGAGTAGCACTCATCACAGGCAGTGCAGCCAGCAGCTCATGGGCAGAGAGAGACGAGGACAGAAGGCAAGGTGAGCCCAAGTACCACTGCAGTTGTGAGCATCGTTTCATTTTTAAGGGCATCAAGGGTGGGAGAACACAATGGCAACCATTTTCCTGTGTGAAGAGGTCACTGTGGATGGCAGTGTAAGGTATTACTCAGTTTCAGGAGGAGAACTCAGTGTAATACAACAAGCAGTAAGAAAGGTTTGAAAAAAGGCAAGGAAGATAAAACAGAAATGCCAAAATCTCTGGAGTCAATTTAGGATATTTTGGGTGCCACTGGACACCTCATACCCTCCAAATGGTAGGATTTCTAGTGCTAATGATAGATATTGTCACTAGGGACTCAGTCTCAATAAACATTAGCAGCTCGTTCTCTGCATCTCACTTCTTCCATTAATACTTCCATTTGCTGCAGAGGATACCCTTGAGATTTATGGCAGAACAGCAATGGCATTTTGGACTTCTGTCAGGAACTTCATTTTATTACTGGAAGCTGAAGGATTGGGGGATAAAAATAATTAAAACTGTTTAAAAAAAAATAAGTCTAAACTGAAAATATTTTAAAAGCTTCCAGTAACAAAATAACCATCAGAAGTTAATATGCTAGCAGCATCTGAGTACTATCTTTTATGCATTGACTGACTGGCTACGATCTGGGGCAAAGTCATCTTTCTTCCCACCTCCTACAAGAATTGCCAAGGAGAAAAGATGTAAAACCTGGTGTATAAAACATACTGGCCAGCTTCTCTTTTCAATTGTTTTACCTCTTTGTAAATCCACATGACAGAATTGAAACCTGAGGATTCAAGCTGCCAGCAGAGCCTCAAAGCAGACTCTGCTTCTAAAGAAGCACCATGAATTATTTTCTTCCAAAATATTTCCTGCTGTGCGATGGAGCACCTGATTCAGAGCATTTGTGAGCCAGTGTAGGTGTGAGCGAAACAAGATGCCAAGGTAGTTATTTTATGAACTGTCACGACAATCTTTGCCTCCCCAGCACAGGCACAGTGTGACTGGCATCCTGCTATCACCAACAAAAGCTGATGTGCATAAAGGATTTGCTGTAGTGTCAGATTTGGGTTTTCTTCAGCCCTGTCACACAAATATTCATTGTTGTGTTACTGAATAGCAATTCCTAGAGGAATCCACAGCTTAAAGTACAGAAAGAAATCAACTGGGCTGGCCATCTGCTCTCTGGATTTACCGGCAGGAATTACAGTGCATCAGTTGCATATCTCAACATGCCAATGACCTCAGCAGAGTCATAAGGCTCCACAGGTGGAACTTGCTGTGAATTCAAAAAAGGTCCTTGAAAGAGAATTTCAGGAATAAAATAAAACAAAATTTAAAAAAAAAACCCAACAATTCAGCAAAACTAAATAAAGCCAGGCAAAAGCAGCACATGGTTTACTTTCCTGTGGTGTGAATTCTAACAAGCACCATGCTCCTCTATGAGCACAGAGAGCCAGGGCTGAAGTTTGGAGTTTTCCTAGACCTTATCAAAACATCAGGGCCTCCATGGAGCTCATTGGAGAGACCAGAGAAGGATGATAAAACAGGAGATGGGAAAGCAGAGACCAAGCAGGACAGGCTTCATGTAGGCAGCCCTTGTGTGAGTTTGTGCTTTCCCACTTTTAAAAAGGGTAGGAGAAAATTTATAATCCCATATAATTATTATACTGGGGACATGTTGGGGGAAAGCTGTAAGAAAGGCTGGTTATCAGGTTGGCACTGGATATTCATCTATGTAGGTAATTCAGCAGCCTTGAAAGGTGTTATTGGAAGGCAAGATGGAAAGAGAAGGGGTCTGTTTACACTAAGGAGTTAAAAAGAGAGACGGGAACATTGGAAATCATGCAGTACAATGGCAAAATCCTGGAAATTAATTAGACTTTGTTCTAACTTTGTTTTATTTTTTTTTAATGGTGGCTAAAGTAAAATTTCAGATAAAGAGATTTTTATTTTATATATTTTTCTGAGAATCAAATATTTGCATATGTGTGTGTGTGTGTATACATGTGCCTGTTATTATTAATATAAAAATGTCTTAGAGCAATTTAATCCAAAGAGTGCCATCTACTGCTCACGAGAACAAGTTGCATGTGTGGATGCTGGATGTGGCTCCCTGCACAAAGATGGCTTTATGATATGAGGACTTCCGGCATCTCAGACCATTTTAGATCCTTCTTGGTTCTAACCCAAAGCTGGGACACCTGCTATATGGGCCAGCACTCCCAGCAGTGCCATAGCTCTCCTGTCAACAACATTGAAAATTATTTTTTTCTTTTGTTCTCAGGTTACTTTCCAGTTTATCATCTCAAGGCAAGCTTAAACAGGTGCTGATGCCCCTTTTGTGATTGTACACCTATGCCACTCAAGAGCTTGGTTGTCTGAAAGCATGGACATGAAAGGGAAGGCTTCAGGATTGCTGTTTGGTACACTGCTCAAATAGTAGGCTGCAGTCTAGCATAAAGACCGTAAATTGCCTCTATGCCCCCATTACTCTTCCCTAGTCACTCACAGCTCTGAAGCTTGTCACAGCATCATTGCACCTCTTCCCTTCTTGGTTGGAAAAAAAACCTACTGGGGTGTCCAGGGTGCTGCACTAAAGCTGGTGCTGCCTGTCTGCAAGTAACAAATTGAAACATGCATAAATACATCTTGTGTAATATCTGTTCGTATGTTGAAGCACCGCTAAGTGGCATTCTGTGGACTGGGTTTTTTCACAGACTAGCTCAAGCTGGGCACTGAGTGGCTTTTCACCTGGCCCTGGGGTACTTTTAGTAGTTGTTACATACTTCTTGTTGCAGCTGTGATGGTACAAGAACATGAGCTACGTGTGTGAAATACTCTACATCCACATATAAGGAGGATGTTACTGCCAAACACCTCCAGCAAAGAGAAGGAAATCTTTGCACGCTGCCTGAGGAAAATACACAAAAGTGGGACCTTAAAATTACCTTTATCCCCCTAACTGGAAAGCTTGGATCATTGTGTATTAAATCAGCACACTCTGTGTCCTCTGTTCAAAACAGATTTCATATAGCTGCTCTTACATGAGCAATTGTTGAAAACAAAACTAAATGCCAGTCATATTGGAAACATCACATGCTGTTATTGAATCATAATGGGTCCAGCTTTACTAGCTTAGAGTTCCTAAAATATGGTTTTTGAAACACTGATGCTCAGATGCAGATGTTTTCTTTTTCCCTATGATATTGTAGAACATAAATAACGACTTTATCTCATCCTGTCAGCCCAAAGAACATAGTACTGCAATATGGATAGCATATTCATTCCTGGAGGATAACTGGTCCTTTCAGGTCCAGATATGTTGCATGTGCAATAGGGCTGCTCCATTTAGGAAGTGCATCAGCATCTCTGCTATTCACAGTCATATCAACCCCTAGAAAACGTAGTGAGTATCCAGATCAAAGTTTATTGGCTTGAGGAATAAACAAGACATCACATTGACCAAGAGCCTCTTGTGCAGCAATGTTCTTCAAAGCTGCTCTCCCATGTAAGGAGTGTCTGGTTGGGGAGCTGAATGGAGCGTAGGAAGTGGCACCGCAGTGGAGCTGTTAAACAGCACAAGCATGATTAGTTAGTAGCCAGAGCCAGCCTGATTTTTTCACACATCCTGGTTTAGATGAGATGTGCGAACTGCCCCATTCACCTCAATAGATGTTAATCCAGGAGTTAATAGTTTATATCAGATACTGATGCTAACTACATTCCTTATCGAAGAATAGGAAAGGAAACTTTGTCAGAGCTAGGCAGAATTTGGCATTCAAAACAGTTTCCAAGCAAGCTTCATTCAAAACAGCATTTTCTTGAGAAGGTTCAGTTTCCATTAAAGGTTTTGAGCTTTTGTCACTGAAAATCTCTGGAAGAAAAATGTAACAAAAGTCCACTGACATGTGCCCAGGAATAAAAAACCTCACCAGGTTCAGTGTCACAGTAATGAAAATTTCTTCAGGTGCTCAGCAGGGCAGGTCTCCCAGATTTTGCAACAGTCATGGCTGCTCCACTGGGAAGGGTATCTTCTCCAACCTTAGGGGCTCCAGCAGAGAAGCAGAGTGCCATGGGGAAGGCCCCCAAGGAATTGGCTGTAGTAGGAGCATCCCTGCCTGAGCTGGCAGGCTTTCCTGGGCTGCTGCAGGAAGGCATAGGAGGGGTGGCAGCAGGTAGCAAGATCCTCCTTGCCTTTCTCTCCTGGTTTCTTTCTTCAGTTCCCAGCAGATCTATTCAGCTCCATGCCATGACAAGGCCACAGGTTGTCACCCTGATGATTATCTGCTGCATGGTGAGAAGACATGGTCTATATTTTTTGAGAGATGTAACAGGCTTCAAGCTGTTTGCTTACTACAACTGCTGCCTGGCCAGCCACCAGAGCATGCCATTTTATCCTTCAGAGTGAGTCAGTAACAGTCCTGGGAGGAGGATTAAAAGGAGTGAATGTAAAGTCAGGTAGGAAGGGGCATACAAGAAGGTGAAGTAGTTGGTTTTGGTCAAATCGGTGCCACTAACTGAAGTGACATGCCAGCTAAAGAGATAAAAGATCTTTAGCCTTCTACAGGTAAACACCTGCAAGAAGTGGATGTCAAAGCTGCAGATGATGGGATGTAGATGGCTTAAGGACAGGAGAAAAGTGCAGCAAGGCTTGAATGTTGGTCTGAACAGAAGCTGCTCCTGAAGCTTCTCCTGTGAAATGAACAGCATTTCAGGAACTCTGAAAATCCCTCTCTAGCTTATTTTGTCAGGGGCTAGATGGCACTGTGTACCCAAAAAATAAGATGTTAGTCACAGATTTCACAGTCAGATGTTTCTGTACAGTTACAGGCTGTGAAAAGTGAACAGCAGTGAAAAGCTTGACAAGACAGGAGCAGCAGCCAGAGTACCAGACTTCTGATGCTGTGGTCATATATACAGAAGCCTCATTTATGGGAAAACAAAATGAAGGACCCACATTCTGAGCTGAATATCCCCATCTCTCACATCTCTTTCCAGAGGTGTTTGCAGTCCCTTGTCACCGCATGTGCCCGGTGTGTCAGGCTGGTTGTTGGTGTTGGGGAAGAGCACAAGGCCCACAGGCCCTTTCTGTTGAACCACAAACTGCTTTTCTGCCAGAAGAATGTGGAAGCACCAACAGAGCTTGTCCCCACCAAGGGGGAGCTGACCTCCTCCCACAGTACCTGCAGGGCTGCTGGGACAAATGCCAGGGCATCCAAGCAGCAGATTACTGTGCTTCTTGTGGGGAAAGGAAACTTTCATCAAAATAATTGATAAGGCATGACAAAACACAGCAAACTGCATTCAGCTCTGAAATCGAGGGGGATTTAAGACTTTTATAGTAGGGAGAAGGTCTTTTTTTTCCCTTCCTCATTAAAGCCATGAAGACAGACAATTCAATCTGTCTTAAAGCTACAAGAGGTTTTCAGAAGCTGATAGTTTACAAAAACCTGGTACTTGCACACACAGATGTATGTGGAAGCTTACATTGCCAGGTTGTTTGGGGTTTGGTTTTTTCTGCTTGCCCCCGCAACAATTTGAAAAGGTGGAAACTGTTCCCCCTAAATTATGGTACATTGGCACACAGTGATGGAAAGAAAGTGGCAGCTTAAGCAGTTAATTCTTTACAGGCTTGATTCTGAAGCCCTACCACTGGTGGAAGCTGGCTACAACAGGAGGAAAACCAGCCTGGATGGTGAGAGAAGTCCTATGTCCCTCGGGTAATATCTTCTAGGGGAATCATTTGGCATTTTGTATGCACCATTTGAAGCAGCACAGAGCGGGCCAGAGGCCACAAGCATCTATGGATGAAATTGCCACCACGTTATTTTCCTGTCCCAAGAGTATTTGGTGTCTGAGTTGCAGATGGAGGCCTGCAAAGGTGAGGAAGCAGAAGAGGGACCTCATGAGGAAGCAAACCATTCTCTAAACCATCTGCACATTACTGATGAACCCTCCACTGCTATCCTGCACACATATTGATTGAGATGTTGGACGCTTGTCACAACATGCACCTTTTGATCGCTTTCCGCTATCCTGAGGGGATGAAAGATTCACTTGCCTGTTTTGGCCCAGAAGGACATCATTTTCATCTCCTCGTTGTAGGGGCTGTTGTCTCTGAGTTCCTCAGCCCAATAATCCCAAGCAAATCAATGCTATGGCTGACTTAATTGGCCTTGCCTTAATCAGCCATGGAGATGAATACGCAGATCAGGTGTCTCTAGAAATACTCTGGTCCAGTGAAATTAGTAACATAAACAGGAACATAATACAATCTGAGTTGCTTTTATATAATGCTTTCCTGCCAATTACCATTTAGATTTTTTCTGAGACACCAAGGAGTTATGTTTTGTTAAACTTTCAGGAGATGAGTTCTGTTGCTATAGAAAACTAAATGAGAAGTAAAGTAAATGAAAAGCAAAAATATCCAAGGCAGTAGATATAGATTGGTGCAAGTGGAATATGAAGACTCAAGTCTTTTGGGGGCCTACGGGAAACAAAAATGCTCCCACCAAGTGGGCAGGATCAAATGGCAATACCACAGTGGGAAATATCCTCTCATATCATCGACAAAGGTCTCTGAAACTATAAATCCATTTTTAAAAATCCTCAGTTGATTTTCTGCTACTTCCAGCTCTCCTCTTCCTACCCTTATCCTTCCTATTCTCCTATTTACCTTCAGGCCAGTATGTGCAGACATGCCTAGACCAGCTATTAACATAGGTAAACTGGTTACCAGCAGCAGTCAAGTCATAGGGCGCATCCATATGATGTTTTGTAGGGAGTTATAAAGTTACCCACCCTGAACTCCTGGGCTGTCTTGACACAGCTGTCCCCAGCCTGGGTGATGTCCGCAGCATGATATGAAATAGTTGGAGCCTTGAGTGGGCTTCTACAAATGATTGATGCATGTGCTGATGAGTCTTCATGTCCAAAGCATCAGCCCCAGTCAGGTCCAGCATATGCCCAAGGCCATTTCCTTGGCTTTCCTTCCTTTTTCCCCCTTATATTCATCCCTACACCTTCTAAAACACTGCTATATTAGGAAGTTTTAATGAACTATCAAGTTCAGGTTATCGTCTCCAACCATCACCTTCCCTTGCAGAAAGGAATGGTATCAAGTATTTGCAGTGCTGTTTCATCCCCTACTCCACCCGGCTCTCATCTCCAGCACAGGGAAGTTTGAATTGCAAATCCATCTCACCAACCAGGCCACCAAACACAAAATATATTTATTATCTTTTCTCTCCAGCAATCAGAGAAACTTGGGCAAAATTAACCAGCAAGCAAGCAATTGCTCTGATGGCTATGGAAATGAGCTGTTGTGTTTAATGTTCTCGGCTTGCACCGAATAAACAAGGTGCAGTTTCAGCTCATCTTCAAATGAACCTTGTTTTCAAGACTCAGCCCTGGGCAAGGTGGTAGAGTGAAGCAGCCATGGTAGGTGAGAGGCATGGCAGGTGAGTTGTGAGACTGACCAGAACATTATTTAACTAAGTGATGTGGAAACTCACCAACAGACTCTCGCTTCCGTATGTAATGGGATTTCTCAAGGCACTGGTTGAACTGGTTGTGATGACTGATTTACATAAGCAGACCAGTGAGAACTGATTATGGCAGCACCAAAACTTGTCTGAAAGTGTGGGTTTATCCTGTGTTCAACAATGTGAAATGTCAGGACAAAAAATTTCAGTAACTGTTCTGCTTCTAGACTCTGCTAAATCACACCTACTGCTTTTAATGGCAAAGTTAAGCTGGGCATTAACTTTCTCCTGCGGCTCCTCAGGAAAATTGCAAGCAATTGCCCAAGTGCAGGTTCAGCCAGGGTGTGTGCAAAGCTAACACAGAGAGCAAAGATGTTTGGGCGTAGCTGAGGGCTTATTTTGGTCTGGAGCATGGCTATTAACAACAAAAAGCACGATAAGAATGCAGTCAGAGTTCAGCGTCCTTGGCTAAGTATACAGGACTGAGAGTTAATAAAATCACATTCTTACACATGCTGAAGGTAAATATACACCAGCCTCCACAAAAGCATTGTAATAATT
Source organism: Pachycephala philippinensis (assembly GCA_013397055.1). Classification (NCBI taxonomy): domain Eukaryota; kingdom Metazoa; phylum Chordata; class Aves; order Passeriformes; genus Pachycephala; species Pachycephala philippinensis. The sequence goes on along the minus strand of VWZT01014192.1, from coordinate 127,542 downwards.
TAATAACTATGATAATTTAATAATTTTAGAGTGTATCAAAGCTTTACAGTCATCCTGAACTTACAGGTTGCATTACAGGTGGCATCACCACTGGTTAGCTGACCTTGGACTCAGGGGAACATACAGAAAAAATGAGACGGATTCGAGATTAAACTCAAAGCCTGCATCTGCATGGACTTTTTTTTTTTTTAAATCTGTAACATAGTTATTCTGCAACATCCATTGTCCAAAGTCTGAAAATTACTTCCAACTATGTAAGTTTAGACTGTATTTCTACAAAGATCACAAGATATTGTTGCCATTTCATGAACTAAATATTTTGCTGTGCTATGTGGATGCAGTCAAAAAATGAAATATTGAGCAGTTACCATGGGTCTTCTTGTGATTTACCACAGAATAATTTAGAAACTGTAGCTCCTGCTACATTCAATTATTTCTCATGCAGCTTGGGTTTTAAAGGTTCCATGCTTGTCTTACATCCGAAGGACTTTTCCTCTGCCCTGGAAGAATTAAGAGAATTTACAGGATGGAGGTTAAGTGCTCGGAGGGGATTTAAAAAAAAAAAAAAAAAAAAAAAAAAAAAAAAAAAAAAAAAAAA
>VWZT01014192.1:106059-126598 GCA_013397055.1 Pachycephala philippinensis | reverse complement strand
CACATATATATTGCTAGATATAGATATAGATATAGATATAGATATAGATACAGATACAGATACAGATATAGATATAGATATAGATATAGATATAGATATAGATATAGATATAGATATAGATATAGATATAGATATAGATAGATATATACACATACATGTAGATACAGCTATAGATATATATAACATACACACACACACACATATATATAGTATGTGATAGAAGATATGTATGATATATAGGATATTATATACCATATACACCACATATTACATTATGTATTATATAGTATGAATATAATACATACCCTGGGCTCTGCTATGCTATGTTGTGTTACATTATGTTACATTATTTATAGATTTACTTACTGTCTTTTAATATTTCTTTGACAGTTGGCTACATTAGAAATGTCCAGAAATTTATACAATGAGCTTTTTTCACCATGTTGCCTGCCAAACATCCCTTCTTTTACTGGGCCAGTCTTTCTGAGAATTCAAGTGCTTTTCTGTTCTGGGATGGATCAGCTTTAGGGAAGCTTTTCAGGAACCACATGCACTGTCATGACAGAAAGTCAACTTTCGCATAAAGTTCATCCCCTCAATGCTTTCCTGTGGGAATGGGTTGTGAATGAAAGGGAAATACAAGATTTTGAAGACAAGATCTAAAGCACACAGTAACTTGCCTTCCACATTTCAGGAACTGCAAGGATATTTTGTCCTGATTATATCAACTGTCTGTGAGAGCTTCTTCTCTAGTCTATTCTGTAAAGATAACTCTCATGTAAATTGTGCTTTTGGGGTTAAGAAGATAGGCTGGTGTAGAAGTAATCAGGCTGTTGTTACTGTTCAAACAGTTTGAAGAAATTTCAGAAATGGTTGTGAACAATGTGCTTCCTCTCTGCGACTTTTATTTAAACTTCATATATGATGCATGAGAAAACCCTCTGGGCAAATACCATGGTAGTTCAGCCATAGTCTGATGGCTATTTTTCTAATGTGTGGTACTCTTGGTAAGTACATTAGACCAGGGTTGTTGATAAAGAGCTCCTGAAAGCAAACAAGCAGTGGTGCCATATTTTTACAGAAGGGTTGTAGTTTACACAGCAGGCACTCCTGGCACTTGGACGCCTTTGAGCTAATCTACAGCATGCCTAATCTCCATCAATGCCCAGGCTGTGACCCATGACGTTCTCTCATCAGCTTGGCTTCTGTTGTTAAATTGTACAGCTACTTATACTCTAACATCATAGAGTTGCTCAGTGACACATTTGAGCCAAAAACCCATCAGAAGTGCAGATTGGATGGGGCTTTGAGCAACATGGTCTGGTAGAAGGTGTCCCTGCTCATGGCAGGGGGGTTGGAACTAGATGACTTTTAAGGTTCCTTGCAACCCAAACCATCTGGGATTCTGTGCTTTTAAGTATGTGTATATAATGTGAGCTTGTGTGTGTTCTCGTACGTGCATAGAACATACCTATGTGTGTGTACATATGTGCATGAAGATTTGTATGCTTGCATATATTAAAATACATGTGCACAAAAACTGGACACAGAATGGACTATTTCAGCCAATTTCTTATAAGGAACCACTTATAACCAATTACTTATAAGCGGTAGATCTCATAAACAAAAGCAGTGTACCATATTCACCAGTGATGAAAAAACCACTTGGTAGGACAGTACTCTGGAGCCTGCAATATTCCCATTACAGACCCTCAAAGCCAGCTTTTGGTCTGACAGAAGATACAATGCAGACAAGTCTTGCCCACTTTAAAAATATTACTCCCAGACTTTTGGTTCTCTTAGCACAGTCAAGTTTTGTTTTTAAAACTGTTGGGAATATCTTAAGTAAATAATTTGCATCAGTCCTATTGCCTCATTTAAACCAGACGACACTTAAGCTGCTGCTGATCCAATCTGTTTCTCAATCATACAGCCAGTCATGTACCTGTGCTAAGGTAGTTTTAGGGATAGTTTCTCTGTATGCATCTATGAACCACAGTTAAACAGTGTGGCATGATGAAGTGACAATGAGTTGCCAACAAAACAAGAGACATCAGCAAAGTACCTCTGATATCTCACTCAGCCCTGGGTTCCTCACAGAGAAGCTTCCTGTGAGTTTGGGAAAACTGTTTATTTCTTCCAAGCAACAGCAACCAAAAAGAGATCATCACGGATTTTGCAAACAAGGTACATGTTTTGCAGGTATATGCTCTAGCTCGTGTCAACTAAGCCAGGAGAGGTGGAAGAATTGCTGTTCTGCCATTGCGGAATGGCCTGTGGGTTGGATTGTCTTCTTGTCCCCTGCAGCACACAATAACCTGAAAACACCTGGCACTGATGGTACTTCATTCTGAAGGCAAGTATTTGCTGTGCAGAGTACTTGCAGGGCGAGCAGAAGTCCTTGCTACCTGTTGCCAGACCAAAGAATTTACCCAAGGAGATGAAAGACTTCATTATTCCTTCTACCTTAGAAGAAGAAATTTAATAACATACTTCCAGGATATCCCCCTACAATAAATAAATAAGTAAATCAATAAATAAATAAACTTTAACCAAAAAAATCATTATGATCTGTATTTACCGACGTTGCATTTAGGGACACTGAGTAGATCAGAATGGAGATTATGCTCTGAGGGGATTAAACCAAGAAATTCTCCTACTTGCCTCTATGGAAGTGCATATGCAAAATACAGATACATTATTTTCATCTGACAGATAGCTTGCTATTACAAGAAACAGCTGGAAGTCAGCCCATGTTTGCCTTTCCCTGCTGATCATTTTTCTATTCATCTTCTATTCTTTCATGGTAGACTGAAAAATACCTTGAAAAAATTATTAACTGATAAATACACATATACTCACGCCCATGTCTCTGTGTGAAAAATACTGCAGTATTTTCCTGCATCCAGAATTGAAAATAATTGTCCTATATGGAACTTTTACATTTATTTTTTAAACATTACTAGTGATTTGTTTTACACAGAATCCTAAGAAGCAATTCTTGTGTTGGGAGTGCTATGAAAATTGCAATTTTTTTCACCTTTACCCATACCTGTTGCTGAGATTTCATCCTTCTGGATAAATAAGAAAAAAAGCCCACATCTTATCTTCCCAGACAGGAAGGAACATGAATTTATGGGGCAAATAAGACCTTTTTATAGGTGCCTAGCAGTTGTAGGGGACAGACCTCCAGTCAGAAGTCAGGACAGGACAGTGAAAGGATATCCATGGAGCAGGTCTTAGCCACAGGAGCAGCCAGTACCTTCTTAGTGCAGGGGCTGGCTGGACACATACCTGAGGTCATTATTTCCATTTCCTAGTGTTTGTTTAACGGTGAAATTAAACGAAATGACAACCAAACATAAATTATGGAGATTTGAAATTATTCCTCCCCAAATTGTCCTGCTTTACTGGAGCACTGGCTCATAGTTTTTTAACCAGTTACACTTTCTGACAGTATTTTAAGTGTAGTGACTTTGTTTCGCTCTCATCCCCATGTCAACAGGAAGACTTTTAATCTATTATTTTCACCAGAACGTTTTCAGTTGCTTCCCTTCCTGTGTCGGTATCTGGAAGTGACACAAAGAAAGACTTCCAGTACCCAGTTGTGCATCACAAAGGATGTCCACCTGGTTTAAGGTATGGAAGTCAACAGCTAATAATCTTCATATTGAATGAAAATAATGATACTGAGGATGACAGGTTGGCTTTTCTTAAAAAATATCTCAAAATAAGTATTTGCTAACAGTAAAAACAATACATAAGGGTTTTTGCAGTTTTTAAAAATAATAACCATACAGATACTCATGTTATATAAACTTAAAGAGCAGTGACTCTGGAACACATTAACTGAAAAAAATGAAACGGTGTCTGTTCCCAAATGCAACTAAAATACGAACATAGATATTTCTAGAGCACTTTGAAACAAACTCAAGGAACTGAAGGCTCTGTCATACAAAGTGTGATCAGCAAGAGCTTTCATTGTACTCTAACTGGGGCATGTTCATTTCTGTTAATACCTTCTGATGCACTCATCATATAAAGGACTGGACTTACCCAACTTGTGCAACAGACTGGATGAATTAACTAAATTATTTGCCAGGCAAATGTATTTCAAAGTCTTTGTGCAGTAAAGATAAAAAATTCCTTTTTTTTTTATTTCGGAGCTTGAGAGTTGTGTAGGGTGGGGATTTTTTTTTCTTTTGTTTTCTTTTAATAATTTTTCTTTAGAACTGTGAAGAGACATGCTTGTGTTCAAAAGATTTTCCACACTGAGAAAAATTGAACTGAGTTATTACTTAGTGAGATAACATTACAGATTCGTTGAATCCTTTAAAAACCTTTCCCTGAGAATGATACCTGAAATTGTTTATTTTAACATGGCATTTATTTAAAGTGTTTAGGCATTAATTTGTTCTCTGCTTTATGAGTGTGTTTTCCTTTTTTTTCTTCTTTAGGACCAGATTCATAGCGGGTTACAACATACGTCATTAGAATTGGGGAACTGGAAAGGTCCGTGTTAGATTTAGCAAAACCTCAAGAATGAGAACAATTTTTCAAAAAAAATCTGGAATACCCTCCCTCTCCCTGAGCTCCTTCACTTGGGGAGCTTTCTAGATCTACTAAAATAGATGTGCATACCAGGTTATTGCCTGTAACGGGTCACCATTCACCATGGGTGACAGTGCAATCTCTTCTGCTTAGCCAGACTTGACCTAGAAACACCAAGCAGCTGAAAAAGCTGACACCTAGCTGGACCAAGACACTGTCAATGTCTCAAGTACCACTGTGGGGCACAGAGGTTTGGAGACAGTCTAGTCTCTGGGTTGTTTCACCTCATTAAACTGGTCATTTTACTTCCCATTTCCAACAGGGGACACAGCATCATGCCTGATTGTGAAGCAAAAGCAGCAGCTGGGCAGGGGAGGAAAGGGCAAGGAGGAAGAGAAAGGTTTGTCTGCAAACCTTTTAAAACATGAACTTATTGAAATGTTGACATCTATGTGGAAACAGCCAAGGACAGACCAATCTTCTCCTTGAAGAAGCCAGCTGTGGCCTTCCTGGTAAGCTGTAGTCTGTCTTTGTGGGGACAAAAATGTTAATGAAAGATTGTATTAAATGTGTGTATACATATATACATGTAGTATCTTCAGGATCTTGGTATTTCTGTGTTAGCTTTTATTTGTATTTATAAGATTAATTTTATTTCTATTTGCAACATTCCAAAGGGAGGGAGCAAAACCAAACCCACAACACCTAAGACACGGATAAGCCAAGGCTTAGAGTGGCAATCAGATCACAATCATAGCCTGTCCCATGTTACCTAGGTATGATAGCATCCCCGGCATCTGCCCTGCTTAGGATACTTGGGTCATTACAAAATACTCCTGCCAATAAAAACAAGCACCCCAGAACAGGCATTAGGTTTATCCTCATAGCTGGTGGATCATACATAGCTTATGCTAATAATTTTCCTTTTCTAAATCGCAGCAAATCCATAATTCTCTATTTCTAAATCACAGTGCAGAAATCAGTGTAAAAGATAAAATCAGACAGGAACGTTGCAGGTGAATAATTCAGTTTCTTTAAGCATCTTTTGTAGTATTTTCTAAGCATTACTTAAATTGATTTACAGTAATCCCAAGCAGTAAATGTGTTCTTTCTTTTCTAGAGGGAATCTGATTAGAAAGCCAGTTAAAATTAAAAGGACGCTATTTTGACATGTTAGTCTTATTTTCACTCACTTCCTGCAATCTCAATCCCCTGAACAGCTTAGTCAGCTCAGGTTGTGCCTGCTTCTCCTTCCCACTCCACAACTGCTATGGCCTAATGAACATGCCATTGTTGAACAGCAGGGATACAACCTCCACTGTCTCTCTCCCTCCTTTTCCTTAGGTAAGGGCTCTGCTGAACCCCAGAAAGGTGACACCTCTTCTCCTGAGGCTGCAACGTCAAAGGCAGGTGAGTCCTGACTGAGCTTTCCTGTTTCCATACTGGTCTCTTTCCTGCTGCTGCCACTTTTCCAGGCGGCCGTCCTGCTGAGGTCAGGCACCATGGCCAAAGACCTGCCCAGCAGCAGGAGAGCAAGAAGGTTCAGCATCTGCTTTTGGCTACAGCACAAGCCAATCACCCCACTCCTCCAGACCTCACGTCTGCCTTTCATAAAGAGACATGGTCTTTTCACTGTTTTTGAGATCTGGGAAGGAATTTGAAGGCGTTATTGACGCCAGCTATAGGCACTGCCAAAGGAGGTTATTGTGTATGCATGGACTTAATCCAGCTTTCAGATGATGTGGAGCTAAACTGAAAACAGACCCAGCCACATCCTTATAGGGGTCTGGCAGGTATGCTACTTTAGCTTCTGTAATGATACCTCTGCAGGAATGCAAGCTGAAACGAGCTTACAACAGAGACACCCTATGAAAATTCAAGCACGCCACGTACAAAATTATTTGCCTGTATGTATTTTGTAAGATTATCCATAGTACCACTGCACTACGTGTAATTAAAAAACCCAAAGGTGACCCATGATTAACGAACAAAGTTGACAGCTGCAAACCAGAGATCTGAATGATGGTTCTCCCAGGTTTTCTATGCAGCTTGTAGCAAGCTCTTGCAGATAAACATTTCAAAACCAATGGCCTGACTTTAGCTACTCCAATAAAGTTGGTCTCTTTGCCAGAGCCACTGAGTTTAGTTGCTACATATAAGCTATGCAAAAACTGTGGGTACTCAGTAATTCTGATAATTAGGCTGCCATTTTCCTTTTAGGTTATTAAGTTGAGATACATCTTAGCACAATTAGAAATTCATCTTTGTAAACCTTGTTTCCTGTTTTGATGAAATTTGCCCTTGAGAAATCTTATATAAGCATATAAAACCTAGATGAATATCAAGTTTAAGACCAGGAAAAGGATTTTTCTTGTCTGCGTTTAATTGTAAAATGGAACTATGGGTATTAACCTGATTCACCAAAGGCATTAAGAAGGACATTCATTAAATTTGTATATTGCTCATCTGCTGTTTGACGTTCTCCGAGACCAAGGACTTGTTGATCAATTGAAACTGTCCCCTGAGCCTATCCTTCACACCAACGATATCTTCTCTTTTTCTTGTTCCAAGGATTGTCTTCCAGTCTTTGAAGTCAACCTGAACATTTTCTGTCATGTTTAGAGTGTTATCATTCATGATTCTCAAAGGTAAACCAGACTGAAGACAGAGTTAAACAAGTTTGGAAGACTAAAGAGGCAGTAAAAAGAAAGACATTGATAACTGGAAAAAATAAATATGAATGAGCGAAAGTGCAAAAGGCTAATTTCAAATTTCATAAGAGAAACAAAATATCAGAGAAGGAAAGTTCAGAAGTGAAAAATATCCAGAAAATCAAGGAGAAATTGCCAGAACTAATTTTGTTGTTTTGTTTTGTTTTGCTTTTTAATAGAAAATGTCATACAGCCTGTTAAAACATTTAGGATTTTAAATGGTAAAAAATTGAGGACATGAAACAGAAAGATTATTAAAGAAAGACAAAAGAAAATGTAGAGAAGGGGAAAAGAAAATGTTTATGGTGACTTGCATTGCTTTTTTAATGGTAGAAATGCAAAGACCGAGAAAGTGACAAAGAAAGACATCAGTCCTTATTTTAAAAGTCATGATTATTACACAGCTTAGCTGTAATGGTTTTGGGACTCCTCAGCTTTTCATAGCTAAAATCCTCAGTACTGAGTACCTATGAAGGTAACAATATTATAAAGCAATTGCAGCAGATTCTGTGATTACTGTGCAACAATAATTGAGCAACTTTTAAACATATCTTTAAAAATGCAGAAACATGTCATTAATATTTATTAATGCAATAACATTACTATATACTTTTAATGTTAATATTTAACATAATATTAATGCAGAAACTTAGTATTTTTCTGAGATAAAACTATAATTTTTCATCTTCTGCTGTTTCAAACATATTTCTTCCCCGAGCATATTTTAACAGTTGTCCAGATGTCACTGTTTTCTTGTCTGACTGTGCTAGACCCAGCACGAGAGACAGAGTTCATAACCAAATGATGAAGGCTTAAAATTGCCCATGAGAAAGAAAAGTGGGGGTGGCTTCACAGCCAACAGTATCTATCCTGTTCTGGTGAGGAACTGCTCTTCCCATTCCTGGCTTTGATGCCATTTCACAGAGCTAGAACAGGGTAGGAGAATAGCAGGGCTCGAGTACGTTCATTGCTGGGCAGGGTCAGTGGGATTTACGTTATTTTAGCAGCATGAAGGTAAGGTGCCATGTCTCTCCTATACTCCACCTACATTCAGCTTTCACTGCACATTTCCCTAAAACTCACAGCAATCGCTGGCTAGAATGGAGGTTAGAAAACTTGCCCAAATCATTGACAGCTGTAGAATGGAGAACAACCTCAATTCACAAAGTAGCTGAGTCCTCGCTGAAATACATTCCTACGTCTAGTAATCTCTGCACAGGTTGTGGTGTTTAAGTTCATCAATATTTGCTTTTGATCAACATATAAACATAGAGGCAGTGAACAGATCCTGGTGCTGTATTAGGTACTGAAAGGCCTGTGATGTTAAATACCAGCTCCCTGCCCATCTCTGTCCAGCTGCGAGCATGCTACAGTTCAGGCACAGGGACAGTTCCATGTTACTTCAATATGTCCTCTGTGCTGCCTCCTTCTACCAGTACATCACTTGTTCATGGTTGCAATACATTTTTCCTCTGACTCATCACATTTTTTCAAATGCTTTCAGTACTGAAGCGTTTTTTTTTTTTTTTTTTTTTTTTTTTTTTTTTTTTTTTTTTTTTGTTTTTTTTTTGGGTTTTTTTTTTTTTTGGCCGGAGAAAACTCTGTAGAGCTAGTAAAGAAAAAAATGAGAGGAAGGGAATCAGCTCCTGCAGGCTTTTGAAAAGGAATTTATTTATTTCAACTTGCAAATCACAATTCAGGTAGTATTTTTAATACCACGTCCATGCATAACTTCTCTTTAATGCATGAGGGGCTTGGAACCTTTCTGCTTTGGGAAATCTCCCTGTGTGCTTGCCTTCATCTTTAGATATGAAAAACAGGATCTTAGAATTTCAGTGCCTCTTGCAGTTTCTTACAAAAATAGTGCCTCCCTACAACATGGATGCACTTTGAAGAGAATTGCACAAAATTATCACTGAAAGATTCTTAGATTCTCTCTTGTCAGGATCTTATAAATTAAAACAGCAATAGTAACATGCTTTTTCAGTTGCTGTGGTGTTCCTGCTGTTGGTTTATTCTGGTGTGTTGATGGCTTCAATCAGACCAGCTGATTGCTTTCTGTTAGGCAATATTTCTGTAAATACTTCTGGTGTTTTATACTTAAACTGCAGAAATTCAGACTGCACCTGCAACTAGCACTATGCATTTGACTCCTTCATTGATCAATTTTTCTCTGACATGCACCCCTAAGAGAAATCAAGTCTTTTCAATCCATCACGAGCTGCTGTAAACACTCACTTCATAGAATTTTGCACTTTCCACTAGCGATGCTCAGAGCTGAAGAGAAAAGGCACAACAGCTGTACGGAGCACACTGCAACCAAAGACTACACTCATAAAGTCATGGAAAAATAATCTTGCTAAGTTTCTGTGCTTTTTTAGAAAGGATCCGATTCTCAAACTTGGAACCATAATTGTTCGGCACTTCAATAGAGTGCCTTCAGTGCTGAATATCAACAGCGGGCATAGAAACTTAGATTTCCTCAGCACCTCTAAAAGTCAATCTACACACAATTTGGCTGCACAAATACAAGGCAATATCCCTAACCCAGCTCTGAAGAGTTGTTTAATGCTATATAATATACTTCCAGCTTAAAAGTGGGACATTTCAAAACCCTCCAGCTATACTGAAATAGAAATTATGCTTGTTAAGACACCATTATTGAAAGATTCTTTTCCTCTTCCTCCCCTTCAACCAATCCACTATCTTTGGAAGCACAGACACCATCCATCCTGGGCATCACTGACTACCAATAGAGCAACACTGGTCCATTAATGACCTCTTTGATGAAAATATCCTAATAACCAGCACATGGGGGCAACATAGAGGGCAGGAGCCCCATTTCTTTACCATGTGTCCCCACACACACGCAGATCACTCACGGCCTAATGGCACACAGGGACTCCACTTTGTGCTGGAGCCAGAGCTCAGCACCTACCTGTCATCTCCTTCCATTTCTGCATTTACAGCTTTTATTTAGCAAGAATTTAATGAGACTGATTGTTGATGCCTGGAATTTTGGAGGGCAGAAATGTCAAGGACAGAAAACAAAAACAACAGCCACCACATGTCCTTGAAGAAGATCACACAAGCCTTCTGACCAGCCTCAGCAATGGGAAGCAGCCAGGACTCTAGTGTCCCTAATTAATTTGTAATGCTTTGTAAAAATGGCTGCCCAAACTTAATAAGGGAAAATCTGTAGGGGTCTGTAACTCCTAAGTAAATTCTCAAAGTCTTAACAAGAATGAATGAGGCTAATACAAGACAGTTACAGTAATAATAGTTAGTTTCATAGAACTCCTTAAATCCATGAAAATTGAGAGGTCATTACAAAATAGGAAACACTTGACTTTACGTGATCTTTACAAGGGAGATCAGTATTATTTTGAAAAAAAATTAAAAACTTCATTTCACTTTATTAGAAGTTAGGATAATTTTGCTGTTTATTTAATCAGAAGTAAACTGAGGATAGATCACAGTTCTGAAGTAATGGAGGCTTTAAAGACAATGATTGAGTCACTTAATGAGCAAATGAAAATTTTTGGCTCACTAGAGATCAGTTTAACAAATATTAACTAATAGTTCTCCTAAGTGCTAGTTTCTAAATATTTCAAAAACCAGAGCAATAACTAACTATACATCAGTAAAATAAGGTGCAAGAATGTAGATTCATACTTAAAAATCTCTCTGTGTATACTTTCTTCATTTGGACAGCAATAGCTTTCCTGGAAACTTCTGTAATAGGGTGCAGTCTACTGGCAACGGTAGTCTTCCGCTACTGAAATAAATCGCAGTTGCATTTCCAATATTAAGCAATGGTATTCAGGATGTTTCAAATTAACTGGGAAGCTTTTCACATTTGTGTCAAAGAGGAGTAGAGTAATATGTAGCATCTCAAGCATGTTTACACCAGCTGCCCCGCTTGAGTCCACAGAACCTTTTTTGTGGTAGAGCTTGGCTGCAGCGATGCATCAGTTACTATCAGACATTGACCAACAACTTTGATGTTAAATATTTGGCAAAACCCAAAACCATTCACGTGGAAAACTAAGTCACACTTAACATTTTATTCACTTATGTGTTTTAAAGCATGGTAAATATTCCAGTTTAGACAATCCATTGGACATACTTCTTGAACATGGCAAAGTAAAAAAAAAAAACAAAACCCGCAGCAGCAAGCCCAGAACGTGTTGTCTAGAGCATCTTGGTAATTATTAGTGCCAGCTCTATCAAGTTGTCTTACACAGCATGGAAACAAAGGGAACAATCAGCATCATATTTACTGGTAAGAATAGAGGAAAAATAAGATGTCTGCAGTCCAGCAGCTGGTCTGTGTTCAGCCTACCACTTTACAGGTTGTGAATTGACTATTCACAGTGTGTACTGTGAGGGTCTACAAAGCACCTGCATGAGTTACTGACTTTGATGTCATTAGAATTATTTCCAAATGTTTTCAGATGTTGTCCCCTAGGGATTAGTTGCCTTGGGAATCACTTGTATTATTTACCATTATTTTCCTTACTGACATAGCATGATCTTGACTGATAGCCTTAACTGGTGCAGAGGTGGGGGTAGTGTACTTTTTGACCATCAGCCTCATACTCTGATGTAACAAAATTGCCATGATTTTAAAGATAAGTAATCCTTCCCAAGCATACAGCCAAGCTTGCATTAAAAGGTCAACATTTATGCTATTTTGTGTCTTAAGCAGGAAAAATAAAGCTAACAGGAGTTACAAACTGATATGCATGGTACCAAGGGGTGTGTGCAGTGGCGTAACACCCTGGATATGGCATCTGGGCCCAAACTCTGCATGTAGCTCTTAACAAAACATTTCATTTTGTCCTCTTGCTATATTGTATAACTGAAGTCCATGTGGCTCATACAGATAGGTGCATTCATAATAATAATGATTGTTATTATGTGGGAGTACCTTGTTTCCAGAAACCAAAATGTGAAAACAGAGGAAAATGAGCACATTTTCAGCTTTCGGGGCAATTTTTGTGTGTTTATTTCTAACGGGGGCAGATGTGTTTTGGTAATGTCTTTAAGTAGATGGCATTCTAAACTGTCCCAGATTTTAATCAAGTTTAGTGCTGTCACATTTTCTATGATAAATTTCAAGGAGTGGAGGCGTTGTTGACCATAACTATTGCTCAAGTGTACTTATAATGGCTTTTTGGAGCACTAGGTTTTTCACATACTAATACTACTATTATTCATTTTATGTAGTCGTTTGTTCAGCAAAGAGATAAGAGTATTTATTATCCAGCAAAGTGGGCTAATTTTGCAATGATATGCAGAAAACCCACTGTAAATTGTTGAACAAAAAAAAGCAAATATAATGACAAATAACTAAGAGCATCAGTCATAAACAACACAATGTATTTCATTTACTTTAGAACAGCAATTTTAATTCCATCATAATTGACTTGCAAATTACCTTCCTCTTTAAGAAAAAAATGTACATCATCTGTTACTATCTGGGTTTTGTGTACTTTGCTCTGAAAAACACAAGAGAATTAGGGTAAAACTGATTACTTGCTCTACTGAGTTTAAGTCTACCACTTTTTTCCTGCAATGGTGTGAAGGTAGTTGCTATTAGACAACAGAATTGGTCCCCACGCTATAAAGATTGATTAGGTTTTTCTCAGACTTCTGCGATAGGAACATTAAGGCATTCTGGCAGCTCTCATTATGCAAATCACTAAAATCTATCTGATCTAGACAGGAATCACACAAACTATTTTTGTACATTTAGTGACTATACTACCTCAATATAGCAAATTAATTCAAGGTTTTGGCTTTACTAGACCTTTAAAGTCCAGAGACCAAGTCCCTGTGCCCAGGAGATGGTCCTTGCCCTTGGAGGCCATGCATTGGGTACAGATGCAAGGCATCCCTGTAAATTCATTTGGACATCCACACTATGTAAAGAAAGGAATTTATACCATGGGTATAAATGAGTTCTCACCAGGGCTTTACACAATCCATGTCTTTCCTATGAAAAGGCTTAGAACACTTAATCTCTTCTGCCCTTGTTACAGAGGGGGTTAAGAAATCTTCTGGTGCTCATTAACATTAGTGTATGTCTAGTTTGGGAGTTTACCTGTTGTATTACTACTGCCGATCTCAAATGCAACACTTCACTGATTGTTGCTTAACTTCATGTTGTTGACAGATCAGTAAAGCACTCAGATCCCAGTTTGCTTTAAGCAATGTGGACTGAACAGGTTTTCCCTGCAACACTTAGGGAAAACAAATAACCAGCTCAGTTGTGTAGATCAGTTTAAAACACCTCAGCTAAATATCACTGAAGGAAAGGGTCCTGTATAGAGGGTAGAGATTGAGACTTTGAAAACACATCACCCCAGCAAGTTTGTTCACACCCCTGGAATGCAGAAGGACTGTTGGTCTCTTTCCCATAAGGCCTATTTCTTGAGTGGACTACTTAGGAAAATGGAAAGCCACCCAGTGTGTCACTGGAGATGTTGGGGTAGGCTATTGAAGACAGCCCCAGCTGGGTTCTTATCTGAAACGAGGAAATGTTTGTGTATGTCTGAACAAACTGTTCTTTTAAGCAAAACACCATTATTCACATTGAAAACAGCAGCAGAAAATGCTACTGCCTCTGCCCATTCCTGGTACAAAATAAGCATAATGATCTCTTAGAAACAACCAGGAAGAAATTATGCAGGCACACAAGCACACACATATCTATACCTACGCCTGGATCTATGCCTCCCGTGAGCTCCTGGGTTAGTGCAAACAAACCTCACATCCCAGCAGCACTGGTAAGGGCAATGGAGGGCCTGTGCTGAGGACACCAGTTAGAGAGACAGCAGAGCTGCATCCAGGCAAAGGGAGACAGGCTGGAGGAAGCTGCAGCAGCAGTGCTCTTGCAAGAGCTGTTCATAAGCAAAGACAGGAAACAGAAGCCATGAAGGAGCAGCTTGTCTCCAATTCATGAGATGTCCTCAGTTGGTACTGCAACAGAAGGATCAACCCTAGAAGTAAAGGCCCAAGAAACAGTGACCTCCCTAGCTGGGAGAAGAGCCACACCACAGGGGACAAGAGCAGAAGGACTGAAACCTCTGTGCTAGAGAAACAATACATGCTCAGTAAAGGGCAGCACCACTGAGTTTTGCTGTGCCAGACAAAGGACCAGTGTCCTTTGGCACTGGCTGACGTGTCCATTCATGGGTCTCACTGTTCAGTCCTGCTCCAAGGGTATTTCATGGAAAGAGCAATCTTCACAGCCTGTAGATCCCTGGGAGATGCTGGAGCTCGTGTCACTGTCCTGTCATAGGTACCCACAGACTCATACCACAAGTATCAGAAGCAGGGACTTGCAGAGATTTCTGTGGGAAAGGCCACATTTCAGACAGCTTTTCAGGTATCATCTGATTTCCTGACCACACAAACCACCTGTCTTCTTACCATTCCTGCCAACATCCATCTTACATTGATGCCATGCACTGACATATGCAGATAACGCATTCACTTGCTACAAATCATTCTCTTTGTGATTGCTTTAGAATCAGAAGGTTAAGGAGTTGCAGGGACCTTAAAGACCATTTAGTCCCAAGCCCATTGCCATGGACACAGACATCTCCCACTAGACTAGGTTGCTCCAGGTCTTATCCATCCTGGCCTTAACACTGCCACGGTTGGGACATCCACAGCTGCCCTGGGCAACCTATTCCAGTGTCTCACCTCCCTCACAGTGAAGAATTTCTTCCCAATACCCGACTTAAATTTCTGCTCTTGCAATTTGTACCCATATATTTAATATATTACAATTCACCGGGTTTACCTGTCAAGCTAGGACACAAATATTTCCTCCACCTATTTTCTTCCACTAAAAACCTCTACAAGACCTAAACCATAAGGTTGAAACAAAAACTCTGAAGTATCATGGCAGTGAAGGAAAAATCAGAAGCTTACCAGTATTTAAATACACTACGAAAAATCTCCTGCCATGCTCCTTACTAGACCTTCCTGCTTATAGGAATTCTGTGTACAGTGGCTAAACCTAACACTGATCAGAGAGAAACTAATTACCTTACAACAGAATGTGTCCTGTGAAGCATCTCAATGGGCTCACACTAAGGAAAGCGAGCTTTGAAGGTCTGAAGTTTCAGCCTGAGGAAGAATGCGTCAGGATAAACTCTTGTTTTGAATCTGCTGAGTGTGAAAAGTTGAGCTGTGGCTTGCTCCTGTGACATTGCTCTTCCTTGTTCTCCTCCCCTCAGGTAAAAATACTGTGAGAAACAAGTTAAGCCCAAAGAGCACTGTTCCTCTATGAACGATGCTCATACGGAACGTCGATTTCCTTCATTTACACGTTGTGTCTGTGAACAGCTGCCTGTTCATCATCACAGAATATCAAATGACTACAGAAAACAAACAAACAAACAAACAAAAAGAATACTAACTTTACTAAAGATAAATGAAACTTAGAGTTCTGCCACATTAGCAGCAGATTAGCTACTCAAAATTTAAAAAAAAATAAGAGAGAAGCATAACCAAAGTTGTCTTTCAGTCTGTAAAAACTCCTACAAAGAAAGAGCTCTAACGAGTTAAACCAATGCCAAGTCTTGGATCTCAGGCCCAAGAGAAACCTTCAGCCCAGTGAAGGACAGGATGGAAAAAGAAAAGGCAGTGGATTTTTTTTGGCATTATTTGCCATAGTAGACAGCAGAGGCTTTAGCGGAAGACCATTTTTGATGAAAAGTTTTTAATCTCAAAACTATTGCAAAGAAAAAACAAAACAACAGAACAACAAAGGAAAAAACAACAACAAAACCCCAACCAACCAACCAACCAACCAACCAACCAACCAACCAACCAACCAACCAACCAAAAAAAACTACCACCATCTGCTTTCTATCATGAATTCCCAGAGCACATGTGTGCCTTTAGATGTGTGAACAAATACTCTCCATTTTGGAAATTTAAATATCCTAAAGTTGAGAACAAGGTGGATATTTGCTCTTCCACCCAAAGAGACATAAATTGTCTTTGCTCTGGATGGGCAGTGATGATCCACTTCTTGTGACCCTACTCCGCATAATATCTCCACATCCCACCCTGAGGTCAGAACTTTTAGAAGTGATTAGGCCAAAGTGCTCATGGACTAAAAGATGGTTGTAGCTCCCTTCTAACTCAACTTTTCTTTTCTCTGTTCCTCTTCTCTACTATAATGTTGGAATTCAGTCTGCTGCAAACCTCTAAAACAATCAATTGTCCAGGTGACAGAACCTGTCAGAGAAGAGAAAAACCAGAAGGCTTGAGGAGAGCTGCTGTCCTCTGCCCTCGATACAGGTCTGTATAGACATCGTATCACTCCTGCTAGTGGTACAATAAAAACTTTGGCCTGTGCTTTTAAAAGGAGCAGATTAACCAAAGGCTACTGTGTTTGTGCAGCATTCCTGGGCTGCCTTTTTATTCAATATAGCAGCCTGGCACTACCTGTCTGACAGATGCAGAGACTGACCTTTGTGAAGAACAATTTGATCTCAGCAAAATGTTATTTACCTTCCCGCAAAGGTTCACAGCACAAGAAGCAGCAGAGCAGTGGAGTATCATCTGTCATTCACAGATTCTTTTGGGCACCTTTGAATTTGGAAGCACAGGTGATGTCTCTTCTCAGTTACTTTATACAAATGTGCATGACAGACTGAGCCCAAGGGTGAGTTACAAGCAATCATGGAAAATCCTGAAACTCAAATTTTCTACTCAACAAAAAAGCTGAAGAAATTGGTAGTATGCTCACATACTGTACATAACCATATATCCCTTTCCCAAACATGCTGGGTTTTTATTTCTTGTATCTTAGCTTGCAACTCCCCCAAGAAGGAACAATAAGGGGAAAAACACTCCTGCAGCCTCTCACTAGCTCCAAAAAAGAGGCTCTCAGAGCTAGGGAGCAAACTGTGCTCAGCTCAAAAGCAGGAACAAAGCATTTAAATGGGGAACCACCACTTATGAGCTTAGCCAAACATTCTTGACCAAAACACAGAGGAAAACAGATCTGCCAGAAAAAGCAAGAGATGCTCAATACAGCCATGCAACTTTTACCAAATCTGATTGACATCTACCTTGCCTATACCAAGCCTCTCCTTCCTGGCTGCAGGGAGGGACTGATACACTGTTTTCAGACCACAACTGCAGATGTAACTAGCAGGGAAAGTATCCCTCCAAATCAGCCCTGACTCCTGACAGTAGTAATAAACTAGCAGCTGCTGCAACTCTGTGTCTTTGAATGACTCAGGCTTTTCTTCTTTGCCGAGGGAGCTACCTACTTAAACTGACAGCAAACATTGTCATGATAATTTTCGTGCTTAGTGTGTGCTGATTCACTGCTGATGCAACAAGTGTGAGACCGGCAAGTTATTTTGAAAACAGGCCCCTCTCAGCAGCACCGCAAACTCATTTTAGTAAAAAAAAAAAAGTGGATTTATCTCATGAAGTCTGTCTTTGAAAATCTGGCTGCCTCAGTCCCTAGGGGAAGCTTCTCTCCTTTCATGCAAAGTACATAAATTCCGTTGGACAATTTAAAATGCATTAGCCATCCTACTATGAGTAATTTGGCAATACGTATTTTGGCATTCAATTCCCTGCATTCAATTCATTTTTCTCTCTGGGACCACTTACCCTGTTATTGGAATTCTTTCAATGGATGTATGAAGGAGCCTTGTTATGCACCATGTCCGAATCGTCTAGTGAGGCTTTTTTTAC
The DNA here is from genome assembly GCA_013397055.1 of Pachycephala philippinensis. NCBI lineage: Eukaryota > Metazoa > Chordata > Aves > Passeriformes > Pachycephala > Pachycephala philippinensis. The sequence goes on along the minus strand of VWZT01014192.1, from coordinate 108,593 downwards.
GGCCTACTTTTTCAGTGTCAACTCAGCCACCACTATCAGAGAACTGTGCCTTGCCTCGCCTCTATAAAGTGAACACAAATCATAATGCAACCCTAGGAGAAAAAAAGAAACAAATTTCAACACTCCAAACTGTCAGGTCTCAAGCTTGAACTGCGGTTAATCACAAAAGCTAAAAAATAAAAAAACAGTTAAGTGCAAGATGATGCCAATTCAGGACTTCCTTCTCCCCTTATTTTGTTCCCTTCCTGTCATTTCTCTTCCACTTTTCTTGCTATCCATAGCTCTACTGTCTCCTTGGTTTAGGCTTTAAAACAATGATGCCTTTTGTCTTGCAAAGACAACTGCTGTAAAACACAGCACCAAAACTTAACTTTCCAAGACTTAAAAATCAGTCCTTATTTTTCACAATCAGTCCACCCTCCTTTGGATTTGGTTCCTGTCTCCCACAGACTATTTTGTTTGCCCTCACTGTCCCCAATCTTTAACATACCATGCTGAACTAGCCATGCTGATGCCAACCAACACAAACTCTCCTCTAGTACAACTCATGAATGTCAGCAAACCAGAAATTTAGTCATGCCCAGGAATGGTATTTGCAAAGTATATCTACACAGGCAAAATTAATATAAGCGTCGTGATGCCACCCAGCCAACTGAGACAGTGCCCCTGCTACACATTAAACCAGTTCCTCAGACAGTGCTCCTTAGTCAGCACTGTTTCATTGGAAGAGCTGTGTCACTGACTTTGCTTGTGTCCAATTCAGTAGGATGTGCCATGGTAAGGCATTATTATACAGGGAAATAATTTTTCCAGCACTTACGTGACTAAGAACCATTAGCTTTGAGAAGGCCAATTTTCAGAAGGGTGAACAGCTGGTAGAACCAGAATGCAAGTGAAGCATTTTGTAAAGAAAAGAAATCTTCTGTTTCTTCCTATTGGTTCCCCATTTCTCTTTCCTTTCCCATGAGACTACTGAATTTCATGGGTTTTTCTCTTATACTAATATAAAGGATAAGAACTTTTTATGATATCTTTTACAAACCTTGTTCTTTCCCTTCACAACCCTGCTCCAGCAATATAATTCCAGTCTTCAGGAATAAATAAGACAGAACTCACTCCAAAATACTACTTTCCTGAAACCTGTCCTAATTTCGGTAAGATTTTGTATCATCAATTTCATACTCTTAGAAAGAAAAATTAACTGCCCCACTTTCAATCCATATATAAACGATGCAAATATGCCAGGCGGTTTATGTTATATCATCATACATTAAAGTTATCTACACTAGGTAGTTTTCCTTAAATTTCTTTGCAGATTGCAAATAGGTCCACGTAACTTCTTATCCCTCAGTAAGTCAGACCAAATACATTCACACATCTTCCAGGTAGCTCACAGCTGAACAACAAAATTTCCTTTCTTTCATTTTCTACCGTCTTCTTCTCTCTGCAGTGCTGTTTCCAAGTTGTTTTGTTACTACTCTGAAACTCACAATTACAGAAAGATTTCTATGTTCTTACAAAAGCCACACTTTAATCAAAGTTTTCAAGGCAATGCTCATGCACCTCGAGGCAGTAATTCCTGATGTGAATAACTCAAGAGGAGCTTCACAGTTTGGTTTAACACTTGCTTGACAAAGACACGCTGTTAACGCACAGCTGTACCATCCACTCAGGCTCCCAGACTCTGTGTGGTGCCATTCACTATGTCGAGGACACTTTAGAAACCCACATTTCTCATAAATACAAAAGTAGCTGCTTAGCTACGAATGGAGGAAAATCTTATCACGTCTAATGATGTCATCCTGAAATACATGGAATCACAGAATGTTAAGGATTTGGAATGGACCTTAAAGATCATCTAGTTCCAAACCGCCCTGCCATGTGGAGGGATACCTCCCACTAGACCAGGCTGCTCAAGGCCTTATCCAACCTGGCCTTGAACACTGCCAGGGTTGGGGCATCCACAACCTCCCTGGACAGTTCATTCCCTTGTTCCAGCATCTCACCACCTCACAGTAAAGAACTTCTTCCAAATATCTAACTTAAAATTCCCTTCGTTGAATTTGTACCCATTACTCCTTGTCCTATCACTAAAGTTCCTGACAAAGGGCCCCTCTCCAGCTTCCCTGTATGACCCTTCAGATACTGGAAGGTTGCCACGAGGTCTCCATGCAACCTTCTCTTCTCCAGGCTGAACAGCCCCAGCTTTCTCAGCCTGTCTTCATAGGGGAGGTGCTCCAGTCCTTTTATCAACTTCGTGGCCTCCTCTCCACTTGCTCCAACAGCTCCATTTCCTTCTTATGTTGGGAACACCAGAACTGTACACAGCACTCCAGCTGGTGTCTCACCAGAGAAGGGCAGAAGGGCAGAATTACCTCCCTTGCCCTGCTGGCCCCGATGCTGCTTTTGATGCAGCCCAGGTTCGATTGGCTTTCTGGCCTGCGAGCGCACACTGCCGGCTTATGTTGAGTTTTCTATCACCCATCACTCCCAAGTCTTTCAGCTCATCCTTCAGCTCTTCTGGCACTGGACTA
>VWZT01014192.1:0-105595 GCA_013397055.1 Pachycephala philippinensis | reverse complement strand
CCCGGAGCCGCGGGCCGCGCCGGAGCGGGGAGGCCGCGAACTGCGCACTCAGAACGCATCGCCCCCGTCGGGGTGCGGGAGAGCCCCGCTGGCTGCCCCAGCCCCGCAGGATCTGCCCGGCCGCCGGGGAGCTGCCCGCTCCCTCCCTCCGTCCGTCCTTCCCTGGCTGCCCCGTGACCGCGGCCCCCGCATGGCCAGGGCGCCTCGGTGGCTACCCCAGCCTTTCCGTCCCTCCCCGGCGGCTCTCAGACCCCGGGCCCGACCTCCCACAGCCCTCGCTGTGCTCCCCTCGGCCCCAGGACTGCCCACCCCAGCTATCCCAGGCCTTGCTAGTCCCACGCCTCTGCCCTCTTTTCTCGCTGTGAGCTTTTGTCCGTAACCTCACCGGGCACTGTTTTGGGGTGTTCACCTGCTCTCTGTCCTCCCTGTCCTTTTCTGTGCTGCTTCCTTTCACCCTGTTGTAGCCCAGCCATCCCCATAGCCCTAGTGATACTCTGGTCTCTCTAGGAGCTTTTTGATTGTACCTAGGGAGATTCTGTAGTTTCCCCAGTACCATCGTGGCTGGGGAATATTTGCCACAGTTCATCTTTGTCACTTTCTTTAGGTTTCTCTCACTCTCAAGGACTGTGCACCAGGCTTCCCCTTGTTGCCAGCTACTGTTGTGGCCTTACCAGAGAAGGTGCCCCCTGTAACCTTTTGTTTGTCTGTTTGTGTATTTATTGTCTCTATCCTGATGACTAGTCCTGCATTTTTTGTTGTTTCAAATAACCAGCTCATTTGTTTCCCAGTAACTTTGCCACTGAAAGCTAACTGTGTCCTGATCGGGATCCTTTCCCCAACCTTCTTATTTCCTCTTGAAGTTATATTCCAGCACCATCATTATCCCTCTGTTACCTTTCCCCTTCCAGTTTTCTTCTTCCCAGTAACCATTTCCTTCTTCATGTTTTTTTGCCCTTCTGATCTTACTTTCCTGTCATTAAAACCTTCCTTGTGATCTCACCTAATACTCTTTTCTTTCCACATACTCCTTTCCTTTGTAGATTCATGTGCTGTCTCCCTCACTTTGTATTTAAATCCTCTTGCTATGCCTTTGAGGAGAAAGGAATTTTACCCAAGGTTATCTGTATACTTGTGTTCTGGGGTAGAGTTAAACACTGAAAGAGCAGAGATGACTTACTTGTTTTACCTTACTTTGTTTTGGTTTTTTACTGACTTCCTCAGCAACCTTTCCCTTGGTATATGTGTTCATATATAATCATACACTTCAGTCCTAATACACACACATACTCTGATGCTACTCAGGGAGAAAAAACTCTGTATTGGAAATCTTTTTGGCAGGACTGGGAGGAATGGTCCACAGGGGCCAGAAATACCTAGTGGCTATATAACTTGAATTAGGCCCAATAACGTTTGTAATACCATACTGTGAACTGCTACTTAGTTGATATGGAGTGTATTTGGGATGCCTCCTCTTTGGGCAAGCATTAAGATACCATACAGGTACCACGGTATGTAGTTTTTGCTTACAATGAACTGCTGTCATGTTGTGTATTGATGGTTAGGTGTCCGTGTGGCATCGGCACTTTGTGTCTCTGATGATGACTTAACCAGAAAGAAGTCTTTTCCCTCTCCTTTGTAACTTCTTGTTTTCAGTATTTGTTGTCCAACTTCTTATTTTGTGTCTTTCTTAGTTGCTTTGGTTCTTAAGATTGGTTACATTTCGTAGTCACCTCATGACCACGTATTTGGCGTGCAGGTGAAACACTGGGCATGCTTGTCCCATGGAGGCATGGTGAAGATGTTTGATCTCGGGAGTAATTTGTACACCTAACTCTAGAATCCTGGTTCAGTGCCTTGCGTTAACAACGTCTCTGGAGGAAACTTTCCACTGCCTATCCAAGGATCATGTAGAAAACAGTGTCTTAGTTTGGGTACCTAAATTAGGCATATGCGTTCAGCTCCTTTGCTGACAAAATAGTGGTGTTGGTTTAGCAAAATGATTCTTCCACCTCGCTCCTTTGTACGCTGGTTTGAACTGGCCTTAAAATTTGGGCCTGTAACTTGAACTGTTGGCATGAGAAAATTGCATTGCTTTAATTTAAATAATATAAATTCATTTAAGCTAAATGGATGCACACCCCTATTTGGAAACTGATTTGGGGGTGCCTGTTTTTTGATTTAACTTATTCTTAGTCTTGGTGCAAGGTCTTGGATTCTAGATGTATTGCTATGAAAACAATACTGAGTCCTTTGAGAAAGTTCTCAGATACTCAGCTTAAAAAATGTTATCCTACAACTTATATGTTAAGATCTCTGAGTACTGTTTTTCATTTGTTGTGTTTCTTAGGTAGTGCCTAGTTTTGTGTAGTTACAATTATTTCAGTAGGGCCCAACTTAATGATGAGTCATATCCCAGGTGCCAGTGGTTGCATGAATTGGGAATACCTGGAATCTTCTATCTTGCCACTGAAGGTTGATTTTTTTTAATTAATCAAAAACCCCACAGAATTCTAGTGAATGAAACAGCTTTAAAGATGTTCCGCTTGCACTTACACCACTCTCAACATCAAAAATTTGTATTATGAACATGAAGTGAGGGATTTCCTAGTAAGGTTGTCAGTGTGTTACAACTCTGCTGTTGTACTTCCCATGCTGTCCAACAGGGTCTGTCTCTGTGCATCAGAAGGAAAACAGGGCAGATGTCCCACTTGGATGGGATATCAGGAGGATATGTACAGGCAGTCATAGCAGCCTGCAGGTTGATACAGTCTTCCTGCTGCACAGACCTGGAAGAAAGAAGAGTATGGAAAACTTGGCCTTGGAAGTTCTGCATGTGCTTTAGGAATGCATGATCTCATTTTGAACAGAACACTTAGGTGCTAGCATGTTTTTTAGGTAAGAGTACGCTAATAGAAAAAATTTAGTTACTGCATTTTTCAAGCTTATCTCCATGTAAAGAAGTGGTTCTTGGAACCAACATTTAGAGGTCTGGGTACAAATTATAATCTATACAGCATGCAAACTTAAACTCCTATTTTTTTTGGTTTGTTACGGAGACCATTGAGTTTCCCTTGCTTGATAAAGGAAAATTTTCAGTAAGAAAATGTAATGATGGGAAAACGACAGAGACATGTTGAGCTTGTCTACATGAGTAACTTCTTTTATTATAAGAGTTGTGGGTTTTTCAGTATAAGAGCTACTGGAACAAGAACAGATTGATTGTTCATGTTTATACAGCACTGTAGTCCAGACCTGTTACAGACATGACTAAATGACTTGGTAATAAAATTGTTCTGAACTTACGTGCCCTGCTGTACTGCTGTAACTTGTAGGCTTTAATGTAACCACACAGATAGAACCTTGACAGATTTAAACACTCATTGCATTATGGCAGCTTCTGGAAAGGGCACTGGTTTAGGAAATAATGTGTCCCGGTGGGTAGTTTTCTGTCAGTTTTCTTTTTACCCACAGAACCTCTGATGTCACAAAAGTGAACCTCTTCCTGTTGCTGCCTTACCTCTTCTTATAAATGATACAAGTCAAAATCAAATACTTATTTTTTTAACAAAACCAAACATTGATTACATTCCACTTTATTTAATGTACTGTTTTTCAAATCCTTTATCTATGAACCTTAGAAAAATGCATATAGGCTACTGTGAAAATAGTAAAATAGTAATTCCGTTTTGTGCTTCAGGAAATGTGTATACAGTCATATGTAAATTTTTGCCAGAGTTGGGGTCTCTTTCTCTCCAAAATTGCACTACTTTCTTTGCCAGTTGTATCCTGAAATTGGAAAAAGAACAAGTGGTTCTCACCCTCTGTTCTGCTCTCAAGTGACCCTACCTGGAGCAGCACTCTGTGGAACACAGCACAAGAAAGATATGCACCTATTGGAGCAGATCCAGAGGAGGGCCACAGAAGTGGTCAGAGTGATGGAACAACCCTCCTATGGCTGAGAGGGTTGGGGTTGTTCAGCCTGGAGAAGAGAAGGTTCCAGGGAGACCTTACTGAGGCTTTTCATTTGGTGTATAAAGGGGATTATGAGAAAGATGGAGAGAGACAGGACAAAGGACATAAGTTTTAAATGGAAAGAGTGTGGATTTAGTTTGGATATAAGGAGGTAATTCTTTACTGTGGAGGGTGGTGAGGCATTGGAACAGGTTAAGCAGAGAAGTTGTGAATGCTCCATTTCTGGCAGTGTTTAAGGCCAGGTTGGATGGGACTTAGAACAACCTGATCTAGCACAAGATGTTTGTCTGTGGCAGAGGGGTGGTTAGAGGTGATGTTTAAAGGTCCCTTTCTACCCAAACCATTTTATGGTTCTTGAATAAACACTGTAACTTCGATGTGATGTTCTTCCAAAATCTCGGGAAAAAAAACTATATTGTCTCCTTTTCTTCCCCTTTGGATTGTTCTGGTTTTGGAGTCAAAAGGTTCCCTGCTTTAGCTTGGTCTAGTAGGTAAAAGGCATTGCTTGACAGCAGGACTAAGAATAAAGGACTAAGAAAATATATTTTCTCTGACATCTTTGTAGTTATGCACTGGATTTGAATATCAGTTTGATACCATTGACTTCTGGGGTTTTTTTTAAATTAGAAGTACCTAAAGGTGATACAAAAGTCTCATTGTCTTTGGATTTCATTAGACTTGCTCTAGTTAATGTTGCTGTATGTCTCAAGCTTGGTGTTATTGTGAAGAAATGGATTTACATGTAGGATGGTGAGGATCATGATGATGGAAAATTTTTGCAGTGCAGGGAGCTTCTCACTCTGCTCTGGTAATGTATTTATCTTCTGAATACACGCACATGCTTCTCCCATTGTATTGGAGACTCTGGTGGTTTTGCTGCTGGGACCCAGATGTATTTGATTCATTAATATACAAGGTAGACAAAAGTGAAGTTTTTAACCTTAAAGTGGGTACCTACAAGAATCTGGGTTATTATTTGGGTTCACCACAGGCTGTTTCTGGCACTGTTCAGGGAGAAGCGTCCTTCCCCTGCTCTGGTGTGGGATCCTCCCACGGGAGACAGTTCTCCATAAATTTATCTTGCATCAATCCTTCCTGTGGGCTACAGCTCTTCATGGACTGCTTCAATGTGGGTCTCTTTCCACAGCTTCAGGCACAGCAATTCAGCAATTTCAGCCATAACTGAACTCAGAGACTTCTTGTTTCTATTTTTAGTATGCATTTGATGTAACTTGGCTTTTTGTTGCTCTGTGTTTCAGGTTGGACAATATCTTAATGTGGATTAGAGTTCAGAACTAAGGCTGCTGGTGTGACCTTAGTTTACCCTGCTTTGCTCTGTAATTTAAACTTGTAAATTTGCAAGCTCCTCTAGTCTCACAGATAGTGGAGATTGTCACTTGGAAGTTTTATCTAAAGTTTGGAGGACGGAATTAGGGGAAAAGATAGGGTTATAGGAAATAGTTCTTGTTTTGTTAGCTGTTAGTCTTTTCATCTTGCTTTTCATGGTAATAATTTCATGGGCAAATGCTCTGCTTGCTTCTGGGTAGCCAAAGGATAAACTTTTCACTGTACAATTGAAAATGCTTTTTTAGAATGTTTGCATTTTCTTAAGAAAATAGGCTGTTCTCTTACTCTCTTTTTTTTCAGAGATAACTTTGGAAAAGTTTTGTTATTTCTGAAAGTATGCCTATGCTGGGATGCCATCACTAATAGGGATTGTATAAAATCGAAATTTATATCCTTAAGTAATTAAATTGGTTTTGTTAGATTCTAATGCAGGCTTAGCTTTAAAACTTAATGGTGCAAGAGCTTAATCAACAAGAAGGAGGATTTAAATATGGATGTTAGGGATGTGTGGCAATTTTAACTTTTACAAAATTAAGTTAAATTGTTTCACTTCTATACTAAGGGTGCCTGCTGCAGTCATTAGCAGGTCATGAGGTTAAAACTGATTAAAAATGTGCTGAAAATGATACTGAATTTAAGCAGAAGCAACTTTTTGTGAGGTGTAAATTCTTTGCTGTAAGTTAAGGCTGTTAGAATTCAGATTTCGTAGTTGAACCAGAAAAATTAGGTACGAATCCCTTTCTAAGCTTTAATGAGAAAGTTCTCATTCTTTTTTTTGGGCTGGCTGTATTTAGGCATCTGGAATGAAATATTATGAGAGTTGTACTGTTCATTGCTAACAGTATTTGCAGCATTACACCACAGTAGGAATCAAGATCACTAGCACGTATATCCGTGCACTTAGTGTAGACACGATTTAAAAGGAAAATAAGAAAATAAAGAGGGAGTGGCTTTCACAGGTCATGATTTTGTCACATGCAGGAAATGAATGTAACTGCAACAGTCCTTGATTTGTCCATTATTTGTCACTTCAGAATGAAATATTAGTATGAAGGTGAATATGGGAGGAAGCTCTTCCATATTTAAGTTGTGTTATTGTGGTACATTTGAGTGTCTGAAAATATCAGATTGTTTGCAAGATGAATCGGTGTGACCATCATCTTTGTTTATGAATTGAAGTGGCAAACTGGATTGCCTTGATCAGTTGAGCTCTTGCGCAAGTTACAAGAGGGAAGAAGCTGTAAAATTAGGAAGCACTTGGGAAGAGATTCCAGCCAGAATTGTTTTTTGCCTGTTAACAACCTGTTAATGGTTGTTTTAAAGTTACTGGTAATAACTGCTGCCTTCCAAGAGCATGGAAAAACTCTGTATGGGAATATTATTGCAGGTGAAAATTCCTCTTTGTGTCTTTAGCAGGGCAATAGGGAAGTGTATGTTGTGGTGCATTGAGTGCTGTTTTAAGGTTGGGGGATTTGTGATAGGGTTCAGAGGCTTGCCCTGTGTGTTCTGGTGGAGGTCACACTGTGTCTGAAGCAAACTGTAAGACAATACCAACGTTTTCTTGGTGGAGATCAGTAGGATTATGATGTTTTAGCTTATTAAGTTGGATTTAGTTGAAGTTTTGATGTCTGGTAAGATCTTTTGTGAAAGCAATTATGTGTAAGAATTGTCCTTGCAGGTTCATTAAGGTCTCTGAACTGACCCAAGGTATTTCAGAGTTTCCAGTCTTCTGTGTTTGTTATTTCTAAATTGCATTGGATTTGACTTCCTGCTGCATTTGCTTCTTTTTCCTCTTTTTCCTTTTTCTTTTCTTTTTCCCTTTCCAAGAAAACAAGGTATATTACTCTGTCTTCTGCTTGGCATGTTGGGTGTCTAACAATTTTCGTGGCTTGTCCTCCCTCATTTTCCTTTTCTGCGTCTTGCTGACTGATTCAAGAAGTGCATCTTCACATGCATTGTCCTTCATGGTTTATTTGGGTTTCAATGGGCTTTGTTTAGTCTTTTGCTTTCTTGTTTGTTTTTATTTTTGTTTGGGATTTTTATTCAGGTTGTGTCATATGAGTGATTTAAGCCAGAGAGAAAATGGGAATACTTGAGGCTCTTGGTCTTATTGTGGTGGTTTGACCCTGGCTGGATGCCAGGTAGCCATCAAAGCCACTCCATCACTCCCCTCAAGTAGACAGGAGAGGAAAAATACAATGAAAGGCTCATGAGGCGAGACAAGGACAGAGACAGATCTCTCACTGATTACCATCATGGGCAAAACAGACTGGACTTGGGCAAATCAATTGAATTTATTACTAATCAAAATCAGAGCATGTTAATGAAAAGTAAAACTAATTTTAAAAACAGCTTCCCTCCCCTCCCCCTCCTTCTTGGTCTCTACCTCCTCCCCACCAGCAGCACAGGGAGACAGGGCTGAGGTATGGTGAGTTCACCACAGGCTGTTTCTGGCACTGTTCAGGGAGAAGCGTCCTTCCCCTGCTCTGGTGTGGGATCCGCCCACGGGAGACAGTTCTCCATAAATTTATCTTGCATCAATCCTTCCCGTGGGCTACAGCTCTTCATGGACTGCTTCAATGTGGGTCTCTTTCCATGGGGTGCAGTCCTTCAGGCACAGCCTGCTCCAGTGTTGGTTCCCCACAGGGTCACAAGTCCTGCCAGGAAACATCCTCCAACATGGGCTCCTCTCTCCATGGGTCTGCAGGTCCCTGCCAGGAGCCTGCTCCAGCGTGGGATTCCCATGGGCTCACAGCCTCCCTTCAGGCATCCACCTGTTCTGACATGGGTCTCCTCCATGGGCTGCAGGTGGAAATTTGCAGCCCTGTGGACTTCCATGGGCTGCGAGTGGGTCTCTGCATCCCTGTGGTCCTTCATGGGCGGCAGGGGCACAGCTGTTTCACCGTGGTCTTCACAAAGGCTGCAGCGGAATCTCCACTCAGGTGCCTCCTCCTCCACTGACCTTGGTGTCTGCAGAGTTGTTCGTCTCATATATTCTCATTCCTCTCCTCTCTGAGCACAATTATATCGGTGCAATAACTTTTTTTCCTTCTTAAATATGTACTCAAAGAGATGTTACTGCCATCTCTGGTTGGTGCAGCCTTGGCCAGCAGCGGTTCCATCCTGGAACTGGCTGGCATTGGCTCTGTTGGACCTGGGGGAAGCTACTGCCAGCTTCTCACAGAAGTCACCTCTGTAGCCCCCCCACCACTACCAAAACCTGGTCATACAAACCCACTTCACTTCTGTAAAACTTCCTCCCTTCTCTTCAGTGCACTCATATTTTGACTTGATTCTCTTTGTTCTTTTCATAATCTGCAGCATTCCTTTTTCCAAGGTGTAACAGATGAGCATAATCAGTGTTTTAAGAAGCTGTGAAGCATGTTACTGTAGGGTCTGCATCCTGCTTGTGACACAGGAATATGCAAGACCTTAGGTTAGAAAGGACATTTCAGTTTGGGAGCAATCTACAAACTTTGTACATAAGGATTACTTCATCAACAACAAAGTGAACTCTCTCTGAAGGTGGCCAAACAAAACTTGAAAAGTTTTGCCTATATAGTACTTAAGGATGTAGTCCCTTGCACTGTTTTCCAGCTTAGTGTTGATGCAGTAAAACGACCATGAAACTTTTATTGTTGGCAGGATTCTAAATATTGACGAAAGTTTACTTTGGCTGAAATTGCAGAAGGGAGAGTTTGCTTGTGTAGAATACAACAGCAAACCTTGTTGAGTCTAGATCTAGCATTTTGTTTATGAGGCAGCATGTATGTGTTGGGGTTTGGTATGGGTTGTTTGGGATTTTTTTTGTATTAGCTATGGCATTATTGTAAGGAGATACCTGTCAAAAGCTGCTGGAATGGTTTGGTCAAGGAAGACAAAGGTAAAGCTGAAAGGAAGAAATATAGAAAAAATGTTAAAGAGCTGGTAAAAGAATAGGCAAAAAGAAGGGAAAAAGTGACACACTCCAAGTTTTTTGGTGTTCTTCTGAGGAATAGTTATTGATATTGTGGAAAAATCCTTGTTCTCAGGCATGCAGATAAATCATGTCAATTAAAAAGGCTTTTAGTGAGCACAGTCTTGGATAATTTAAGTAAATAAAAAAAGTGTGAAAACTGCAATTCCAAATTACTTCCATATATTGTGTTTAAATTTGAACAGAAAAGTGGATTTTGGAGTCTTTCTAGCTGTGAAGAACATGTCCAGGCTTTGTTTTATTTTTTCAGCTGGCAACTGTATCGTTGGCACATGAAGTAATGTAGGAGTGTATTAATTACAGTGCTTGAGATATCATTGATCAGAGCTGTAAAACATGGAGGAGAGGGTGTGGGGAGAACATTGAAGCCCTAAATGAAGTCATCGTTAGGGAGGTACAGTATTAATCACCCAAAATTTACACCAGATTTACACAACTTGGTCTTAAATTACTGCCAAATTACTCATACTTGCTTCTGATCTTTTTTTTTTTTTTAAATGCTGCACAGAATTTTTTACCACCCAAAGACAACTCTTGGAAGGGAGGAATGCATGCATACATCTCTGCCTTTTCTCATAATGAACTGAATTTAACTCCGTTGAACATAAGATGAGCTAAAGCTTTTCACACTATGTGTAACTCAGTGTTTTGTAATAATGCAGAGGAACTGAACACTGTAAATTTTGTAATTTGTCTCTTAAATTTCTTTACTGAAAAGGGAGAAAAAGTTCTAGTATTTCTCTTCTGGTACTGATTTCTGGAATAACCATTTTTTTACAATAGTTGTGTCATTTTGCTGGGGTACAGTGAAAATGACTGCTATAGGCAGATTTTCCAGTGTTGATTAATTATACATTTGTAGCATATGAAGTGCTAAGGACATTATGCTTGTTCCTAGTCTTGCTTTAAGGATTGTGTCATGTGAAATGTATAAGCTGTCTACCTAGCTTATAGCCTTTATATTTAGTCACCTAAAATAATTCTGGACAGAAATGTGAGTGCTATATAATGTTGCATGCAGGACCATGGCTCAACTAAGCAATGTTACAGTTTAGAGCTCATAATGCTAACTTGAACTGAAGTCAAGTAAAGACAAAATTAATTTGCAGGTACATGGATATGAAAGGTGTCTTTGAAATCATAAATTGTGAGTGCAAGTGATTATAGGGACAACATAGAATTATTTCTCTTGTCTCTTTCCATTCCATCAAACAAATACATGCTGGAATGGAGGTTGCATCCTTTAGGAGTCAAGAGGCATTGTTTAACCTGGAAAAAATTTCAAAGAAATAGCTTATAAATTGTAAAGGAAAAGAAGTAAAAGGTGAAAACAAACAATTTTTAAATCTCTTCCCACCTTATACTTAAATACTTATGTAAGTATATACCTATGTAAGTATAGAAGTATATACTTACATAAGGCTCCCAGCACTTATATCTAATTAATCCTGTTGATTGTATCTTACAGGCTAACTCCACAGCAGTGGAGGGAGGTGTATTGTTCTTAATTCTGTACTTAGCATTTGCATGCCTTTTTCAAAAGATGTTTGCACAACTTTAAGAAGAATCTAAAGCCTGGTTTATAGGATGGATCATTGGCCGTGTCCTATCTCTGAAACTGTCTATGTTTTGTAAGAGAGGATATATGAATATTGAATTGACTACTTCAGCTGCAATAGGGGTTTGGTTTATTTTTTGGTATGTTTTCTATGAAGCCTAATACTGAAGAAATAGGTGTACCTTTGGATGGGTATTGCAAGGCAAAAACTTGCCAAATATTTTGATATGGTAATACCTAAGAGTCACTTCAACTATAGCCACTTTGAAACTTATGTCAAATAGAGTATAAACTAGCATGCGGTGTTTTGAGTTGTTTTTAAAATAGTATAAGAACAAGCACACAGCTTGTGTTAGACCAAAGGTAGTGTTTAGTGTGCTTCTGTTTCAGTTTTTTGAAAACGCTTGTGTGCTTGTGTCATATAGTGTTCAGTCAGTATTGAGGATCTTGAGTAACCTGAGAAGTTGCCTTGGCTCAATGCAGAACTTTGAGGGAGTAAAACTTGTCAGAAACCTTATTGAGTGCTACTGTTTGGTGAACACAAGAGCATCTGTTGAATTTCTGGATCAGACTTGCTTGAAATACAGCAACAGGAGAGCAGAATAAAGTAAGGTAGAGGAGCTGGGCTGGAAAAATGGGGAGAAAAGAGTTTGGCAAGAGGAATTTCATACTGCAGTTTTTAGGGAGTGACTGTACTAAATTTACAGCTTTTTCTTGACTTTTAAAGACTTTTAAAGTCAAAGATTAAACTTTTATTATGCTTTATTCTTTCAGCACAGAGGGCTGATATTTTGCTTTTAGTGGCCATTAAAGTGAGCATGGTCACTGCATCAATTTTTGCAAAAGGTACCTGCAGCCCTTGTCCAAATGAACTGGTACTGTACTCTTGCTGCTGGAGAACTTGCATTCAGTTTTAGAAGATGGATTTGAGGCAGTGTACAGAGGTGAAATTCTGACTTTTAATACACAGACTTGGAAACTTTGGAAACTTCATACTGCTGAAGGTCTTTGAACTTATTTTTAGTGACATTCATTCCACCATAGCTTATTAGTGAGACTTGCTTCTCTTCCCAAATGTGTTTGGGTTTAGTATGATTAAAACCAGTCACTTAAACTCATGCTATTTGACATAACAAGAATGTTCTCCTCATATTTGAAATTACACAAGAGATACAATAAGTCTAGAGATTGTGCCTCTTTATTGCATCTTTAAAACAACACTATCTGGCTCTTGCGTCAGCTGGGAAACCTTGCTCTGAACCTGTAAGTTCTTACTGTGCAAGAAGCTGACAAGTTCAAATTCTATCTGTAATTACTGAAGTAAACTATCTTGAAATATGTAATTTAGAAATAAGGGGTTGTGGGAGAACAACAGGTGATGCACAGGCCTTGGAGCTGTAAAGCTGAAAGTTGTATTGTGTTAGGATGTAAAAATTAGGTACTTGCTCCAGCAGATGGCTTGGGATGCTGAGAATCTGGTGGGGTTTATTATGTTTTTTAGATAAAAGCAGGGTTAACTTTCACATTTTCCTGAAGGCTTCTTCTGGCATACACATCATTTTCCACAGAGGGGGGCTATCTAAGAAAATACTCTTTATTATTAGATTATCAACAAAAACAAACTCACTGTTTTCTAATGCCATGTGTTTCTTTGCATATGAGGTTTATCTATCATGATGTGTGTCCCCAAGTAATGAAAAAGAGGGAGTAACATTTCTTGTAAGTCCTTCAAGGCTGTTTTAAAGTTTTGGCAGAAGTGTTACCTCCTCTTGTTTGGACTTTTAATTGCGGTACTTGAGCGCAGGGTTGAAAGATTGGATGGCATTGAACACTATCATACTGCTGCATCAAATTGTGCATATATTGTCTGGAAACAGCAGGGGAAATATTTCTCATGCAAATATAGCTGGTCCTGAAGCTATAATGAAGTCTGAGTTCTCTGGTCCAAAGCTACAGAGTGGATGTTGCAACTCAGGCAGCTGGTTTTATCCTTGAAGCAGGTCAGCAGTAAGTCTGATCTGTTTGGGCGAGAAAGCACGGTGATGGTCAGTTCTAGACCAGCTTGTGCATAGTCCTGCCAAGAGCACTTTGCAAGGGAGAGATCTCACTGATTTAAAGGTCATGACTTGTTGGTGAGGTTTTAATTCAGGCAGTTGCGCACAGCCTGGGCACTGAGAAATCTGGCTTAGGAGCTCTTTCTCCCTCTTTTTAGCAATTGAGATGTTGGGTGAAGAGAAGCAGTGTAACTACTGTGGACTTGATTTGACCCTGGAGAATTGTTTGCCTAGGAAAGGTTTTATTGTGTGTGAGTCAGAGTAATAGCACTTTTCACATGAAATAGAATTTCTTATGTTTGTCTATAATAACAACTGTGCCAAGTAACATAGCCTTGTGTTACCCCTGCTCTTCTTATAAATTTAATCCCATAGTTCAGTTTAACCGCTAAGTACAAATAGTTGTTTTCATAAATATGTTTTTGTAGTTAAAGTATTCTTACGTATTGAAACTTTACTCCTATATATTAATAATTACCTTTCTATTTTTCTGCACATAAATAAATCTGAAAAAAAATTGATAGTAGCTTATAGAATTTTTCATCTATTGCTCTATTTTCTGATTGTTAACTAGTAATTAAGTGGAAGTAAATTGTTTGAGTCTAGGAAATTAGTGAGATGGTACTGTCATTCTGTATTCATGTGTTTAATTGCAAAATTCAAATTGGAAGCCAACCAAAGGATAGTGAGGTAGTGTCAAATGCAGTGGAATTAAGACTTATAAAGAGTATTTTTATATAGTGGACTGCATGAGAAAATAAAAACCAAAATTCAGTTCTTTTTCATAGTGTTGTTGTTAATAGCTGCATCCTGACTTAAATACAGAGGTTTACCTTAGGGGAAGGGGAGGGAAAATTAATAGAGTGTGAATGAGGAACACCTTGAGTTGAAAAGATTCTGGGAAAATGTATTATTCGTAGATGCACCAGGGTACATAAAAACTCAGAGATGTTTAATAGAGAAGAGGCTTCAATATTTCCATCATCGTAGTGAGGGAAACTCAACGTCTGCTGGTTATGCTTTCTGCTAGCTAGCAAGGGATTGGCCTTTTGTTAGAAACTCTTGTAGAGCAATGAAGTATTTTGTATTAGGTACACCAAAATATTTTTACACAAATGCACTCTAACCCCAGGCTGCTTGTTATTGGCAGATTAATAAGTGAGTGACAGTCAGCTAATTCTTACACATACTGCAGTTGTCGTGGGGTTGCAGATTCAGAACCGTGTCTTCTCTTGTTCTATGGAAAGTTCAGACAGTACCGGATTTAGGAAATCGAAGAGTTTCTGCTCTCCTGGATTGTAGACATTGAGTTAACTTTCTTGCTTTTATTGCAATGCTGATTTAGGATCATAGTGCAAACTGTGGGTGTGTAACATGCACAGAGTATTTCCCGCAGTGGAGGTGAATGGCCACTCATGGACCTTTGTTCTTCCTGGCTTTTCCTTTGCTCAGTCCTGAAAGTCCATCATCAGTAGTACTGCAGCAGGTTCGATTTCCAGAAATTGAAGAAGTTAAATACAAACAAGGTATGATCTAGATTGCACTTCAGCATTATGATGCACGATTGTCATGTGTCTTTAATAAGTAGCTTGCTGTAATTAGAGAAACAAAAATGACAGGGTTGAATTTTAGGTGTGTGTTTCCTAAGACGTATATTATATTGAATTCTTGTTTTCCACCTAATTC
The DNA here is from genome assembly GCA_013397055.1 of Pachycephala philippinensis. Lineage (NCBI taxonomy): Eukaryota > Metazoa > Chordata > Aves > Passeriformes > Pachycephala > Pachycephala philippinensis. Next base: position 91,002 of record VWZT01014192.1, on the reverse strand, counting down.
TCTGAGTAACTGTTACGCCTGTAAAAAGAAAATTAGCTGTGTGAGCAGTTGTATGTCAGATTAAAATGAGACTATACTTGTTGCTGAGACTGACAGAATGAAAATACTTCTTGGTGTTTTTACTTAGAGCTTGAGATTTAAGTGCGTATGGGTCATAGGAAAGCAAAGGACTATGAGGAGTGGTAATTTCTGTGTTACTGTAGTAAGACAGTCATTGACTGAAAAGAATGAAAAAATGTCTCAGTCTCAGCTGGTCTTTTTAGGGTCCAGGAGAAAAGGCAGAAGAGAACTTCAAATAATTGGATGGGTATCAGGGAGGGTATAAGAGAATACTTAGTCTTCAAAACTCTGTGAAGGCTGGAGTGGAACATGGAGAAGCCTAGAAGTGACTGTGACAAAGCACCTATGACTTAACTGTAGGTCCTGAAGGAATATGTTTTATTTTCTGCTGCTCAGAGGTCAAGAACAAATAATAGGATTTATCTTGTCTCAGGCTATACTGTTCTTGAAATTATGGAAGGGTTCATGTGAGCCTTGGATGACAGGTTTATCATAAAGCTGTATCGTGTGTAGAAAAATGGAAAACCGTAATGTTTCACTGTGGTTTGAGTATTCCAGTCAATGAGCTCTAGTATGCAGAATGACAGAGTGGTTTGGGCTGGGTCATCTAGTCCAGTCTCCTTGTCTTGGGCAGGGACACCTTCCGCTAGATCAGGTTCTTCAAAGCTCCTTTCAGCATGGCCTTAAACAGTGCCAGCATCAGGCATCCGCAACTTCTCTGGGCAACCTGTTCCAGTGTCTCACCACCACCCTCGCAGTAAAGAATTTCTTCTTTATATCCACTGTAGAGCTACCCTGTTTTAATTTTAAACCATTCTCCTGTCACTACAGTTACTAGTAAAAAGTCTTTCTCCATCTTTCTTATAAGCTGCCTATATGGGGAGACTGCGGTAAGATTAAATTGGTCCTGACTTAGTACATCTCTCTTATTTGTGGGCTAATTTTTTACATTGACATTTTTTTATATATATTCTTAATTTTGTTGCTTTGGACAATAAGACATGCTAAAATCGCAAAAATATTTTTATGGACTTGTGTAAAAATGGATCTTCTCTGCTTGATGTTTTCAGTGGACCTTTCCAGGTGACGGTGTTCCTTCTCCATCATATCATTAGGCTGATGAATTGGTAGCCATCTTTTCACTATGTCACAAACTTTGTGCACTTAAAAGTCATGGGAGTAGGGCATTTTCTTACTTTCTGATTGTTTCATTCAGAATTCATTCAATATTTATTCTGTGTACTCCTATTAGTAGTTCTTTCTTCCCACCATTATTGACTGCGTGTTCTCTTGCTGGTGAAATGACATTGAAGGAAGTGGTATTCTTCTACTTAGCAAAGAAATTAATGTAAGCATATGCTTGCCAGATACAAAAATTCTCTGCTTCCAAAATGCCGTGGCCTTTCAGGTTACCTGTAATAGAATCTCAAGTCTGGAAGAGTTATTGATAACTGAAGAAAAAGTTATTTGCAGTATCTTCTGGTTAATCTTGGATATCCATCAGGATGTTTGTTAAACAGTGAGCTACCACAGAACCCAGAGTTGCTCACAAGTACTGGAGGTTTACTGTTGACTGGGAAGGAAACACTTGTTGGTAAATGGTGTCTGCTGCTTGGAAAGCTTTTTACTATTATGTTTTGTTGTTAGCATTAGGGTTTTGTTGTCAACTGCACTGATCTGACTACCTACAGCCCTTGGATAGCTCTGGGTACTAACTGTCTCTTTTTGTAGTGAATTGCTGAATTGCAAAATTTTGTTCCTTGGTTTTGGTATTTCTCATCTATGTAAATGACAATATTTTAATGAAATAATTATCTTAAGTGTGGATTAATTTGGACTGTCATATATAATGTGTGTTTTCTTTTCCTATTGCAGGTTATCTTCCTGGGAAACATCACTTTTTGTGTGTAAAGAATATCTCGCTGAGTTGCTGCAACTGAGTTTAGAATGTTACTTGACTTGTGATTCTAATGGAGGAATAACAAGATCTCAGGCTGCTGCACTGGAAGACTTTACAGGAAATACAAAATGTCATCGAATAGGAGTCAGAACCCGCATGGACTTAAACAGATTGGTCTTGACCAGATATGGGATGACCTAAGAGCGGGAATTCAACAGGTTTACACCAGACAAAGTATGGCGAAATCCAGATACATGGAACTCTACACGTATCCTCGTGCCTATGGCAGTTAGTACTTTCACTGCTGGTAGATTAGAAATAGCTTTTTACTTTTTTAGACACAAAATTGCTTCATAACTATTTCACTTAATGTTTTTTAAGATTACATGTTTTTATTTTGAAGATTGGCCTTTTCTATTTAATATTACTGGCAAGTAGCAGAAGCACTGTGTTGTCTGGAAAACTGACTTCCATAATTATTAAGGCTACCTCTGTATTTCAGGTTTGGTTACTATTATCTTTAATAGAGCACATGTTTAAAGAGATTTTCTTAATAGTCAGATTTTGAGTCCACAATGCACAGAAAGAAAATTCTTTTTCTTTTTTCTGTTAGTCTCTGGCATTATGCTTCAGGTCTTACTGATAATCATGTCTAGCTACCTGGAATATTTTTCAGTAGTCATTCTCTAAGTAATACTTTACTCTTGACTTGATTGTGTAATTTTCCAGCTGGAGTGAGAATGTCTCCAGTGGATTTTGCTTTAATGCCTAGCTTGCATTGGAGAGCTATTTTCCAACATCTCCCCATTCTGGGTGTTGTTGTAAGATGCTGAAAGGGGATTAACCTCCTTGTACAAGTGTGCTGAGGTGCTTTTTAGAAGATGGTCGGAAACTTTGTTTCTGTCAGGTAGTGTATAAGGATTTTTTAAAACTAGTTTGAAGGAGAAATGTTTCTTGTATGATAGCTTTGGTGTTTGACTTTAGAACTTTATTTAGAGAGGAAATTACTTTATATTCCACCTCTAAGGTGGCATGTAAATAGATCCAGTTACCTTGTTTTGCGTCTTTTGTTCTGCCTTGACTCTTGTAACCTTGTATTGCTCAGTAGAGTCACCATTGCTTAAGAAGGTGGTGGTCTACACACTTTGCTGTACATATGATAGAAGAAATGATGACTGAATACATTTCCTATCTTTAAGTCGTTCTGCTATTTTTCTCTATCAATATTTAGAATTGGGTTTTTTTAATGAAGTTATTATTCTGATACGTGAACTAATGTCTACAGCTGTTGAGGGCACTGATTTGGAATTACAGCATATAAAATTTTAGTCTGTATTAATTTTTTTGAAAGGACACAGCTTTTATAAAAGAAAAGGAGCTTGAAGGCTATAAGCCAGTCAGTTCTGTAGTTCCCTGGACTTTGTAAGGAGATAGAAAAATTTTTCTGTACACATAATCTCAGCATCACTGTGTAACCTTTTCTATCTGTGCCTGCAGAATCCATGCTCCAGGGCATGGTGGGAGAAACCCTGAGCAGCCTGCTGAGTGTTTCTAGGATATTTCTTTAATAGTGATGGGAAGAGGAAATAACATTTGTTTAGGGTCAGAACTTTTCCTAAGACCTAAAATTAGTGATTTCTTGCAGCACTAGGTTCAACGGTGGTTCTGACTCAGTGAAAGAAATCTGCAAAAGCTGAATGTCTGATAGAAATTTGACATGTAGTAGAACCTCTGAGAGTTTTTTTTTTCTGAGTGCCTTTAATATATTCTTGTTTGTGAGGTCTGTTAAGCAGGGCAGCTGAAGACTAAGTACTGATCATAATGGTAATGGTAAAGCACTGACTTCTTCCCTCTCCTGATGTTCTCAAAGATGCTCAGAATGAAGCTGTTAAAGGGATATGCTGTCTATTAGTTACTCATTTCCTCCTTGCTGCTGCTTCAAGGAGTTGTTGGATTGAAACTAAGGACTGTTTTTGTTAATTTCATAAGTTAATTAATTTAGGGGGTAATTTTGGTGGTTAACTTGGATTAATATAATAGTTTGACAACTCAGAATATTTGATACTCGTTAGGCTGAGTATTTAATCTACTGTGAAGATAGCAATGCATTTGCATGCTTACACCAAGTACACATGTTCAAAAGTTGTCCTTAAAAGATTACGCCCCTTTCAAAGCAGTAACTGTAACATATTTGCTCAGTCATTGTGTACAGCAAGTCTCATAGTTTGGTGGACTTTTATTTCAGGGAGCTTTGCTTATCAACCAGCTTAGTTTGGAAAGCAGAACAGCTGCAGATGAGTTTCAGCTGCAGCTGTGATTGGTCTGAAGATCAGCCCTACTTACAAGAATGTCTTGCCCAACGGACAGTTTAGTTGTTCCTCATCCTCTTTTGTCCTCTTTCTCTCTTCCCCCCCTCCCCTTTTTTTTTCCTTGCAGGATATTGCTCCTGAAGTGGATTTCATTTCATCCCTCTAATTTATAAGAGGAGAACCATACAAACCTACCTTCAGTCCTATATCTGCTATCAGTTTTTCAATCACAATTGATTGGAGATACAGAAGATTTTGTTGTGCCTTGGTCAAGTTCCTCTGGAAAAGAATTAGAATAGTTATGCAATTCAAACAGTTCAGAGCTCTGTCACACCTGAAATCGTTTTCTTTCTTCAGAGCATCTCTTTTTGTGAAACACTAAGTTCAATCTCTGAGTACAGGCTGTAGCTTGTACTTAAGGTGTGTTTTTTCCCGTTCTTTTCAGTGGGAGCAGAAAGAAGTTGATTATTCCAGGCGTTTTCTAGATCTGAGAATATTGAAGAGGTGAATGAAAAATTTTGTTTCTGAATGGTGGTTACCAAGTTCCTCATCTGTACTTTCTGTAATTTAGATTTATTTGAGCTTTTAATTGCGAGGTACCTTTTTCTGTGAGATCAGATGATCGTGTGTTTCCTTGTGTGGTTTGTTGCTTTGGTGTTTCATTTTTTTTCCCCACATGTGAAAGTCTCAAAAATGAAATCTGGATGTTTTTCTGTTCCTTACCCAGATATTATGTAATTTCTAGTACTGAAGAGCCTAGTCGTTTCTACAACAGTAATTAACATCATCTGACAACCAGTATTACAGGCTAGCTCAGAATTACATGCCAAGCATTGACTTTATGCCAAAAAGAGAAATAATCAATAAAATTAACTAGATTTCTAGGAACAGTAGACCTAACAGCACTACTAATATTGTGAGGGAAGGGCCTGTTTTCCATTTAGTGACAATTAGTTTGGAGGCTGTGAGCCACAGGACTCATTTGTAAAAGTCAGTGTTAGTGGTACATATATACAGAACATCTCCTGGTGGCATTCAGTCTGTTTGGAGGAAACTTCCAGTTAGTCTGTCCAAGAGAGAACTTTACTTTTGTGTAGCAAGTTCTGAGTTTGTTTTGAATTGTTGGTTGAAAACCTATTGCTTGGTTTACTAGAATTATTCTTACTCAACTTATTTATATTGCTGTAAGCCACTTGACTTTATAGCCACCTCTTAACTCCATTTGGCAGTGATAAAATATTCATACATCTTGTGCTATTTTCTTCTCTCTTGGTAGAAGGTGATGTCCATTTTTCAAACTAATTGTATGGTGAGCCTGCAATTTATTTTCCTCAGGCCTCATGGTATGAGAGGATGAATTGGGATTTACTTAACATTTGTATTTAAACTCAGCAATGGGGACAATGGAAGAATTTTGTGACTTTTCTTGTTTTATATATCTTAAGAAGATTCTCAGGCCAAGTACTACAATGTGAGAAAACTTTCCTGCACTGTATCAGAGTAGTGTAATTTTTCACAGTGACTTAGACAGAGCTGAGTAACTTTCTAAAATACTTTTTTTTTTCTTCAAAGCACATGTCAACAATTTTCAGATAGCATCGGTGAATGGAAAGATTAGTGGTGTGCTTCTCTTTGTATGTGTGCAGTGTTTATTTGAAATGCCAAAATTTTGACATAAACTCATGCTTTCACTGCCCTGATTTACGAAACATAATCTGAGAAACATTTTTAGGGATTCTTTTAAACCATGTAGTTAATTTATGCCTGTACAGAACAGATTCATCTCTTTGTCCAAGTTTAATATTTAAAGAAAATTTGGGAAACGTGAGTTTAAAGATTCCAAGTGTTATTAATTTCTAACAAATAAGATTTATAGCTACATGAGGCTATCTTAAAATGTTTTCATTGATAAGAAATGTTTCTAATACTGTGGAAGGTGTGGTGCGGTTGTTTAACAAAGATATAAATTGCAATGTCCAGATTGCAGTGTTCAGATTGGCTTTCAAAGTCTTTCAAATGTTATGTACATAAAAATCACACTGTTGATTTCATCAGGTTCCTAGAATACACTTGAGTAGTTGATTGGCATCATTATTGTGTAGGTCTTATGTGGAAATTTGAAGAAAATTACTGAATTTACTATGACTTAAAATTTGCTCAAGTCTTACATCAGTAAATTGAGCTTTACAAATGTGTTTCTTATATTATTCCATTATTAGCCATCATTAGTAAATATTTTCAAAATAATTGCTTGAAGTTTTTCAAGGTTAGGTAAAGGCTAGGCTGTTCTGTCACATTTCAATATTTTATGAGAAGTCCTCGCTTATTGTGATTCCATTTTGTTATTTCAACAAAGTAGTAGCTACTGCTTATCCATTGGATCAAATGTAAGTAAAATCAAGCTGTAGTCATGTTATAAAATGGGATTTTTTTTCTCACATATTAGCAAGTGATATAGGAAAATACTGTGTTGAACATTAAATAATTAAGTGTAGTATGCTTACACTTTAAAAATACCATATGACTCAGGATTATCTGTCTGTTCGTAAAATAGAAAGTATAAATATATTTAACTTTTTTTTCCTGTGAGTAGATTCCGCACCAGTAGTACATGTTGAGAAAGCAAAACCATGAAGCCCTTTTCCTGGCATCCGTTTGCCAAGGTCTTTTGTAGTTGCTTCTATTACAATCTTTTTGCTTGTGGCTTTCACTTGAATTTCTGTATTTTAGTAGAATTTCAGATCAGCAGATGCATATTAAAACTGTGAAAATGTTTTGTTTTCTAATCACATGAATCTGTTGTTACCAGGCAGCGTGGTATGTTCTTGTTTTTTCTTTCTGAACAGATTATTATGCTCTTTCTGTACGGAAAAGATACTGAGGTGTTAAGGCATACACTTTTTATTTACATTTCAGACACTGTTCCACTTTCTCTTAAGATTCTGTCACTCTAAACCATGCTTTCACTTCAATGTCGAATTGTTTAAGGTCACTTTGGATACATCAAGGCAGCCTCTTCTGTCTGCTAGTATTAGTCCTGCTTATATTCAATATCCTATTTCATAGCACTTCTCATGTTCCAGTTAGGGCTTGTGTGAAGCAATGAAGGTAGAAGTAAATGTATTTGTTGACATGTTTGGAGGGTGCATAATACACTTTTTTTTGTGTGGAAAGGTACATGTAAGTGTGTGCATTTGTGTGTTTTTACAAAGATTGCATCTTCAGTTTGAAAGAAGAACAGAATATGTTTATATTTGTGCAATCATTTCCTTTCTTTATGCGCTCTTCCACAATGATTGCTTGCTGTTCTACTTGCTTTTTATAGTAACCAGTAATATTCTGTTCAAAACCAACCTCTGTCAATGCAAAGAAAGCTAAATTTAAAAGCAACCTCTGTTATGGAGGTTCTTACACTCCCTGGCATTAAGACTGTACCCTTTGTTTATGTATTTGGCCTTGAAATTTTGTGTTTTCCTTGTAATTCAGTGCTTCTCTGTGATTCTCTTGAGTTTATACCATGAAGAGGGAAACAAGAAGTTATCTATTAGTTTTCAGGTGATTTTGCTGAAAGTGTCTTCGATCTCAAACTTGTAGAAATGTGTTTGAGTTGAGGTATGCCTGGATTTTCATAGCAGCTGCATGGCTGGTGCTGTAATAGCTCCTCAATCTCTGCCTCAGCCCTTCCCTGACTAAAATGATTTGGCTAAAATGGAGTGATTTAGCAGAGCAGTTGTATTGAATCTAAAGACTTAAATGTATCAATTAAAACTTAATAGTTTTTTAGCACAAGTGGTGAGTGTGTGGGGCTGGGTACAGGATCTTGTTTGTTTGTGTTCTCTGAATTGCTTTGTGGGGGTAACCCTTCCTTACTGGATGATGAACTGAACATACATAAAATCTCTTGCTGGTAGCTCCCTGAAAAGAATGGTGGTTTCTGGGTTTTTTTTTTACTGCTGCTCCTCACAAACCTAAAGTGAGTGTTCAAAGCACTTGTTCTGAAAAGTGATTGTTTTTTGACAACCTTATAATTTCAAAAACTCATGCAAAATTCCTTCATCGTTTGACTCACAAAACATTAAAGTCATGTAGGCATATCCACTTCTCTTAGCAGCTTCTCTTATGTCTGGGGTAATCCAGCCTAGTCTTCTGGATTTCAACGGGAGTTGAATAGCTTTAATTTTGAAGAAAATTTGTAAAGCTGTTCCTAAATAAATATAATGAGCTGTATTGTTTGTATTAGAAGGGGTTCTACAATAATACAAGGCTTCTGTAATCTTCCCTAGCCATTTTCCTCAGTATTTTCAGTAACTCTCTATATGATGTTCTTGCATATAAGCATCTTGCCTTTAGTGTAATCTGGGAAAATACAGATTTTTGACAAAAGTGGAACTAATCTCAATTTAGTCCTGTAGGTCAGCTGCCGAGCACAGAGCATAAAGTTAATTGCTGCTTAAGGTCTGTGAAATAGTAAATTTATGCCTAAATTTATAATCTTTATAATCTGATCTTTATAATAAAGAGACTAGAAGTAATGAGAGAGAAATTGTGGTTGGAGAGTTGTTCAGCTTGTGTTGTTGTGGGCATCTCTGCACTATGGTTTTGGGCTGTGTTGTTTCAATTCTGCTTCCCTTTCAGTTCCTTTAATTTTGCATATCTGTTCCTCACACAGACTTCTTCCAGTTATGTTAATTTTTCATAGCAAAATGGAAAAACTGTGAGGACCCAGCTGTGCTGGTGGAAGGTGAATCAGTTATTACCTCAGCAGAACTGTTTTCTTTTAAAAACTTGAAGACTTGTGCAAAACTGAGTAATTTATACTCATTAGTGTAAAGTCTGAGTGCTTTCTGTTGTGTGTTGAATTACAAAACTGATAATTTTTCTTATATAACTTCAGTTTGCAGTTGCTCCCAGAGGAAAAAACGCCAGTATGGAGTACTTGGGTACTTTCTGAGGGCAGAGGGTAGATTAGAGTTAACCATGGTAAGTTCAAGCTTGTGTTTTTTGGCATACTTGCTCAAAAAATGTATGCAGTGCTGCTGAAAGAGCCTGTTTCACTTCCCCTGTGTGGACACAGAAGTTCAGATCTGGTCACCAAAGGGTCTGGGGACAGGGACAACAGCTGGTTGCAGTGCTGGTTACTTCCTCAGTCCCCATGACTGCCTGCATGAGTTCCCATGCTACTGGAAACCAGGTGGCAAGTAAGCTCTCCAGCTGGGTTGTGTGTTAGGATCGTTGCCTTTGGTGGAAGTGATCTTACACAAAGCCTTAAATTCATTAGGGTGTGGGAGCATTGGATTTCTTTTTCCATTTCCCACCTTTAGAAATTGAGCCAAGGCTGTCAAAAGTAGTCTAAATTATATTGATGACAAAGGTGGTAAAGGATAATAAAGTTCTGAAAAGGATTTTTCATCTTGAACAATGCTGAATTATTTTATAAACTTCCTTGCAGTCTTCTACCTCAGATTTTAATTTAGACAAGTAAATTTAGTTTCTGCTTCACTGTAGGGAAAGTGTAGAAGTCTAGAGGAGATTGATCTTGATCTGTTCCACCTGTAGATCATTTGTCTGCTGGGCAAAATCTGAAGTTCAGCAGCCAGAAGCTTGGGGACCAGCACAGCTTCACTGTGGTTCAAACTTTTGTATTGGTGAATTAACTTCTCTACTTGTTATGGTATGCAAATTGCTATATAGAATTGTGCAAACGCCCCCAAAAATGTTTCCTTGTAGCTGTTTGAATATGTATATAGCTTCCAGCATACAAAGCATTGAGGGATTTATTTTGCCTTCTGCAGCTAAGAATTCTTTTCATAGCATTCCCCTTGTGATTCTCAGATGGACTGTCATACACTTTGTTGTAAGCAGTGCAAATCTGATTTTGTTTTGAATATGTCAGTCTTTCTGTCAGTGGCTGGCTCTAGCAGATGGGGACACAGATTGTAAACAAAGTGTGAGAGAGCATGCTTTTATGTAGAATATGTCGAAGAGTTACTTACACTTGCAAAAACTGCCTTCTGCATGGGCAAACTAACTTCAGTTTGACTTGTATGGAACAATGAAACTAGAGCACTTCAGAAGTGCTGTATTGGGACCCCTTGGCTAGCAAATCTCAAGCCAGAGTAAAAGGTAAAGATGGGCATTAATGGAATTACTTTTGTTGCAGCTCTGAGGTGATTACTGTCAGGCATGGACAAAAGGTCTCTGTCTCTCAGTGTTTACTTTACAAGGAATCCTGGGTTTAATAGCAAAATGTATGGTGTTAGAAAAAGGCTTATGTCTTCTAATCTTAGCTTTTTATTTTTCTGAAGGCTGTTGTGATTGTTTGTAGAGATGAATAGAATGTTTTTGTCAGGCAGTACTCTCAAAACTGCAAGAATTACCCTTCATCTGGACGGTCTTCATATTTTCAGGCTTGCTCAAAGCCACTTGGGATAGAAGAGCTAGGGGAAGAAGGAGGCAGGGCTGTCAACTGGGTGTTTGTGAATCAGCCCTAAATTCCTAGTATCATGATGGAGAGGTTTTCTATAAACAATTTAGAGAAATTGATATATTAGCTATTTTAAAATTAACCTGGAAGCTAAACCCTGCTTTTCTTGTTTGTGGGAAGAAAGTAAGTTGCATATCTGGAGGGAAATTGTTATGCTGTGTGGTGTTCTTCACTTGAACAGGGAATTCTGAAATCAACGTGTAGATGGTAAAAGTAGCAACAGTGCTAGGGAATTTGAACAAACAAATTACTAGGAGGTGGAAGAAATCATTAATGTCCAGGAAGTCAGTGGCTGATAGAGATAAGAGTCTGATTAAAGGTTCAATTGCTTCAATTCAGTACAAATGAAGGCTTTATGTTATTGGTTGACATTGTGGGAAACTTAGTTATTTGGCACCTGGATGAGGTAACAGATAAGAAATACATGTACACTGTGTGTTTTCAAAAAGGGTTAATCTTAGGCAAAGGGCATTACTTCTTTGCACAGAATGCAATAACTTTCTGAACAACCATGTAAATATAGGCTGTGAGTAGGCTTTCCTTGCAGTTGGACATGAAGACCCTGAGCCTTGCTCCTGGTGGCATGCAGGATACTCTGATTGTTAAACCCAGTATGATTTGTCTGTGAAGCATTTTATAAAATTAATTACAAGGAAGTTAACTGGATATTTGGAGACATTTTTCTTCTTGAGCTTTACTGTTTAAAAGCAAGTCTTTTTGTAATGACTGTAATGCATCATATATTTGTGGTTTATAAATCCCTTGGTATTTATTTGTACTGATGTCTTCCCATTTTATTGTGCTGGACTTTGTGAAGGGAAAGATAAAAGTCTCTGCAACATATTAATTTCCTAATTCATGGTGTGCTGTGGAGGAAACCTGGTTTCCAGTGGTTAAAGCTGGGTCCACTTGTGTTAAAACACAAGTTAAAAAACCAAATTAAACCTTCTGGATTGGTTAATACAGTGTTTTCTAACAAGGGATGTGACTCAAAAGCCTGTCCTTGGACTATCAGTAGAAGAGTGAGTGCTCAGTAGCTTCATTCCTGTTGGCTGATTGTTGTCTCTGTGAGTCATTGGGATGATTTTTGTTGTCAGATCTGAGTCCTCATCAAGTTCAATTTGGGCGGTACCTAGCTAGTTTATTTTTCATGCTTGTGGAATGCAGTTTCTTTAAGGATGCTGCCTTATTTGAAGTGTTTGGGACAATGTGACTTCCACTTACTACTTCAGAAGCATTTCTGAATGTTTGAATTTTTTAGATCAGAATGTGTTCTTGAAATGTTACATTAATAGTTACAATGAGTCTCCCGCGCTGTATTAGTATAAGAGGAAAGAATATTGCTGCCACTTGCTGGGTCATCTGCTGCCTCTCTGATACCTGGCTTAAAGATGTGAAGAGCAAACTTCCTATCCTGGGACAGTTCTCAGATTTTTCAGGTAGACAGCAGTGCAGTTGCAACAAGAAGTCAAAAGGTAATCAAGAAACACTTCAGGGACTTAGGATGACTGGCTAAGAAATAAGCACAAGTAGTTTTCTGCTTCCTCTTTCCAGTTGCAAGGAATGATGAGGGAAGAAACAAGAAGAGCTGGCAGATCAATACTTGGCTCTGAGCCTGGTGCCACTAGCAGATTTTTTTTTTTTTTATCAGGGACTGGTTTATATGACACCAGGCCTGCTGGTGACAGACAGGGTACACCTGTCTCAAAAAGGAAAAAGTATCTTTGCAGAGGAGTTACCAGGTCTTCTCGAGAGAGCTTTAAACTAGATGGGAAAAGGATAAAACCGGGGGCAGCATGCTGATGTTTGAGGGGCGGTGTGCTAGTGAGGTCCTTTGATCTGACATCTCACTGGAGGTGGGGGAGGGAGATCCATGTGGCAGCAAAGGGGTCACTGATGTGTTGGAAACCACAGAATTGTCTGGTCATATAGGAATTGGGGCTTCTAGCCCAAGAAAAAGGTGCTGGGATCAAAAGCCCAACCAAGTGCATCTATATGAATGCGTGCAGCACAGGCAGCAAGCAGGTAGCCAGTCACAGGCCTTCTCCCCCAGGGCTCAGTGCTGGGGCCACTTCTGTTAAATCTCTTCATCGATTACTGAGACTAGGGGATCAAGTGCACCCTCAGTGAGTTCGCAAAGGACACTTGAGTTGGGTGAGAGCGCTGATCTGCTGGAGGGTGGGAAGGCTCTGCAGAGGGATCCAAAACGGCAGGACCAGTGAGCTGAGGCTCATGGTATGAGGTTCAGCAAGGTGAAGTGCTGCATCCTGCACTTCAACCACAACAACCCTAGGCAGTGCTGCAGGCTGGGGGAAGAGTGGCTGGAAAGCTGCCCCATGGAAAAGGGTTCTTTGCCATGGACCTGGGAGTGCTGTTTGACAGCTGTCTGAACATGAGCCAGTGTGTGCCCAGGTGGCCAAGAAGGCAAAGGCATCCTGGCCTGTATCAGCAATAGTGGACCAGAGAAGTGATGGTCCTGCTATACTCAGCACTGATGAGGCCGCACCTGAAATCCTGTGTCCAGTTCTGGGCTGCTCACAACGGGAAAGACATTGAGCTGCTGGAGAGTGTCCAGAGAAGGGCAAAGGAGCTGGTGAAGGGTCTGGAGCACAAAGCTGATTGGGAGTGGCTGAGGGAGCTGGGGCTGTTTAACCTGGAGAAAAGGAGGCTCAGGGGGGACCTCATTGCTCTCTACAACTGCCTGAAAGGAGGGCATAGCCAGGTGGGGGTCGGCCCCTTCTCCTATGGAATAAGCTACAGGACAAGAGGAAATGGCCCTAAGTTGCATCAGAGGAGATGTAGATTGGATATTAGGAGAACTTTCTTTACTGTAAGCATTGTCCTGCATTGGAATGATATGCCCAGGTAGATGGAGGAATCAGTGTCTCTGGAGGTATTTAAAAGACCTTTAGACATGGTGATTAGGAAGATGATTTAGTGGTGGACTTGGTGGTGGTATATTAATGGTTGGACTCATCTTAGAAGTCTTTCCTAGTCTAAACAATTCCCTGACTCTGTGATTTTACACTGAAATTTTGGGATTAACTTGTAGCCTAAAATCGGGTTTTAGTGAATGTCACCTTATGGTGTGCATTTAAATGTGTGTGTGTCTCACCATTACTGCTTTCCAGGTTTGTCCCCTGTGCCAATCTTAAGTGGCCAAATCTTTTATAGAAGATGGTGTTTGAAAGGGCGCAAAAATATTCTCTTGTGTTTTCCACTACTCAGTGTTGCTTGAGGCTAGTATTGAAATTTCTTTCAGTTCAAATGAAAGCTTATGTATTTGTAGAAGAGCAATATAGTAGATCAAATAAATTCCATTTAAATAATCTTATCAGCAAATTCCATTGCTTTGTTTTCTTGGTGGTCTTGTTAAGTAAGCGTTAAATAAATTTAATGTTGGGGTCAGTACTTGCAGTGCCCTCAGCAGTCTGACACAGTTTTGCTGCTGATAATTCTGCTGAAAATTAGTGAATTTTCTTAGCTTTGGTTTGATTTGATGTGGGCTAGTGCATCTTGTAATGCATTATGTTTAAGTCATTCACAGTTGTATAAATAATAGCTTATTGAAATTAACATTGTTTTTCATCATATTTTTAACGTCTTAAGGTGGTACAAATGTATTCCTTAACTTTCCTGTCAGTCATGTTTATAACTACTGTACCAGTGTACACCAGTCTAATCAAGCACGGGGAGCTGGAGTACCTCCTTCTAAATCGAAAAAGGGCCAGACACCTGGAGGTGCTCAGTTTGTTGGCTTGGAATTGTACAAACGGCTAAAAGAATTTCTGAAGAACTACTTGACAAATCTCCTTAAGGTAAGATGGGGTATGAGATTGATCTGCACTTGTAGTAACGTAAACTGGGGTGAGAAAAGCTGTATCAACAAACCTAGAGGTGTATGCAGCCACTGGAAGTAAACTGAATGATCTTAAAATGTACTTTGTCTCCATAGCCATTAGAATGTTTTGTTGGCTTAACCTCAGACATAGATCAGTCCCTACGTTTGTACCTGTGAGCTGCTTTTCCTCTTCAAGCCAAAACAGCATTCCTGTGTTTTGTAGAATTAATGTTATGTGACATCTTAAGCTGTCCTGTACTTGAGCAAGAATAGCTAGACTTTCCAAGCAATTAACCAGCATATGGGGAATGCTGAAAAAATGGATGCCTATCATGTTGAAAATGCCTGATGGTAGCCTTTATTTTAGTTTAATAAATAAACTACTGATAGAGCTGGATGTTGTCTTGCATCCACAGGGACAGGGATGTCTTCTGGAGCTTTATCTGTCTTGTGCATTTTTTTTCCCAGCCTTTTAATTTCAAAATCTCCTACTGGCTTTGTGCTTTAATAATGTAGAACTAAATGTATTAGCAGTCTGTTTCCTGTAAATACATTGCATGGTGTAGATTTATTACACAGTCAGTTTGTATACCCTTATATATCTTTGTTGTACCTTTAAATTGCGCAACAGTACTGGCAAACTTGTAATTTCAGGATGGTGAAGATTTGATGGATGAGAGTGTGCTGAAATTCTACACTCAGCAGTGGGAAGATTATAGGTTTTCAAGCAAAGTATTGAATGGGATATGTGCCTACCTCAATCGACATTGGGTTCGTCGTGAGTGCGATGAAGGTCGTAAAGGAATATATGAAATTTATTCAGTAAGTAGCTTTTTGAAGTGAGTGATTTGTCCATTCCATCTGCCACATTTGCATTATCATCCTGCAGATCACTCCTTGAATCTTGTAGGAGGTTCATAGAAGTTTTGAAGAAGTGGTCAAAGAGGCATTCTCCTTCCTTCCTACTCCTACCCCAGTAAATTTGTAAAAATCCAGGAGTCTAAGCCTGTGAGATGTTCAAGTCTGCCTTGTATGTTTTGGGACTTCCAGTAGTAGACTGTTGAGGGTTGTCTGTTTCTGAATATTCACTGCTTATAGTGTTATCTGTGTGCTTCAGCATGGCTTGTCATCCCACTTAGAATTCAGCCAAGCATTTCAAACACCAAATGAAGAAGTAAATAGTATTTTTTTCTGATGACTTCAATAAATCTGTACAAATTTTTTAGTGTCCAAACGGCTAAAATTCAGACAACATTTGGTTTTTAGTGTAAGTTATTTTGGTACAGTTCTGAAAGACTGATATGTGATCTTGATAATTTTTTTTAATGTAAAGTAATATAAGTAAGAGAAGAACTTAACAGAACTTCTGTATCTCAGATAACTAAAAGAGTTTTCTTTAAATAAAGGATAATTACTGTCCTTACTGGTGAAGCATTAGGATAGTGCTGTGCTATTTTCCTGCTTCACTAAAATAACTTTGCATATGGTAGAAAAACAGTTGGTATCCTTAATTTCCTTCCTCTTAACTTTACTAGCCTGATGCTGTAAGGGACTGTCAGCTTGGAAACTGCCAACAAAAACAGCGCTATGTTCTCAAAGTAACTCAAAGTGGGTTTTGTTAGTTTCCAGAGTTGGCAGTGGATCCCCTGGTAGAAAAAGGAACAACTTAATAGTTAGTAGTAAAGCAGGTTGTAATTTTAGTGTGAAACAATCTCATTACTTGAGAAATGTGTGTGCCAAAATATAATTTTAAAAGTTCTGACTAGTTAACTACATCAGCTTTCCTTAAAGGGAGTTACCCTACATGTATATGTGTATATGTAAATATTTTCTTTATTCCATCTTTCTTCTCCCTTCTTTTGCTTCTAGCTTGCCTTGGTGACCTGGAGAGACTGCTTATTCAGGCCATTAAATAAGCAGGTATATACATAAATATATTAAAACTATAGTGTTGTTTTTTAGGGTTAATTTCATATATTGTTAATAACTGCTTCAAGGAGGTTGGAGGTGGGGAGGGGAAATGCGCACAGACCCGGAAAATAAAATAGAGCCTTCTACTTATCCTTTGTGATATTTAAAAAAAAAAGATAAATATTTGAAGGAATAGGCCTTTGTGCGTGTGATTGAACCTTGACACCAAGACTGTTCTGTTATCTCTCTGCTGAGAGGACTCTTGGCTTTTTATTTTTTTAAAAAGCTAAGGGGTCTCAAATGAAGTAGCAACTTCAGCGGTTACTAAGCTAGGCAGGAATATAGGCTGATGACAGTCATGTCTTAAGGTATAGGAGTTGAAATTGGATGAGAACAGATAGTGACTGGCTGGGATTTTGGTCTCTCCTAATGTTACTGTGAATTGTTACATTTACACTGATGCCTGGGAGATTCAGGTTTAAAATGAGTGAATCAGCACAATACAAAACAAGACATTCCATCACAATTTTTAGGTACATGTATGTTGATTTCGCTTGTTACCAGTACTTCATGATGAATTAGTTATAGCAGAGTATTTGTCCAAAGAACAGGTGGTTAGTTCAGCTCTTGCTACAAAGTTTTTTTGTATTTCAGGTATAAAACAAAGAGAAGTTTGGCTAAGAAGATGTTTTTTTGAAATTAAAGAAAAAAAAATACTAAGCACTTTAATACCCGTATACACCTTGCCACTAATCGGACTGTAATTATGTTGTATAACTCAAAGGTGTATCATTCTCTGTAGGAACTTTATATGTTCAGAGCTCCTTAAATGTTGTTCTCAAGGGGCCTGACTTTTCTTGAATATAGAAATACACTCCTAATTAAGTATGGTGCTTGATCTACCAGCTGCTTTCTCTGTGTTTGACTTAACTTTTAATCCCTGTTTCCTAAGGTAACAAATGCAGTGTTGAAATTGATTGAAAAGGAAAGAAATGGTGAAACTATCAATACAAGGCTGATCAGTGGAGTTGTACAATCCTATGGTAAATGTGATTTCTTTAAGATTCTATTACTTTCTTAAAAATAAATAAATTTGTGTACCCTATCAGAGCCCAGAAGTAACATCCCACCTCCTCGGATGTCCAGTAAAGATTTTTTTTACAGTAACATAAATGCAGTTATGTATTATTTAACTTCACATTTGAACTGGCACTTGATACAGTAACAGTTGATTACACCATATTTGTAAAACTTGAGAGTGCAACTGATAGACAAGAGTGTTCATTGTTTACAAATCAGTTATTAAGGAGCTGAATCTGGAAGTGGGGAAGGCTGCTAGTTTACAAAGCAGAGTGGGTTTTTTTTTTCATTTTGCTTAATATTGAGAGCATTGCCATCCAAATTACTGACCAGTTTCATTAATAAAACCAAAAGCATGTAATCTGGAACTCTTAAGAGGAAAAAATGAAAGGAGAATTTGAACTAGCTTATGAGATAATGAAGTTCTCCAAATCCTATAATACATTTAAGAAATGTATGTAAAAGTGTAGTTTACATTAGTAGTGTCTTGTACTGATAATTTTTTAAATGCAAAATCAATGTACATTTTTTAAAGTGGTGCTGATACAGTCCCAATTGATTGCTTTCATCTGAGTTAGAAGGAGTGTACTTGTTTATTTGCAGGATACCACTTCATAAAAAACAATTTTGTCATTTCTTGGTCTTTTTTGTTTGGCTGTGTTTTTTCCTGTAGTGGAGCTAGGGCTGAATGAAGATGATGCATTTGCAAAAGGACCTACACTAACTGTCTATAAAGAATCCTTTGAATCTCAGTTTCTTGCTGACACAGAGAGATTTTATACACGAGAAAGTACTGAATTCTTGCAACAGAACCCAGTCACAGAGTACATGAAGAAGGTAAGTTAGTTAATCTGCTTTGTTAATTTTGTTTTTCTGGATGCAGATATTTTTTAGAGGTAAAGGAATATAAACTCTAGGCTTTTTTTATCAGTTTCTAAAATGATGGTTATTTTACAGAAACAGCTAGCTGTTTTTCTCTGTAGTGATTTATCTGGTCTGAAGTTTGTCTCCTTACTGCATTTCAGTGAGTACAGTGAAAGTTTTAAACTTTCTGAACAGGCAAAACAGAAGATTAGGTTAAAATAAATTCAGATTTTGTTAGACTTCAAGACACCAAAACAGTAATTCTGCTTTAATCCCACAAGTTTACCGTTCCTGTACAAGGAACAGTGTGTCGACACATTTATTGAAATACCTTCCTGAGGAAGCTGGCTGAGGAAATACATCATTAATTAGCTCTAATTCTCTCAGAATATTTTAGTGTCAGGAACCCCCACACAGTACTTCTGATCAAGAGAGGCCAGATTTAAATTCTTAGTCTCTCATTTTGGTGATCCCAGACAGGGCAACTAAGAGCAAGCAGGATAAACATTGGCTATTTCCAGCCTGGTTATTGGGTCAGTCTTACTGACCCAGTAACAGATAGGTCATCTGCCATCTTGGACAAGTGCTGCTTTATATATTTTTTCACAGCACATTTCTTCACTTTCTGAATTGCTGCTTGTTTATTCCCTTTCGGCTTAGTTAAAAAATAAGAAGGCTTTTTGAGTATGTAATGTGCAGATACACATCCCTCCCTGCAGTATTCTTTGTGTAATGCTTTTTACCACAGAACACATCCTTTCTTAACTCTTGGCATTAAAGTCAATGAATTACCCAAAAAGAAAAAAAAGGTGGGAGGGGAAGTCCTAGAAATAACACAGTAAAAAGAATTGTGCCTTTTAGAAGTTTCCCAATAATTACCAGACCAACCTTTACTTTTCTGTTAAATTAATTACTTTTTGCTACTTCCCTTTCAAGTTCTTGTTTTAACTTTCATCCTAATGTATGTATAAAGAGAGAGTAAGGAAATTTCAGTCATTCAGAACCTGAATGAGTGGCTCATCCAGACTTCCTTGGTACAGGACAGTAAAAAGCTGTCTGAAGGTCATTGCTATTTCAAGAACTGGAGATTACTGGCAAGTAGAAATAACTTATTAGTCCCTCGAACAATCCTCAAGGCTTCAGAAATCTACAAAAGAGCAACTCTCTTTGCTTGAAGCTGATGTTGAAGATCAAAGCCCATAAAAAGTTAGCAGACAGCAGTGAAAATGTTCAGCAAGAAAGTGTGTAGCCTTATGTCTCTGCTCAGACTACGATATTAGAGATGTGTACAAGCCATTTGGGCACTCTTGGCATCTCCTTACAGACTAGTGGCTATAAGATCTTACAATTAATCTGTTGGAAGCATGAACTGGAACAGAGTAATCTGCTGTTAGTACACTTAGTTGACATTCACACTGGAACACTGTACTTTGAGTTCTGTCTGGCAATAAATAGCATTGCAAAATAAAAAGAAACCTTGGAGTACCCTAGTGCACACCAGCATAGCATCACTGTTACCATGTTACAGTAGAATTGTGGTAGTGTCTTGCAGAATACTCAATGAAATCTTAACTAGAACTAGGATTTGTGTATGTAGTTATATAGGCAGACTTACTGAGTTTAGAAGGATTGTGAATTTTTCTTCTCAGGCCAGAACTCATGAGTAAAGCTGGCATAGCCTGATGTGCTGTAGGGAAAAAAGGTCAGTATTTCTTCAGACTGTCCGTTGAAATATAGTCTCAAACTGAACTTTTGATCTTTATAGTTGAAACGAGTGAAGATACTGTTGTGTGAACTAATTAATTTTTCCCTTGTTTCTGAAATGTGACTTTTAAAGGAAAATGAAGTTATAAGAACACAAAAAAAAATGTGAGGATATAAGGAAACATAGCATCAGAGTAAATATTTCTTTTCATACAAGGGCTCACAGTGAGAGTTAACTGTTTACATTAAAAGTGAAGGTCTAAGGATATTTTAAGAAGCATCTTTAGAAGTGCCAGAATTCCCTGAACTACAGAAATAGGGAATCAGTTAAATATCGGATAAGTAGTCCTACTAGTCTGATTCCAGTTTCCAATGTTCATAAGAAATATTTGCTGCTATTTGCTGTCAGTAAGGAAGTTGATTGTTATTCCTTACTGGTAAGAAACTGGCAAGTACTCTGGAGCTGGAGTTTATATCCCTTCTCAAACTACTGATTTCATTTCCTATATTTTGATCAGTACTGGTTTAGCTCTAGGAGACAGTAATCCAGGAGCATTTCACAAGAGCTAAGTGCAAAATCACTACAGAATGAGTGAAGCTAACAGTGGCTGAGATGATTTAAAGCTGTCTACATATGATGCAGTGCACTTGCAGTGTAAATCTTCCTTTTTTATTGTCCAGAATATGATCTTTCATGCTTACTTGATATTCTGGCATACTAGGAAAACAAATTAACCTAATTTCATTTTCTTGGTGATGTTGTTAATTTAAATAATTTGGGCTGATAAGAGGACATACACACTTTATCCCTATTAATGTGCTGCAGTTACAAATGGTTTGTAACGCGAATCCTTAACACTTTCACAAACAAAATAGAGGTAATTGTTATGTAAACAATTTCAGTTTTACGTTTTGGCATAAGTTCTATTCTTTGAGTGGCATTTAGAATTTTAGTGTGCCAGGAAGATACGCATATGTAGCATTTCATATGCCAAATTAAATGCTAGTATAATTTAAATGATTGTAGTTTATTGGGAAGCTTTTCTGTGTAATAATGTAGATGAGAATATTCAAATAAATTTGTCATGGGCGTAGTGTTAAATTGCAGTTTCTTGCCTTTTAGTTTTGTGGAGCCATGAAATACATTCATGTTTGTCTTAAACAAAACTACCTCTGTTGCTGGAGAGCTTGCTGGTTCTAAAACTGCCAGCATCTCATGTCAGCAGCTTTCTCTTTTTCTGACAGCACATTTCCATCTGTAAACTTCTTATTCAGAAGCAACAGGAAAACAGTCTTGCTGTGATATATAATATTTTCATCAACATAAACATCAATTCCAAATGGATATTATGATTCCCAGAAAAGTAACTGCTTAAGTAGGTGGTCCATAACACCAAACTAGAGAGGGGTTTGCTTGTTGTTGTTTTCTAGAAGAATTTACTGAACAATCATCTGTTTTCTGCTGTTAGATTCGTGTTCTGCCTTTCCTGCAGGTTTCATGTTTATCTCTGTTTCTGTAGGCCGAAGCTCGCCTTCTTGAGGAGCAGCGTAGAGTTCAGGTGTATCTCCATGAGAGCACACAAGATGAGTTAGCACGAAAGTGTGAGCAAGTACTTATTGAAAAACACCTGGAGATATTTCATACAGAGTTTCAGAATTTGTTGGACGCTGACAAAAATGAAGGTAAGGAGGTTCAAACACTGGTTTTAGACTTAGAGCTCTCCTTCCTGATGATTTGTGAATAATGTAAAATCTGGTGCTAGCTAAATGTCATCTGTTCAGGAATTAGATTAAGAGAGAAGGTAGTCACTGAACTGATGGACAAGCAGGTTTTGATGAAATTGGGATAGCTGATGATACTGCTTCAAGGACCCTACCCCAATCCCAGGTATTAAGGCAGAACAGCACTAGTTTGATTTCTCTCAACCTGTTTGGAAGAGTTTCAAGAGCACTTGAGCCATCCTTCCAGCAGAAGCTGAACCTTGTGGGAGAGATGGGAGGTGAAAAACAGACTAGTATTCTTTCCAGTTGTTTCAGTTTAATCCAAGGATCTTCCTGAGTCAGCACTGAGAATTTTAAAATCCAAAGTGTTTAGAAGTATGTATAGGGAATGTTAAAAGATGAATAGAAGCAAATAAGTAGCTTTTAAAATAGAGTATATAAAATATATAATATTGCATGTAGAGCATAAGGAAAGAGTGGAAATTATTAATTTATGAGTTAATTTTAGCTGTAAAAATGATTCTTAAGTATTGCTAATGGATCAAGTTTATATTGTCATAGGGAATAAAGATTTCTTCAGCATTTACTCTAAAATGAGTGAAGATTATCAGAGTTCAGGTATCTTTAAGGAATTGTCAATTGTGTTGATTTGTATGAGTTTCTTCAGGAGTTAATACAGAGCACAAAATAACAGCCAGAACTAATTCCTGTGGATCATACAGATGATAAGAATGAATGATGATTCTTATTTCCCAGTTGGGGAATTAATTAAATCTGTATTTCAAGTCAGAGTAAGGCTCTATAGCTGAAATACTGCTCTTAAGAAAGTGGCAGAATGTAAGAGATGCTGTGGTTAAGTTACTAATGATGATAACTGTTCATTTGAGAGTTTTAAATTGCAACTGTGACTCTGTCTCATTGTATATCAGTCTTAAAATAGCAGCTATGAATTATTACTGTAATAGTCATGTTGATAACTAAGAGATGCTTCAAAATCAAAAAGGGCAATTCAGCGTGATTAGTAGGTCAGAAGTTAGCTGGTTCAAATGTAAATAATCTGTACTAGTACTTGAGTCAAATGTTGTTTATGTTTGTAAATATTTACGCCGTAATTGGAAGAGATTTTGATGGGTGTTGATTTGTGAAATGACTTTTTAAATTACTTCTGAAATTTGAAATAGCAATAGAACAAACAAGAAAGTTTTTTCTGGACTCAGGATGCCTTCACAGACTTTTCTTTTTTCCTCCTGCTTTATCAAGCTCATGGGTTATGTGAGCCCTTAGTACAATCACTTACCGTAGTGATGGAATTCCATAAGTTTGTCACGGTAAAAAAGAAAATAAGTATCTTAGGTCTTGGGCGCTGTCTAGTTATGTATCTTTGGGTTCACTTTCATGTGGGTTATTTCTAAGATTAACTAGACTTTTTTTTTAAATGCTAATTTTTTTTCTTCTTTTTCAAAATATTTTCTCTTCTGTTATCAGGCTTCACTTAAGGAAATTGTAGCAGTTCCCTTGCCTTTTTAAGATTCATGAAGTTTCAAGATTAGAAAATTTATTTTGAATAATAGTCTGATAATTCACTCTTTAATCACTGTAATCAGTTCATTCTCAAATTTGTGATAGCCTACTAAAGGCTCTGTTAGTATATCCTAAACTTACAATAAAAGGTTGCTCTTGATTAAAATACTTACAGCTTTGCTCTTGAAAGTACACTTGGTTTTGAGGTCCTCCTATCCAAACTATGTTTGAGCAAATCGTATTACAGGCCACTCCTGTTGGTGTTCTATAACTTTTTAATCACATGGTGCAACTAATGTGTAAACTGGTTTTAAATGTTGTGGGACACATTCCTCGTGTTACCTACTCACATCACTATGATATATGTAGGAAACAATTAGGTTTATTGGGAGAAGGTTGTAATGACGTAGGTGGAGTTACCATGCAAGTCTTCCATGAGACTTTGTAGCATCTTTTCCTTATTTCACCTAACACAGACATCCTCGTAGACCAACCTATGAACCCTTGTTTGTGAGTAGATCTAGCAGCAGCTTATTGTATCTGTGCATGGCATTATTTTCATACCTTTTTTCTAAAATTCTGTAGGGTATTCTTCTATTCTTGTAAAAGTTAACATCAGGTTGCAGTTGTGGTTTCATAGAGAGAAAAAAAAGTTTCGTTTTCAAATTTGCAAGTTTAAGCTTGACAAAGTTTTAAGGAAAGGAAAGTATTATACAGAAACCTAACTGAACTGAAATGTCATCCCTTCATTATTAGAAGGCATCAAACTCTATGTGTTGTATTTCAGAGTTAGGTAGAGCACCAGCTCACTGATTGCTCTGTTTTGTTTAATCTGATAATCCTCTGGTGGTAATAAATTGCTCACAAGCCCTTCAGAGAAGTCCTTGCACTTCAGAAGAGCTAGATGCAGCTGTCAACCTTAAGATGGGTTCCTCAAGGTAAAATATCCTCCTTAGTTTACACTAAATAATCTGATTATTTACTGTTTCACTAGAGTGCCTGTTCAGTGAGGGCAAGATTGCAAGAGGTGACTGGTAGGTTTGTGTACCTGGTTTATGGCCAATTCAAAGTTTGCTTTTTTTTTAAAGAGTTCTGCACTCAGAAAATACAAAGCCTCTATCCTGCTGAAACTAAATAATAAAAACAAAAACCCTCTTCGGTATTAGACTTTCCAAAATTGCTAATTGATTTGGAAAGTCTTGGCTGAAAACTGGTGAGATTTTAATATGAAACCTTAACATATGTGAAATGACATGCAGTTTATTTTTACCTTCCGTAGTTGTATTGTAATGCTTTTCAGAACCCCTTTTTTCTTTCAGATACAGTTATTTCTGCTGATAATCAGTTACTTAAACTTTTTTTTTCAAGAGATGTCTTTTACTGACAGTGCTTTATTGAAGGAAATTTGATTTATAATGTTTCAATTTATTTGCTAAGGTCATATCAATGCATAACATTTTGCCTTAAATTTCCAACTGTTACCATTGATGCTGCCCAAAGTAAAAGGGTTTATATGCAAAGGGCTACAAGTAGTGTTAGGTCTCTGAGAACTGTCCCGTTAAGAATAAAATTTAAAGGACAGAGGTCAGCTGGAAAATGTAGTACTTGTAGCACAGCCAGCACTAACATTAATAACAAACTTGAATTCATGGCAGCACTTCAAAATGCTATTTAAATAAGAGAGGTTTAACACCATTTTTGAATCATTGCTGTGAAAACTAAAAATCAGAAGTAAATTTTCTACCATTCAAATGGTGGTTTTTTTATTCTTGAGATTTGTTGCATTGTGAAGGTAAAAAACAGGTCTCAATATAACAGATTGTTTTCTCTCTAACTAGTGTTAGCTTTCCAAGTGAGTGCAAAGGTTTGCTATACTGTATAATTGTTTACTGTCGTTTTTTCTGGCTTTTGACAGGAGCAATTGCATGTGTGTTTTTTGTTGACAATGGGTGTTTAGCTCCTACTGACAAATGAGAAAATTGAAGTAATGTAAATGAGAAATTGAAGTAATAGCCAGTACAGGTGGGAGATTCTAGCTTTCGTCTTTTTGTCTTTTACAGACTTGGGTCGCATGTATAACCTTGTATCTCGAATCCAGGATGGCCTTGGAGAGCTGAAAAAACTTTTGGAAACCCACATTCATAATCAGGGTCTAGCTGCAATTGAGAAATGTGGAGAAGCTGCACTAAATGCAAGTATCCCATTAAAACAAATCTGTGTGTGGTTGCTGACACTTTTACATTAGAGGACAGTGAATGCTTCGTGATAAAACTTCCAGTTTGTTTGTTTTCCCTCTCACTATTTTAATTTGTAAGGACTAGGCAATTCTCAAATGTTGACAGTAAGCTTAAAATAAAACCTAGATCACTTTCTTACTATTCTTTGAATTTTGAGGGTGTTTAGGGACCTTTTTTTGGTTTTGTTTGGTTTGGGGCAGGGGGACAGTTGTGTGGGGGTTTTTGTCTTGTTTTCTGGGGAAGAGTGAGTTTCCTTCTGAGTTTTTGCTCTCTGTCAGGATGTCATGCTGCTTGGAAATCTGGTGGTGCAAATACAACACCCAACACTTGAAATACAAATACACCTAACAGTCCACTGTTTCAAGAAGCATTACCTCCAGTCAACCGTATTTTATGTCATCATCTTAAGGAATTCTGACTTGGATGGGACTATCTAGAGAAAATTTCTGTTGGTTTGAGGTTTTTGATAGTGTCTTTATTCTGTTTGGAAAAGCATGAGAAATAGAAGAAGAAGGGACTGAAATGGTTGGAAAGGTCACAATATAAGGAGGCGGTCAGGTCTTTGGAAAGGCTGCTTTTTCAATTTTTGTCTCATAACTGTAATTTCGAACTTTGTTTTGTATTGATCAGGGTTGCATCTTGGCAACGTGAAGTTGTTTAAATCCTTTGCTGACCTTCTTCTCTATAGACAATATGATGTTTTCCAGGGGCAAAAAAGAATGAAACACTGCACAAAGCAAGATCAGGATAGAATATAGATTCTGGTAAATTTTATTTAAGGGGGAATTCTAGAAGCACTTCGACAATGCTCTCAGCCACTGTCATTAGTAACAGATTACATCATCAACATGATTCTTAGGGTGGTCCTGTGCAGGGTCAAGGGTTGGATTTTGATGATCCTTGCTGGTCCCTTTCAATTCAGGATACTCTATGATGCTATGATTAACTTTGATTTTTGACGAAGTTCATTTTAACCTGTTGCTGTCCTTAGAAATTCTTGATATAACTTCATACTATAGCAGTAATCTGTATTGAAGGGTGTTGCTCACTCCTACTGTTTTAAGTGCGTTGCTTTTTAGCAGTGTTGATCTTCTATGAATCATAAAGTAATCATGAAGCAAGTTCAAGCATCTTCAGCTTTGTTTGCAGACGTCACCTTAAACTTTGAAATCAGATCTGCTCCATGCTTGACACATCCCCCTAGTGGTCGTCACTCTTGAGGTTTTTTTTCTGTTTAGGCCTTGAAGAATTTACCAGAAAAAAATGAAAGCTCTTTCTCCAGGAATTATTTAATCTTTCAGAGAGGGGAGACACAAAATTTGTATGTATTAGTTCTTTTGACTCCAACCGTTTACAGAACTCTTCCTGCCTCTGACACTTTTTCTTGTTTCCTCTTCTTTCTTTTTTGTTCCTTTTCTTATTTCACACATTTGTTCTTCATTTTTATAGCAGTATCTCTGTCTGTTTCCCTTGGGAACCATCCTGCCTTTTCTTCTAATATCCCTCACACCATTGTGTTGCTGTTCATCATTGCCTTGTTAGTCTTTGGTCACACTTAGGTAGGATTGATTCTGCCCAACTTCGTTTACCTGTACTGTGTCTAAACAGACAATCAGCTGAACAAATGCTTCTCTGTTTCTCTGTAGTCAGTGCAGAGAAATAGTCATACCAGCCTGACTCATCTCACCTATTTTAGATTTTTACTGCAGAAGGAGTTGTGCTCTAGTCTCTGTTAACTGTATCAATAAGACTGCTCTTCAGTCAGAAGATTTGCTGCTTTTTGTGCCTTTGGTGTGGGGTTTTTTTCAGTCCTTGTAATCAGTACTTTTCTCAGTGTCCCTCAAATCCACTTGCATTCCTCATCTCAGGTTCTCAATAATCTCAATTCTTTATCTTATGGCATTAGGTTGGTGGTCCATGTAGTCTATGTCTGTCTTCAGTGCAACAGGAAATGTTTTTCAGGATCCTGCTAAAACCCTGCCCATATTCCGCCATTTCTTGCCCACAAGACCTTATGATCTCCAAATTGAAGACTTCCAGCCTTTTTTAGTCTCTTGTGTAGTAGCTGTCCTGTGCGCCTGATGATTTACTTGCCCATCATTGTCCCTACGCTGCCGCCACTCCCATCTTTACTGAGAAGCGAGGATCAGTAACTGCACATAGAACTCAGTAGTCTGAGTGCAATAACCTTGATGTTTATTGGCATTTGGCTGCCACTGGGTGTTGTGCAGATAATTTTTAAGAGCTGCCAATGGCTGAGGTTTCTGTACTATGTTGTACCTATTGGATATACCAGTTGCATTCTTACTACAGAGATTTTTCCTCTATAACAGTTGCCATTTTATGATTGTCCAGCTCTCTCAGGTGTGACTTATTAAGTTTAAGTCTTGGAAGATGTTTGCAGTGGTTGAGTAAATATTTTGTTGTATTTTGTACTGTGTGGTGTGGTGCACTCTGGTTGCTGTAAATGAAAGCTTGCAGTAACATCAGTCAGTCCTGGACACAGGACCTGAACCAGTCTGGTTATTTCTAATACTTCATGGACTTTCCCCACTTAAATTTTCTTGGGCCAATGAATAGCTCCATTTTGGGGGAAATAGAAAGCAGAAAGTCAACAGCTTCCAAAATCCAGTCTCTCCTTATTGCAGGATCCAAAAATGTATGTACAGACAGTGTTGGATGTCCATAAGAAATACAACGCTTTAGTCATGTCTGCGTTCAACAATGATGCTGGCTTCGTGGCTGCACTAGACAAAGTAAGTGCATGTAGTGGCAGATGCTGGACTTATTTTTTATTTCCATGCAAAATAAAAAAAATTGTCTCCCAAAATTTCACTGTCTTTTGTGATTTATAGGCTTGTGGTCGATTTATAAATAATAATGCAGTGACAAAAATGGCTCAATCATCCAGTAAATCCCCAGAGCTACTGGCACGATACTGTGACTCTTTACTAAAGAAAAGGTATGTCGTCAAAGACAGATTATTATTTCATGTTGGCTTTTGTTTTAAAATGTTTTAGCCTATGAAGTTTTATACTGGCTTCAGAAACAGAACGTCATTTGCAAGAAATTAATTGTACCAAATTCTGGATACAAAAATTTCAGTAGGACCATTCCGGAAGGTTATGTTGTTTCCTTTTCTTTTTAAGGAAAAGTGGAGGAAATAAGTAAACCTTTCTTGCCTTATAGGAATCTTAAGTTTTGGGTTTTCAGTAAAACAGAAGGAGGGGTTTTAGGTGGCGTTTTTTACACTGAAGAATTTAAATTGGGTCATATGTTGTAAAGAGATGCACATTCCCTTTTTCCCTTTAAACTGCTGCTTTCCTCCTGTTGTTTTTTTCTACACCTTCTTCCATCTGGGCAGAAATTGAGGAGGACAAAAACTGCTTTCTAACCTCTCATGGTTCATATTTTAATTCAAAGTATTTGGCTTTAAATGATTCAGCAGCTCATACACTGAGTTGGTATCAGCTCAGTTCATACTGGATTGGTGTCAGTTTTGTCCCTGCCAACATTTCTAATTGTTTTGGGAGAGGGAAAAAAGCCACCACCAAACAATCCAAAACTGGGAGGACTTGCTCACTTTTCCCTTTACCATCCCCTCTTTCCTTCAGCAAAGGATTTATTTCCTCCTTCACAAATACTGACTGTGTGCAGGGTAGGTTTGGAGTTTGCCTGGTGGATAAGCATGAGATGGAGGAACACAATGTGGTGCCGCCTGAGCTTTCACCCAGTCAGGTCTCAGCTCTGTGAGCTGGTTTCTTCTCACTGTACTAACATAAGAAATTAAGATAGCATTTAGCAGCGGGAAGAGAGAGGTCCATGTTTAAGCCCATAAATCTTGAGAAGTATCAAGCTACCAAGAAGTCCCAAGCAAGTCATGGTCCAGGACTTCAACCTGTGACAGTTGGGAACTTTGGAATTGCTGACAGGTGGAGCAGTGAAGTGATCACTTCATTACACTGTTTCCTCTTTAAAGAGCCTTTGATCCCAGAACTACTCAAATCCGCATTCCTTTATTTCTGAAGTTTCCATATACTTCCATATGTTGATTTAATTCTGCTGGTTTGGGACTGATTAAAAATGCACTTCTTTAATTGCAGCTCAAAGAATCCAGAAGAAGCAGAATTGGAAGATACACTCAATCAAGTGGTAAGATGTCTATAAATATAAATGTCTTCTGTGTAAGCTTTGGCAAGTTAATAATATTTAATTCTCACCCAAGGCAGATAAGAGAAAAAATTTACTTTTGTATATTTGATTTTATTGCTTAGTATTTCAGCTTTGCAGTAATAATGTCTGTGTGGCTTTTTTTTTTAATGATTTTGTTTTGTTTATTAAAAACCCCTTTACAGGAGATTTAAAGTGGCTGTATTGAAACAATGCTTTTACTTAATCTGTATATACATGCAAAATGTACATAATTTTTACAACATCTTTTTGTATCATTATATATCCACATATATATAAAATGCCGTACATGTGGAATATACAGTTCTTGTTTTAAAATAGTATCCATATGTAAAGCAGACACACACCACCAGTCCCTCCATCCTCCTGCAAAAAATCCAAACAAAACCCCCAATTTTAAAAATTTAGGTGCAAATGAAGTAGCTCCTGCTACAGCTTTTTCAAGACAAGTGTTTAAATAGTTTTCCCTTACAAATTATCTTGGCTTTTCCAGATGGTTGTCTTCAAGTACATTGAGGATAAAGACGTGTTTCAAAAATTCTATGCTAAAATGCTGGCAAAGAGACTTGTGCATCAGAATAGTGCTAGTGATGATGCTGAGGCAAGCATGATCTCCAAACTAAAAGTGAGTATTCCATGACTGCCCCATCGTCTACTGCCTTGCAGGTCTTCAGGCTGTTTTGGAAAGCATTGATTTACATCCTTTTGTCTGTTTGTTTTATGCACAGAAATATATACAGCCTAGGTCTTTTATTCAGTTTTTTTTTTTTAATCATAGGAACTCCTAGTGCTTGTCTGTCTGTTGGAGCTAAGCTTAATTATTCTTGACCAAATGAGTTACATGGATTTAGTTATTGAAGGGAATGACTACTGAAAAGTTGCTTAATTTTATTAACCCATGCTTATGCAATAGAGTTAAGCAAAATACAATCTACTCTCTACGGTTAAAGCTCATATTCCAGTGGGGATCGGCACTTTGGGTAAGGGAAATACAGAACTTTGTACATCTTCTGTTAAGAAAATAAGTTCCAACACTTTGTTATTCTCATTATCCGATGTCAAAAATGTGTCTTGCTGATGTCTCTGTGCTTTTAAAATACAGCAAGCTTGTGGTTTTGAGTATACCTCCAAGCTGCAGCGGATGTTCCAAGATATTGGTGTAAGCAAGGATTTGAATGAGCAATTTAAAAAGCACCTGACCAATTCAGAACCATTAGATTGTAAGTAATACCTTTACCTAAGTTACTATTGCATAGTAACTTCCTCTTATTTCTACAGAGCTAAATATGTGGGGGAAATGTTTGACTTACTCATACTGCCACAAGTTAGAGTTAGTGCTCTTCTGACCAAGATAGCTGGGATGTTTAAATTAGTTTTCTAGGTCTGTTCTTTGTCTTCTAGTAGCTCTTTATATCTTTTGTGAGTAGCTTCCTCCTGATTTTGCATCTCTTGTTTAGGTACATAACTAAGTTAAGTTGAATCCTGTCTTTTCTTTTTTTCTTTTCTTTTCTTTTTTTTTTTTGTATGTTTGATTGGAGAGACTCTTTTTTTTTGAACAGTTTTGATTTTGAACACAATGTGGCCTAAGTTCACACTTACATGAAAGTATTAAGGAAAAAGGCATGCTGTGTTCCAGGTTGTTAGATGTCCCTATTGCCTTTTTATATTTTTTTTTAATAAATTCA
Organism: Pachycephala philippinensis; assembly: GCA_013397055.1. Classification (NCBI taxonomy): domain Eukaryota; kingdom Metazoa; phylum Chordata; class Aves; order Passeriformes; genus Pachycephala; species Pachycephala philippinensis. Next base: position 59,493 of record VWZT01014192.1, on the reverse strand, counting down.
AACATGTTGAACCAAATTCTGTCAAGAACTGGTAATTATTTCTTGGATTACAATTGGAGTTGCACATTGTCAGGCTTAAATTTTATAGTTTTTATCTTATTGGTACTTGACTTGACCAAGATGCCTTACAAGTACAAGTGTGAAAGATCTGTTCTTGCAGTTGTGTACTGTGGAGTGATGATGAACACTTAAAATTTTCACACTTGGGTGTTAAAAGAGAAATCCACTGTGGGGATAGAAACAGGGTCCAATAATATCGTCCAATGAATAATGTCTCCAAATGAGAGAAAATTGAGTGCCTGTAACAGTAAACCTAAAGTTCTCCAGCTGCAGTGACATCTCTCTTGAATAGCTTTGGTTTATGGTCTGACAAAAGTAAAATAGTGCTTAATGATTTTTTACCATGTTAGTTTGACCACAAAGCCAGAACTGTTTCTGTGTTGGAACTGGGACTGTGTTTGAAGAGGGGGTTAGGAGAAAGTGGGATAATGCAGCTCATCCTCTTCACCTCTCTTTCAGTGGATTTCAGCATCCAAGTGCTGAGTTCTGGATCGTGGCCGTTCCAGCAGTCCTGCACGTTTGCTCTGCCATCTGAGGTGAGGCACTTGCACGTGGTTCATCTGAACATGGAATGATCATAAGAGAAATTTGTTTTACAAGGCTGGTGTCTCCTTCTGTTCTGTTATGTATCAGAGAGGACTACAAGTGTCTCTGCTATTTGTCTATTTGGCCTGAGAATATTTGGAACAAGATAATTTAGTAAGGTAGTAGGAGGGAACTGTGAAATCCGTGTTTTCATATCTTTCCCGTGAAAAGTCCCTGGTTAATGAATCTTTCTTCAAAATATTCAATAGCAACTAAAGCAAATCTTTATTAGTGCATTTTTCTGGGTATACTTAATTTAAGAAACTTTCTCATACCATTGCTTCAGCTCTGCCCAGTAAAATCTTTAGATATTATAATCACTAGTTTTCTGCTGAGTGCTTATCCAGAAGAGACAGGACATGAATATTTAACATGGGAAATAAGTTTAATGCTGTTACCTGGAGGATGAAGGTGTTTAAAACAAATCGCTTTTCTAGCCATATCTAATGTATCCTAAAAGGAAGAATGAAACTTAAATGCTTGTTTACATTTGTACTGTTAATGATACTTTAAAGGAAAAACTTGTAACAGAGGGAAATTTTCATCCAGTCTGCCAAATTTGAATACTTCGAGTTTCTGTTTGTGTTATTCAGACAACATAGTGGTTGAGGGTGATAAGATTTGATGATCCTCTGTTGCTTCCATAGCATGTTATAGTAATGGTAAATGAAGGTAAATAATATTATTTATTTATTTATTATTCATGTTTTTATACAGTTAGAACGGAGCTATCAGAGATTTACTGCATTTTATGCCAGTCGTCATAGTGGAAGAAAATTAACGTGGTTGTATCAGCTGTCCAAAGGGGAATTGGTTACCAACTGTTTCAAAAACAGATACACGTTACAGGTAAGGACAGATCATGCCAATGGAAACACTTGGTGATAGTTGTATTCAAAGGACTGGATGCAGCTGGTAGAACCTTTATTGTATGTTTATTTTATTTACTGTACTGATACTAAAGATTTGTGTTTAAAAGAAAATTGACGTATGAGATGGAACACATTGCCTGTGGTTTGAACAGGTGTTGAACTGCATTTTGTGAGACAACTACAACCTCTTTGCGTAGGATCTCATGCTGCTTACGGTTTCCTGTCTGCTTTCTCTCAAAAAGTAGATGGGATGGGGTGTTCACAACAGTGAGAAGAAACAAGATAATGTCAGATTTCAAACCTTGTCATCAATATATGTTAACCCTGTGGTGGTAGACACGGATAAGCCACTGATAGCTGCTTTGTTTATAAATTTGATTTTATTATTCTGCTGGAGTTGGGAGGGTTGTGAGGATGAATTCAGTGGTCCATGTTGGGTTTAATGAAGATTAAATGGGTAGGAGTCAGAGTGACAGAGGAAAACAATTTAAAACTATATTAGCAAGTAGAAGGTTAATGCTTTGATACCATAATAGAAGATTTGATGAAGTGTCTGCAGCAAGCTAAATGATCCTAATCCTGGGATTTATGTTTAGATAATGCTGGTAGGGGAAGTTCTGGTTGCATAAGCAGTATTAGATTTTTTTTTTTTATTATTGCTAGCACCAGTTGGGTATTCTCTGTTGTCCAGATATTCCAGTGTATGTGTTTAACTGGTGAATTTCAGGCTGTTCAAATTCAGAAAGTGTTTGTTTGTTCTCATTTTCTGATTTCCCCCCTCTCCCCTCTGTTCTCTGTTTTTGGATCTGTCAGGCATCCACATTCCAGATGGCAATTTTACTGCAGTACAACACAGAAGATGCCTACACCGTGCAGCAGCTGACAGACAGTACTCAAATAAAAATGGTAGTGACTTTGCACATTTTACCACACTCTTGTGAATGAGTGTTCTGGCCTTTACGGCTCTTTCTGCTATCATACAAAATTTGGATTACACATGCTTGGAGCCAGAATCAGTTTCTGTCCCGAAGGAGACAGATGTGCTCTGTTCTTGGTCAATTCACTTTCCTGGTTTACTTTCCTGTAATCATAACTGCCTGGCCTTCTGATGAATCTTAGCACATTCCTGTTCATGACCAGAGTGAATTGTTTAGCTTCCTGCTGAGCTCTGGTGGGAAGTATTCAGTGTTTCAATGCATACATTTTAATGTTAAAAGACAACATTCTAGCAAAAACAGTGTTTTCGCTAAATGATTGATCCATACATCTGTGATTCTTTTATATCTCAAGGCTTTTTTACATGAACATAGTAAATCTGCAGTTCATTGGCTAACTCTCTCCTGTGGAAAAGGTTCCCTCCTTTTCTTTCCAAGCAGGCTTTATGGCCCACAATTTGGCGTTTATTTGGCCTTTTGTAGTAGGTTTGAATGAAGTCTGCTCTGACTTCTGGAAAGTTAGGTATTCCTATTCAGTGGGATCTTTACTTCTAGAAATGCATATCTAGAAAGTTATTGTTGCTGATGATTTACAGCAAACCCAGAAGTCTTAGGGGTTGCCCTTTATTGTAGACTGTGGTAAAATAGCAGCTTTGCAGGCCTGCACAGAATATTGCCAGTAGCCTTCTGGGTGACCAACCAGCAACAGCAACCAGAACAGATTCCTGTTAAAAGAAAAAGATGTTAATCAGAAAGCGGAGAGTGCTTGCTTTCTGAAGGTTAAGCTTGCCGTGGTATATGTATTTGCATGGTTTGGGAAAAATAATTTCTTAGGCAATAAATCTGCTTGCAAAATAGTTCCTAAAGCAGCAGCTGAAAAGATCTCTTGTTTGGAATTAGTCTTTCTTAACAATTTTGCGTTATTTGACCAACCACAAGGGGGATATGTCATAACACCCAAAAAGGACATTATGTTTTATTTCTGTAACTATGTTTTTAGTGCTTTTTTTTCCCCCTCATTTTGCAGTGTTCTGCACTCATTAGTTCCTAAGTCTAAATATGTGCTTTCTTGTTCAAGTTTTTAAGTTAGACAAAGGTGCCGTGTATCTGCACTGATATTTTCTATAATTTTGTAGGATATCTTGGCACAAGTTCTACAGATACTGTTGAAATCAAAATTGCTTGTAAGTACTCGTCCTTTCTTATGACCTGCTTAACATACAGTGAAATATGCTAAAGACTATTTATTTATTTATTTATTTGTTTGATTATTTCTTGCAGGTTTTGGAAGATGAAAATGCAAATGTTGATGAAGTGGAGTTAAAACCAGATACTTTAATAAAACTCTATCTTGGTTACAAAAAGTAAGCAGCATACATCACTTAGATGTAACGGGTTGCATCCTCCTCTGCTTTCAAAATCTAGGTGAAACCTAATATACTTGGGATGAAAGCTTCAGGGTTCAAGTGCCAATTCAAATGGAGATCCAATGTGTACCAGCGTTAAGGGAGAGGGCTGGCAAGTGGTGGGGGATGGGTATGATTTCAGCTCTTTGACTCTGTCATAAAGTCTGTCAAGGCCTGAGATATTTTCATATGTCCTTTTTGTTCCTTGATTCTTGTCTAATTCTTGAATAATTGATTCAAGCACTGCTGTTTCACCAAGGCGCGTTGACTCGCATGCGCTTGGCAAAATCCATGATATTTTATAAGGTTACAGTAGTGTCCAGTGACCAGCAAAGGTCAAAGACATAAATGTTCATCCACTACTGCTAACATGAGAAGATCAGGCTCATTTTATAACCACAGAGTATACAGTGATTTGAAGACTTAATAAACACAATTTTCAGTAGGTTTTATTACTTACTTTAAACAGTTGTGTATTTTAAGCTGTTTACAGCACTGTGGTACTTTTTATCATGCTTACCAGAGCATAGATGTAAACACACATAAATTCAGTGAGGAGTTCAGTACTTCCCGAAGATAAGATCTCAAGTGAAAGAAACATTTTAAAACCTTTCCTTGTACCTTGCTCTTTATCTGCTTTCTATCCCCCTTTCCCAATAATTAAAGGTTTGAGAATTCATGGTCAGTTAAATTAATGCAGTGGTGGAAACAGCTCAGTGTTGCAGCATTGTGCAGCTGCTGGTTCCCAGTTTATGATGGAGAGCACTGTGCTAAATAAATAACAGATCCTCTCCCCAGTGCAGCCAACAGGCTGAGCAGAGCCCTGTGCTCCCTGGTGCTCTGGTGCTGAAGTTTGCTCCCCACCTATGACACAGGACTTTGTCTTGAGAGTGGCCACGTGTGGTAGTGGGCTCACCTCAGCCATCAGTGCCAGGGAGCACTGATGAAAGAAAGGCAGAACTCAGTGCTACAGAACAGATCTCTCCACGTTATGGTCAGAATCCAGTCTGTAAATCAGAAAGGGGATTCTGTTTCCATTGACTTCCCTTGTCCCCCTTCACTGACTCCAAGCTTCTTACTACACATAGAACGTTTTCAATACAGTGTACAGTGTAGTACAGTGCTAGTTAGACCTCACAGATCAGTAGGATGGATTCAGTAAGTCATGAAATACACAGACACACACCAGAAAGGTATTTTGTTTCTTTGGTTGGTTGTGGGTATTCTCTCTCTTTTTTTTTTCGTTTTTTAACTTGAATAGGAGTGTCTAAAGTTTTCAGAAGAGCCAAAGTCCTCTTTTGTTATTAAGTAATTATGGTGGTATGGCTTTTATTTTGGAATTGGGTTTTGCTTGGAGTTTTTTCTGTTTCTTCGATTTTTAAACAGGCTAATTGTTTATTAACTTCTGCTTTTCTTTACAGCAAAAAATTAAGGGTAAACATCAATGTGCCAATGAAGACTGAACAGAAGCAGGAACAAGAAACTACACACAAAAATATAGAGGAAGATAGGAAACTACTGATTCAGGTGAGTTTTATTGCAGAATGCTGCCATGAACTCAGAATCACAACTTTGTAATCATTTAATGAAGTTACTGTAGGAGTTTCTTAATTTTTATTAGAAGACAACATGCCATTGCAGTGCACTATGTTAGAGTTCAAAAAATGTGTCTAAAATGTTCTTAAAGGTGATTGGAGTCTGTAGTAGAAACTGGAGGAAGGCATTTCTACAGCTAGGACGTGTTCTGCACATTTGTTCTAACCTGATGTTAATGAGTGTTTGGGTTCCATGGATGCACATGTTTACCAGACCTGGTCCTGGGTGAAAACTGAATAATAAAAAAATAGTAATACCCAGGTAGTATGAAATAACAGTGGTTTTGTATCGGTTCATTTGGAATCCACTTGAGAGGCATGGGAAGGAAATACAGATGTACCACTAAGAGAGTGTCACAGTAAGGTTAAATGTGTAAAGAAGTCTCTTTGCTACGCAAGTGGTTTGGTGTGGCTCTTGGTACCAGTTGGTGCTATTGTTACAACTGCCTGACTGACTTGACTGTAAGCACAGTTCTAAAATTCCATGTGTCAAAACCACTTTCGATGACTGTGTGCTAGGTAGAGTCTGAGTTCTTGAAGTCTGTGTCAGTAGCTGACACTCGTGGGCAAGCTTTTCCCCATCTGGTCCTCGAGTTGGTTGTGGTGGTGCTTCTGCACAAGCAGCCATGATCTCGTAGAGAAGTTCAATGGCTTTATGCAGAGGGACAAGTAGTTTGCTCCTAAATGCACTGTCCCGATTTTGCTGTGCAGGCTGCTATTGTGAGAATCATGAAAATGAGGAAGGTTCTAAAACACCAGCAACTGCTTGGAGAAGTGCTAACACAGCTGTCCTCAAGGTTCAAGCCACGAGTTCCTGTAATTAAGGTATGTGAGAACCACATCTCTGAACCTGGATTCCAGGAGGTGAGGAGGATATATATACAGCCAAAACACATGCTTCTGAATTAAAGGAAAGTTAAGGTGATGAGATGGGAGGGGCAAGGACAGATTTTTAAGTAGGAAATATTTTAACCAGAAGTATTGTATTTCTCTTAGGGTGACATCCATGTTTCGCATTGTTGGCAGTGGTGGTAAAATAGTAGCAGGATTGCATCTTTTCACATCATTGTCAGCTTACCATAGCCTTTGATCCAGGCTTACCTTTTGTTCCTGCTCTCCCAGTTGTGGGCCTACAGCCAGCCACAGGGTTGGCTCAATAAAACAGTTTCCTGCTTTCTTTTACAATAAAAATGTTGGGGAGGGGGGCATTGTATTTAATTATTTGCTCATAATTATATTGATTATATTAATTATTCATTTATGTATATTAATTTCTTCATCAGTTTGTCTAAGTGAGCTCACCAGCGGTTTTTACATCCACAACCGAGGGTAGGTGGGGCAAAGAACAGGCAGTGAGAGCAGTTGCATAAACTGGCACCAGTGCTGGGCGGAGACACAGGCAGCTTCTCCCTGCAGCTGCTGTCTTTAGTGACCTTACATAAGCTCTCTGCATCTTGGTGTAATTCTTCATTTGCTGTCTCACTATGAAGTTGCTCAGCATACTGATGACCTCCCAGTCACACCCCTGGAATGGCATCCAGTAAGTGTAATTCAGTTTAGTGGATTAGCAAAGCCCTCTGCTTGGATGTGGTCAGAAAGAGGAGAGTGAACTGCTGCGGTTTGTGTCCTTTGCCTATTCCTGTCCTCTGCTTGGCAGGGAACTCTCTCGGGGGTCAAAATCCAAGTTTGTAGCAACCCCAGAGAGGGCTTTTGTGCCCGTGTCCCACCACTTACCTCTGTTCCTCCTGCAGAAATGCATCGACATCCTCATTGAGAAGGAGTACTTGGAACGTGTAGATGGTGAGAAGGACACCTACAGTTACTTGGCTTAACATTTTTATTAGCAATTACCTGACTGTGTGACACTCGGCAAGTAGGTATGTGATGGAAAGAATGAAAGCGACAGAACTTCATAGCAGCCACCCTGCTGCCATTTGGACCTCCCTTTTTAATGACTGAGACCAGGACTCCACCAGCCAGTCTCAGATTTACATCAGAACTGCTCAGGATTGATACATTTCAAGTATGTAAATATGGACACCAATGCCATTTAACCTAATTTAAGAACAGAAAGGAATCAGACCCTTCTCGTTTAAGGGTTGCATGCTACTGCATTTAAATCAATACATTGGCTATATGATAAACAGCTGCCATCACAGGCAGCACTTATACATGTTGGCAGCACTTGGAGAGCGAGTCTGAATGGACCCATGTGTAATCTGCTATGAAAAACCATTTGTATAGTGTGTTTCATTTTTTAATGTGTGATAAATAATAAAAAAAAATTTAAAAGATTTCTGTACAAGTTGCATTTGGTTTTATTGTTTTAAGTTTCATTAATTATCTTTCTAAATGTAAATAAAAGGTATAATGGTTATGAAAGCTATTAGAAATTCGTTTTACTTTTCCTCCCCATTTTCTGGTGCTTTAAGAACATTTTGTTCTCTGAAGAAATTGTCATCTATCATTATCTGTGCATGTTATTTCTTTTTGAAGAGGAAATGTCTGCACTTTGAAAATAAAATAAATTTGTGATGATTTCACAAGATATACAGAACAGAAAACACTCAGAAAATATGTGGCAATGCTTGGTCATCTGAAATTGGAGCTGGTTTTATATTGCTCATTGTGCTATAAAATGCATCACTCTTGCATAAACGCTGCCTGGAATGAAGGAGGTTTAGGCTGCCCATTTCTTTGACTAGAACAGAAAATTGAGTGTGTTCCTAAAGATAAATTCCCATTAAGTGCAACCTGTGATGGGAATTAAAATACTTTTGAGCGTTACTACACCTACCTTGATTGACCAGGTGTCATTCCGTTCTTCTCACATTTTATGAAATGACCATGGGCTTTCCACATGCTACAAGCAAAATGCTGACATCCTCACAGCTCTCATTTTTGGTAACTTATATTTTCTAATCTTCATGGTGAAAAGAACTTCTGTAGCCATTTTACCCTTTAGAATTTGTGATTTGTTCAGTGTTTCTTCTCCCAGGAAGGGAGCCAGGTTTTGTGTTGCTAATGTTTTTCTGTTGAGGGAAACTAATGGTTACAGTTGAACTCTGGGTTTAAAAAACAATTATGGAGCAGTACTAGGAGGTGATCCAGACTGATTTGGAAAATGGGAGGGCTGTCATCTGCACTTGAGATTTTGTATGTTTGCTATTTCTGTTCTGAAAGAGCTGAAAACTGCCATTATGGCCAATAGAAGCATCTTGCTGCTCAGTTTTAAATTTGCCTTTGGAAATTTAGAATGGAGCTTGTGATGCCTCTTCAATTTTTTTTTTTTTTTTAAGCTGCTGCTTTGTTTTTGTAAACCCTTCTTGCAGGTAGTTCAGGGCTAATAGATTCTTCTAGCAGGATGTGGTATGATGACAAAGAAGCACCCTGAATTCCTTTCTTAGTTGGAAGGCCAGGAATCACCTGCTCTGAGCTGCCTTTCAAAGCCCTGGGCTGGTTAAAGCAGTGCTTTGTGTACTGTGCGTCCAGCTTCAGACCAGGAGTTCTGCTCTACCCAAGGAGGGAGAAAATCAGGTTTTTACTGTTCTTTTCCTCATGAACTCTTAGTTCTTACTTGAGCCACCACCAAGGCAGAGGGCATGTGGCAGCAGCCTGCTGTCCATGGAGTATGGAAGCAGGAAGAGCTGAACTCGGCCCCAGACTTGGATTTCCTGGAATCAGTTTGGCAATAATGCCACCCTGTGCCTGCCCTCCCACTCCAGCTGATTTGACCAGAGCATTGTGTTCTACCTCGCAAGAGGCTGCGGAGTTCACCATCCACTGGCACGTAAGAAATAAATATGGTAGCCTTGTACAAGACCCAAACAGACATCTCGCTGCTATCTCAGTGAGTCTCGATAAAAACTACATTTCTCTTCTGCATCTCTTAATTTTTTAATGTATGTATAATTACTGTTGTATTCATCATTCAGTTTGGTGCTTCGGAGAAGCCACAGTGAGGGCACCTTGTGCCACAGCTTTATCGTGAAAGCAGTGTTTGACACAAATTACAGCTTTTCTGGCACTTGTAGGAGTTTCTGGGCTGCAGCCCTTACTCCAGAGACCATGGATGTAGCTGCATGCCAAGGGAGCAGAGAAGCTGCAAGAGCACACGCACCTCACTGAGGTGCTGCAGCAACACACTCACCTGACTGACAGCTACACTTTGCATCTTCACACTGATCATAAACGTGACCCAAAGTAACAGGAACAGAAGGAGACGAGTATGGAGCTGCCTTTGCGCAGAAGTTACAAGTTAAATTCACATTGCTTCCTCAAGGGGCTGACACAAAATTCCAACTCAGTTCCAGTAAAAATGAAGAAGTTCAAGTATCCTTTATTCAAGGTTGAAAAATGTACCACACCACATTATTGCAAAAGTTCATAGGTACAAAACACTTTGCAGCTGGTGAGAAGGCAATAAAAAGTTGGGTTTTTTTTAAATTTGTTACTATAAATTACTGTTACAGTACTTTGCAAATACAGAATTTCAAATTGCATCATTTTTATTTTTCTAAAATTGCCCACAGTACTAGAAATTCCTGAAGATAAGGCAGCTGTTTGTTTAAAAGAAGAGGTAGCTGGTGTCAAGGGATTTCCATTTCTCTTTCAATGCCCACATACTTAAGGGCATCAGCTTGGCTATATCTGAAATGAAAAAAAAAAACAAACCCTAAAATCACAAAAATCAATATCATGGAACATTTCAGCACCACAGCCCGGAATCCTCTCAGATTTCCCATAGTTTCCTCACCAGCTGGGGTGTTTCCTCCTTGTGTGAATTTGCAGGTGCATAACACTGCTGACCACTCAAGAAACTATTTTTAGAGATGTTTGAGCAAGAGGAGACAAATCACTAAAATTCTGTGCTTTTTCACCTTGAATCTCACAGCCCTGAAGTTCATTTTCAGTACTGGAAAACACTGCATTTCTCAAGGCTGACCTACACAGTATTGCCACTGGACAGCTTAGTTTTTGTCAAGTGAGATGATTGTAGAAGAAAGTAAGGACACATTCTTAGCAAGCCCTTCTCTGCAGTAATTCTGAAATTTCAATCTCTGAAGTTCTTGCCTATTTCTGAATGATGGGGGAGTTAACCTGTACTGGTACCAAGGGAACCCTACCAGAGAAAGTCTGTCCCCATTTCCCACTACACTTTGCTCTATACGAGCTGCTGTTCCAAGTTTGCAGGCTCTTAACCAGCTACTTTGCTCAAATCAGTCTTGCTATAGCATCTGGCTGAACAAAAGCAGTGCAGGGGTGCTGCTTCACAGCTGCCGAGACCTGAGGTTGCAAGGACCAGGCAGGCACAGGAATTAACCATGAGCTGCGCAGAGATACTAAAAGTTAATCGCACCTGTGAAATCCATCTACCCACCTGTAGTCAAAGAACAGTTCTTCACCAGTCTGAATGGCTCTTTTAGCAAATATTCCTATTCTGTGATCACCATTAACCATCATAACTGTTTTAAAAGAAATTAAGTATGTTAGTACAAATACCAATAAAATGCATGCTAAACAAGTATCTCACAGTATTTCATACATTGATGAAAAGAAAGTAAATGTGAAACTTACCTTTTGCATAGCAGTTGGGATTTACTGAATGGTTTGCAAATCTGATTTTGTTGCCCTTGCGTGTTGCATCAACCACAAAATCTAGCGGGGGGGCAGAAAAAACAACAAAACCCACAAATGATGGATGGGTCAGCTACAAACATGTTTTTGAGTTCAATACCTAGTGTGTTTGGATCTTAGCAGCTGGAGAATATAACTGCACAGCTTCCCACATGGAAGAGCTGGCCCATCACCCTACAATGGCTGAACTCTGCTGCTCCACAATGTGCTTCCCCTTTACCTGCTGCCATAGTGGCACCACCACCTTAGCTTCTCATTGAAGCTTCTCTACCTTTATTCCACAAGGACAAGCTCCATAAATATGCTAAGTCAACACTGACATAAAGCAGCAGGTTTTTTCCTCATTTCAACTATTTTCTAGTATTTTATGCTTGACAGCGCAACCTGTATTTTTCTCTTCTAGTGGCAGCAGCCACAGATCTGTGTGTGGCTTTTTTCCCTCCAACACAATTACCATCATAACTTACTGCTGATTTAATGCAGTAAAATTATTTCAGACAATACCTGGCAAGCCTTTTAAATTCTTTAGTCTACTTAATGTCTGCACATAATTTTGCTCCATGAAGTTCTACTCCTCTTGTATAGTTGCTTGTGTAATAGGCTCCATCATTACATCTAGCTGACTAGCATTTAGAGAAAAAAAAACCCCAAAGACTAGTCGTCAATAGGATGAATCCACACACTGATGGGGAAGGATGTGTGGAAAAAAATTCTCATTGTCACCTGCTGTTTGCAGAAAAACAGGACTGAATGAAATGCTGAGCATACATACTTTGCCTGTGCTGCCAAGGGTTGCAACTAATGCATACATACCATTATTCAAGTTAAACAGAAAGCTGCACATGTATTTGTCGTACACTTTTCCTCTTCTGTCTGCCTCATCCTGAGAAATAATCTGAAAGAAACAGTACTTGTAAAAAAGAGAAGCACTCCTCCATTTTGTAACCATAGCAGCTTAATGTCAACCCCCCCAACATTCTGAAAGACAGGTGGGAGATTTTTTTATTCTTCGGGATTCAAAGTATTCCCAAACAAAGTACTGTTTTCAACAAGCATTCTGCACTTACCAAACATCCATGCTTTGCTCTTATCATAAATAAACTCTTTCAGAGCAGAAGAAAAGGAAGAACTGCTTCTCATCTCAAAATCAGGACTGCATACCTGATCAGGGTTTTATTGCTACAGAATAGAGCTTAGCGAAAGCACCTACTGACTTGCAGTACTATACTAAATGATTTGCCACCAAATACCAAGCATGTCTGAACTGAAATTCCATCCAAGATAAAAATGACATTCCAGCCTCTCCTTCTCACAAGAACCTATTTCAAAATTTTTGTGACATTTCAACTGTGTAGCTCCTGGGGTCTGAGCCTGTGACAGCGGTTACAGCCTGTGACACTTAGTCAGCCATATGGCCCTGTCTAAATGTGATACCAGGTCACAGGCAATGGCATCCCATGGCTGGTCCCTGTCAACGCAGAACTTCACCAATTAAGCTCATAAGCAGTGTTCTCCATCCTTACCTCACCACAGTATTCAGAGATGAATTCATTCTTCTGTACAGGATCTTTGATAAAAATTCCCCAGCCTGCCACATCTGAAGGTGCCAATAGTAAGTGCTGTGGAGCAGAAAAACCACAAAGTTTAGACATGCCTGGGTTGGATTTGAGTTCAGGGTTTTTTCCATTTTGTTTTGTATCACTTAATTGTATCGCTTAGTGAAATGTAGATGTTGGGACACCAGGAGAGCAGACAAATCCAGAGTCTTCCAATGATCAAACACACTAAAATTACAGCTTGCGGATCAGAAGATGTATGTAAAAGAAAAATTACCTCAAGTATTTGAAAACTACTAAAAATTTTGGTTTAACCTTGAAATGAGGGTGTTATATAAAAACTCAGACTTCAACCTCAAAAGTTCTGCAGACAGGAGCCCACTACTGATCAGCTCAGTAATGAACTGAACTATTTTGTGAGAAGATGTTCCAGAGTAGAAATAAACTTTGGCTTATTGATTTATTTATTTGCCAGAACTGAATGGACTTTCAAGATATCCTCGGTAGACTGTATACAAGTTTATGCCTTAGAATCAACAACTGAAGAAAGAAACAGCTTCTAGACTCTGGGATAAATTTCTTTATGCTGATCTGGGGAAAGACTGCTGAGGTATCATTTTAAAACAGCAGCCCATTTGCAACTAAGCAGCAAAGCCTGAATGGGTAAAAGGAGATATTCTGCTGCAGTGCTGCACAGAAAACACTAATTGGTACATGACAAAATGTAGATAGAGCTTAACAGCAGCACATGAGCAAGCTAACAGGTGACAACTCCCTCCCTCGCTGTTTTGTTTGGTTTGGGTTTTTTTGTTTTCTTTTCCTGTTTGACAGCATGAAGGCAAAGAAATTCCATTCTCTGGCTTCAAAATATCAGAACACCTCAAAACCCAGGCAACAGGCATGCAGTTGTGTAACTCTGGACATACTTTTTTGGATCCTCTCTGAATGCTGCAGTTCTTGCAAGAAACATTTTTGCTGTCCCAGTGGTCAGCTGCTCCACAAGTCAGGCAGAGGTCAGGATCACACTCACGGACAGCCAGGTAACAGGGGCACTGCTTGGTGTTGCATTGTGCTTTACAGCGGCACCCAGGAAAACGATTTTGGCCTACAAAGGAATGTGTGGAAAAGGAAAAGGGCAAGTATGAGAAAATACAGCATAAAATTAAGACTGTGCAGTTTATAGCATATCAGAATATTGGCGACACAGCCATTGATATCTACATAGGACATTCAGAAGTACTGAAAATTCTTTCCTTCCCCGATTTTAGTTACTCTTCCTCGCATTTAATTACTTTAATTACACATGCTCGCAGTGTTTGACACAATTTGCTGCTCCTGTAACACTGTCTGCAGTATGGACAGACTGGTAGGACAGAGCTCGGTGGTGGGACAGTGAGAGAAGTTTACAGATAACTTTAAAATGTTTTACTTACATTCTGAGCTGCACTGACAAAACTTCTCACAGAAGTTTTGAGCAATTACACATGGGCATGAGCTATCACAAGGCTGACGTGGGTGATCACATGGCTGATAGTTGTAAACATGATTCGATGACCCATCTGAATAAAAATAGCAACATTTTGTAAAGTTGAAAGTTGCAAACAAACAATATACAGTTCCCCTCACTCTAGGCAAAAATTCCCTTTTAGTCATTTAACTAAGAAAGCCCAAACATGAACAAAAAACCCAAACCCACAGCAAGGGGGGTTAAAAACCCAGAAGACACCAAACCAGAACTGTAACGTTATTGAGGTGTTTTACACCATTAGCTGCCTTCCTGGTGCAGCTCATTCTGCCATTGCTCAGCTGCTTTGAGTATTCAGAGCTGAAAGCTGTTTATGTGGAAAACTGAAAAACGAAACTACAATGGTATAATTTCCTGTCTGAACATGTTTTGGAATAGCACTGATACTATCCAGCAAAGTTAATTTGCTTAAATACCCAAAGCAATTTTTAATGTGGAACAACAGTCAACTTTCAAACAGGTAACACTGGCAATGTAATCCCTTTATTATTATTATACCACTGTGCTTTCCCAAGTCAATTTTCCAGTACAATGCTGAAGTCTTCTAGGCAAGAGAGGAACAACCAGGGACAAGTCTAGAGCTTTACCTATAGAGCAGCTAGGAGAATTTGGTGCTATACAAATTTTATTTGCTATTAATACTCCTAAGCTTGTTTTGGGTTTGCATGAATTTGTAAATTTGTAAAAATGCTCAAGTTAGCAATCAGCAACAAAAAAGGAGAAAGACAAACTGATCAATTATTTATGTTGCTAGAAGTCCCAACCACTCTCAACAACTTTTCAGAGAACTATTTCTAAATTAAGCTGGTTTAAAAAAAAAAAAAGGCACTTTTTACTTCAGCTCCTATCCTTAATACCATTTTCACCTGTGCTTCAATGAGGCCTTACTGGAAAGACTGTAAACTCAGCCTCCTTCCCTTTTTATTGAATTATACAGAGTTCTTCCAGCTATGTAAACCAAAGAGTACCTTTTGCCCCTACAATATGTGTAGTGAGAGTTTACTTCTTTTACTTTTCATTCCCCTATAATTTCTAGCTCCCATGGAACATGTATAATGGCCTAACATTAAAAATACAAACAACCAGGCCCCCCACAAAAAACCAAAACCAAAAACAGCAATAGTAGAATCTTAAAAGTTCAGGACATAAATTGAATGGAAAGATGCTAACCCTTTTTCAGCTGTATCTTTCTGCAATGAGCAGCCCACAACCTGCAAAAACACAAAACAAACAAGAAGGTTGACAGGAACTCCTCCTGCAGTGGGCTGGGAAAGGCAGCTGCATCTTACACCCACACTTGACTTAAGATGGGAAAGTTTCTGGAGATATGAGCACCTGCTAACACTTGCACACAAGTCAGAGGGGCTGCAGCAGAACCACCCTGTCCCAGTCTCTTGGGCTTGACAAGATCAGACCTCTGCAGGCTGCTCCCCCCATTCCCCACAGCATTCCTCTCGACCCAGGATTGTACAGATGAGCAGTCCCCACCCAGCCCAGGCTAGAGATGCTTCAATTCAGATGGCCTTGAAGGAAACCCTGCCAAGAGCAGGCTGCTGGAGCTGCTTCTGGCAGGCAGGAGCAGCAGCAAAGGAAGGATGCGAAGTTGCAGATCTGGAGGGTCATGCCTAAACAGGGGGGTGAAAGTGGGACAGCTGTTTGCTTCACAGGACTTGGCCCCAGCACCACTCTGGTAGCCACGTCCTACCCTTCACCTGAGGAGCTCCAAGTATTTAACCACAGGAGACAATGTCTGCCTGGCACAGCCACACTGCTGGGACCTCAGTGTTCTCTCTGGCTGGACACTTTTCCCCAGTTGTCCTGGTTGGTGCTGCTGCACTGAGCCTTTTCCCTTCTGCTTCAAAGTCTACACTCCTTTCTCTTATCTCCTTACAGTTTTCCTTCAGCGTCCTCTTTCTCAGGTAGCTCAGCCAAGCACGCCCTTTGCCAGAAGTGGTGTTTTTGTTGTGTGGTGGATTTCATTGTGTTTATTACTTTGCTGTGTTTTTCTAAGAAAAACATGCTTTTGCTTATCATAACATAACTCACTATACTTGAAAGTTCTTGCAAGTTACAATTACTCCTTTATTTTGTATCCATTTCAGATTGCAAGCTCTTTAGCCAGGGAATGTCAACTATTCCACAAACAGTGTCAGATACAATCAAGCAGAAACACCTGTCTGGACCTTTGGTACCAAAAGGAAAACCAGACTTTTAATTTCAGTAGCCGTAAAATTAGAGAAATCAGTTGTTTTATTTTTTCTTACTTTATTTTATACTTCCTTAGTATATCATATAACAACATGAAGACAATTTGGGAGAAGCCTCATTCCCTGGCCAAATAATACATTGCCAGCTGCATCGAGCAACCTCTCTTCCTCTGCAGATTTACCGAGCAGCCCAAAACACTCATGAACACAGGTACTTAAAAAATCCCCCACACAGAACAGAACACCTAGAAAGCCATTCTGCCTTTCAGTGAATGCAACACTCCTCAGAAGTTTGCACTCTGAAAAAATATCTCCCACTGTAACTACTTAAATAGGACTTTTTAGCTGCTACTTCTTTCATAAAAGCACAGCAGCTTCTACTTCAACCAAGTGGTGTGCTGCGCCCTCCAACAGCTTCAGATAAATAAGATTCTTTATAAAATTGCCCTTTTAAAGCTTTACTGTGAGCTTTAACTCAACAACCAACTTTCTTACAAGCACTGAAGGAGCCCATACAAGTTAGAAACCAATAAAGGCAGATTTATCCAAGTAACTAAGGCTGAGGGGAAGGAAGAAGTCCAGCATCACAGAGCACTGTAATAAATAGACGACATTCCTATTAAGAGTGATTCACTCTAGAAGAAAAGGCTACCAACATATATTTATGAATTTTGAGACACTGATTCTGCAAGAAGACACTTCCCATATACCTGAAAGGAGTGCAATTTTGACTTAAATTACTCTAATGCACATCAAACTACTTTCTTTCTTGTCTGCCTGGTATTTGGAAAATGTAACATACCATATTTTTGAACAAGTCTTTCACAGAAACTTATCTGTCACCCCAAGATAAGGACCTACTAGCACACCCAACCCTTAAAAGCATTCTGTGGCCAGACTTCTTAAAATACCCTTTCATTAGCAATTACCAGCTTTACCTTTTCTCCTAAGGTAAGCACTATCCTAATACTTTAAATGTACACAAATGTACATAGACATCAACAACGCATTAATAGTAACAAGTCAAAGCAGAAAGAAAACTACAGGTGGCAGTCACAATGGGAAAGGCATCCATCTGCTCTGCCCCTCTTCTGGAGGGACTGGTGTCACAGGAGGGAGAGAGGCCAGTGAGAGAGGGGCTGGAGACATCCAGTGGCAGCAGGAATTGTGGGGAATGACACAAGACAACAGGCAGCAGGCTGCCAACACTGACCAACTCGACAGGAGCTTTGACTGCCACGATCCAATAGTACATTCATTGCCTTGTAACTTCCAAAAACTGCCACAAAGCACTGCAAGTTTCCCTGGTTAGTGCACAAAGCTGAAGCCTGAGTAAGCACCATACTAAAGGTAATCATTTTTGTATCTGCCCTATAATCTGCCATCTTAAACAGAAACAAAAGGCAAGACCTGGTCCCATGCAGCAGGAAGCAGAGGCAAGGAAAAGACAAAGTTGAGAAAGCACCCACAATGTGAAGCTTCCTTAAAAAAAGCCAACTGGAAACTCCATGGCAGCTTTCCAAACAAGCCGGTGGATTTGTACATCTGGTTGCCGACATCTGCAGGAGAGCCAGCTCAGAAAACAAGTGTTTGCAGAAGCATCATGACAGAAGCTGTCAAAGATCTTGTTCTTCTCTCCCAACAACCTACTAGGCTTTGCCAGTGGTTCTAGGCAGCCAACCCGACACTAAAAACACTCTTTGGAAGAAGCTACTCCAGCATTTCTTGCCCTGCACAGGGATACTCTGCTATCAGAAAGAGCACTGAAAATTCAAAATACATGCCAATTATGTCAAATATGTAGTTGAGTCTTTGCAGTGTTTGATTTTCTGGCATCACTCAAAGACTTCAGTCTCCCAGATCATCTTATCCACAGCCTCCCCAACACTCCAAGCTCAGCCTTCCGACCAGGTGGCACGTAAGAATATCTGTGCCAACGCCTCAGCTGCACCTTTTGCCTGATAACAGTGAGACTTTAAATCCCTACAAAAAGGGATCCTGAACTCTTGGCAGAACTACATAAGCTATTCAAACACATGCAGTGAACAGCAGTCCAGCAGAAGGTAGAGACAGGAGGAGGAAAAAGAGAAACTGGGGGAAAAAAATGAAAATATTTCCAAATAAAATTTACTAAGTGGCCTCTGAATAGGGGATGAGGGAGAAGAGGAAAACCAAAATAATAAAGAAGCAGCTTTACAGGGCCTTAAAACCAGTATCAAAATAGAGGAAGGAGTGCTGATTAGTGAAAGCAAATGCAACTCAGCTCCCAGAAATGGAAGAAAAATGTACACATGAAAGAATGAACAGTACTGAAGTACACTCTCCCTCCAAAATACAGCCATACTTTTCAGAATTCTTTCTTCGTTCAGATTTTTTATTGGCTTCTATGCAAAGCACTCACTCCTCATCAAGGCAGAGTTTTCTCAAAATAACAGGTTAATCTGATACATAGGCCAGGTTCTGACACTTACTGGTTCTCCAAAAAGCAACTATATTAAAAGTCATCTTCTCCCACTGATCAGCCTTATTATGGCTATCTTAACAAAAATGACACAGGAAGGAGGGAGACAGGACATTTCATTATCCAAGAGGCTGCAGGCTTGCCAGTATGCAGCTACTTGCCAGTAGTTGCTCAGTATGCCCGTACGGGCACCAAGATGGCATGGGAAATAGGCAAAGTCTTGCAGGAAAAGACTTTATCTGCTCTCAAATCAGTTACAAGAGGCCAGCAAAAGCAGCCTTTTGCTGCTGCTTTTCTCTTTGGTGACGCTGCTTTAGCTCAGACACACGCACATGAGGAAAACCTGCAGACAGGTAAGACCCCTGCAATGGAAAAGGGCAAAAGGAAAGGAAGGGCCTTCCCGGCTCTAGGACTGGATTTACTCTAAGAGTGAGTAAACTCAACTAAAAGAAAGGTAAGAAACAGGGGAACACTTCCAGATGGTTATCCCAATTGCTGGTTGTGGGAGTTCTTCAGAATGCTCAGGTTACAGCAGGATGTAGGCAGGCTAAACTGCTTTCTTTCCGAAAAGGCTACTGCCCATAGAAGAATGGAGATGGCTGATTGCCACATATCCTGGGACATGAAATTTGTAAAATTATCTCCTTCCTTCAATGAGAGGTTAAAGAATAAGAAGGCATTTCAAAACTAAATTGCTACCATAAAAGGCTTTATATTGGCAACTAATAAAAACAAAATAAAATCAAGAAACCCCATGCAATGGCGTGTGCTTTTATTTACTTGGGAGAAAAAAAACCCTAAACTAAAAAAAGTCTTAAATCTCCTCCAAAACAATGTCAGCCTGGTAATCATACAATCCATTTCAGCTGCAAAAATACATTTGAGCCTTTTAGCTGCTCTTTTCAAATAGATGTAGTGGCACCATTTTTATAGCAACTTGTGTGAATCTGACAGCAAGCTAATTCTCAGCTGCATATTCCAAACTTGTACCATGGCTAATAACCTAAATTTAAACAGCCAAGCCCACCAAATGCCCAAACACCTGAAAACTGTGCCAAGAGCATTAAAATCAATAGCTTTTGCTGAGAACAAAATCTCTTCCAGATGCTCATTGAATCTTTTCCCAGCTCACGTTGCCTGCCTCTATGCTACAAAGCAGAAATATTCTACTCCACGTCAACAAGATCTTTGAACCAGTTCAGGAATTTCACTAGGCCTGGAAATAATAAATAAGCAAGCTAAGACAGAAGCAAGAATTGATGGGAGAAGAACTGGAAGGACAAACTTGGGGGAAAATAAGGAAAGTTAAAGGGAGAAATAGGAAATTATATGGAAAAAAAGTGTACTTATTGCTTGCTAAAGAAATGTTTTTGCTAATTTTCAGTCAGCTTTTTATCTCCTAAGTTCTTATCTATGGAAATAATCAATGCAGAGTTGCATTTTCCAAACCTCAGAATTTTTAAAGAAAAATGCATTTCACTGACAGTAGCCACCAAGTTTGCAATTTTAACAGAAATTGTTTCATATGGTCTTTGTGGCTCCAGAAAAGCACAGTTTTGTTCTTCATTGCAGCTTCACTTCAAATTGTTAACCTGGTTCTTTAGTTGGTGTTCTAGGTGCTAATGAGACTGCGGTGCTACAAAGGAATAGTCTCTCCCAAAGGAAAAAAAGGCAATCCTACTAGCTTGCTAGTTGAAGCTTGCTGGAATACACTTCATCATAAAAAAAAAAAAAAAAAAGTTTTAATCTTAAAATACCATATAATCATTACTCGTTCCCACTGAAACTCGTCTAAATTTAATGTTTATCGCTGTAAAAAATAATCATACCACACTATCTTGAATGTTGCAACAAGCTGCATAGGTGATTCCTAATCTACACAGAGTTTTGACTACTTGCAGCAATACACCTACAAGAACCTGGCTGTTAAAGAGCTTAAAAAGAAAGGAGAGGGAAAGAGAAGAGGAAGGTTATACTTGCCAAGGCAGTAAGACCTCTGTCTGAAACCAAAGCACCATTTTGTTTTATTGCTGCAACTTTTGGTTTTGGAAGCAGAGTTGCACAACTTTTCCTCTAAAATACTTTCTGTTCTGATCCCCTGTATCTCCAATTTATTGTTAGGCTAAGGGTATTTAGTAACAGATTTACCTGTGTTTCCTTTTCTTCTTTCTGGGAGGAGTATCAACATCTTCAGCAGGGACTGGTGCAATAATACTAGATTCCTTTACTCTAAACTCATACACCTAACAAGAGATACCATAACACATCCACGATAAATCTCTCACTAGTACAAAGTTGCTCATATTCTAAGTTAGTATGATTTCCTCCAACTAACAACTTACAGATTATATCCAGTCATAGTCTCTTTTCAATACATTTAAAGGTGATTATTTTTGTCATTTAAGAACTGATAGTCCAATTTAAACCTCCTGTAAAATTAATTTTAAAACAGTTTTAAAACTAACTTTTATGTATTTGTGGTATGAATTCTGGACCATAGCATTTTTGGGAAACCCAAGAAAATTAATTACTTTTCCCTTTTAGTAATCAATACTAGTATTTGTATACTTTAGTTTTAAAAGCAAATTGCTATCACTCTTATCAAGTAGCCTCCCTTCTTACCTGTCTGCACGTTTTGGTCCCAATCAGTCTAGCAATTGCACAGAAGTTGTCATAGTAGGTGCCAATAAGAACTCTAAACATTGAAGCTTCTGCACCACTCCATTCCACATTCTCTGGTGGCTCAATATTTGGCTTCATCTTTATTGGTGTTTGACACCTAGAATTTGCTTCTGTAATAAATAATCGAGAGTAAAGCTATGTTTCAAAATTTACATTGCCGTCAAAAATGTCAAATCATTAACTGCAGGTAAAAAATATCCCCAGTTCTGTTGTTGTTTCCTAAGTGCCAGAAAAAACAGCACTTTTCACATGCCTCTTACGGAAGGTAACAGTAGGTACTCAAATTACATGACCTGTACATAAATTGAGACAATACATTTTCTTACAGTTGGATTAAACTCATTATTACTCTGTTGTTTCACTCAGTTCCATACATTCCAAACACGTTTTCTAGGATTGCACGGCTCAACTTCTTATAGTTTTTTGTTGGGTTTTTTGGGGTTGGGGTTTTTGTTGTTTTGGTTTCGTTTCATCCTTTCAAGCACTGCAGCTCATTGAATGAAGCAGCATTGACCAGCCTTACCAGAGGAGCTGGATGTTTCATCTTTCTTTTCCTCTTCCTCTTTATCATTGTTTTCTCCGCCGGTCTCGGTGCCAGCCTCCCGATCGCTGTCGGTGTCCTTTGACTCCAGGACGTTTATGGTGGGCGTGCTGGGCCTGCTGGTGTTGTTTGGGAGCCTCCCCCTG
Source organism: Pachycephala philippinensis (assembly GCA_013397055.1). NCBI lineage: Eukaryota > Metazoa > Chordata > Aves > Passeriformes > Pachycephala > Pachycephala philippinensis. The sequence goes on along the minus strand of VWZT01014192.1, from coordinate 37,285 downwards.
CGGCGGCCCCCGGGGCGCTTCGGAGGGGTCTTGATGCGCTCGGCCGTCAGGGCAGCTGCGAACTCCTTTGCACCTTCCTGGACACAAAACATCACCATTTACAGGAAAAGAATCAAGAAGCGTTTTCACTTGTGGTCAGGGCTGGTGGGAGAACACCTTCTACTTTCATAGTGAGTAATTTCCCATTGTTCTACAAAATAATCACGTGCACAGAAATTCCAGTTAAAGGCACTCCAGCCACGAACACAAGTACTTCTGATGATACCATGAAAAAAATCTACACTTACAAAGTACTCATATCAGTATTTTGGTTCACCTTTTACTTTGGCTGCCAGGTGAAAATAATTCAGTAGTAAATGGATATTTTCTCAGATGACAGAAAAAAAATTAGAATTTCCCCCAGAAAACACCAGTAAAAATACAAGAACTCTTCTTGCACATTGTACTTAAACAACATGTGTTCTGCACTTTTTAAAATGCAAGCATTGGTAATTTGCTTTCTAGGAGAAAGGGGTACGACATCGTGTAGCAAGTTTTTAGATGGGAAAATTGCATTGTTTCTCAAACTAAAAAATTTAGGGGAATTATGAGAGAGATTTGAAATTATATTACTGAAGATTTCCCTTTATTAATTTCCATCCTTTTTCTTCTTAAGAGCACAAGTTCTGGATGGAATCTGCCTTTGGCAAACTAACAAACCTTTATAATTTTTAGTTGTGATATCATTTACAAGAGAGCTGTCTGCAGTTCCTTTACTAGATTGAACATAATAGCAGCCAACACCATTATTAGGGGATAGTAATATTTCTTCCCTACAAATATTTCAGTCTACATCTACAAGTATTGCTACTCAAGATGATTGGAAGTTAATTTTTTTCTTTCACGCTAGCTGAAGGTAACATACTTGACCGCAAGTGGCCCACAAGCAGAAGCACTATCCTAGTTCCAGCATGTTCTTAGATTAAGCGTATCCTGCTACACTGCAGCTAACACTAGCACTCAGTGAATTGTGACATATAAAATTATCTTACCAAATGTTGATAACAGTGAGGTCCACAAGGCTTATTATCTAATGCTGTTTCTGTATTCTTTCGTTTATAAGTATTAGGAGTTGCATGGAATGCTGTTGAATCAAAACATCACATTTTTAAGTTTTCAAATAAAAATACATTAAATATCTAACCTGAAACAATATCAAAAACACAAGGTTACCAAGGCTTTACTAAAACCAGAGTACAAATACTAACAAATGGTAAAAAGCCCACAAAATAAACCCCATGTAGTGACATATGACTTACCACTTAAATACACAGAGACAGCACATAGGTAAGTTTCATGTATCACGGAATGGTTTGGGTTGGAAGGGACCTTAAAGGCCATCTAGATCCAACCCCTCCCTGCCATGGGCAGGGAAACCTTCCACTAGACCAGGTTGTTCAAAGCCCCATCCAACCTGACCTTGAACACTGCCACGGATGAGGCAGCCACAGCTTCTCTGGGCAACCTGTTCCAGTGTCTCACATCCCTCATAGTGAAGAATGTCTTCCTTACATCAAATGTAAACCTATCCTCTTGAAATTGAAAGCCATTATGCCCATTTACATCAGCAAAGACAATCATCACATTTGTTACATGTATCAAGGAAGATCTGGTGTATCACCCTTTCCAACAAAAGAACAGACTGGACATTGTTGTCATATTAAACAGAATTATTCGGGGCTTCTCTTATTAATGATCATCTCTTCAATGTGTAAGATTCAGTTGTTAAATTTCTATCTTGTCAAAAAATCCAACCCCATGCATGTTTTGGAAAGGTAATAGGAGCCACTTTATATTTTCATCAGTGAGAAGGACACATAAGCATTTTTGCTCTATTAGTTTATCAGCACCAAAGCTAAGCTGACAGGATATAAGAATTCAGTTCCTGTATCCCAGCTGCAGGGTAAAAATAAGTTAGCAGTGCACAGTCAGTATGGGTAAGCGAGCTAAGCCTGCACCTTGCAGGGAAGTGTCTGGGCCTGTAGCTGACGGTCTCGGTGACTCAGAAAGGAGCAGAACTAGGTATGTTATACATGCAACACAAGCACCTCGGTAACAGGAGGGCAGAGTTTCCTACCCATTCTCTCTGCCAGAGCCAGCTCTCCTCCCAGGCAGGCCCTGTCTCCCAGCAGGGTGTTTTCAGAGACACTGACTTTTCACGGTTTTGCTGGAAATATTGGGAACTCCTCCGTACCCCTTACAGAGCTTTTCTGAAGCCTGGGAAACCTGCCACTAGACTCTCACCAAAACTCATACATTCGTGCTCCCACATTATATCAGGAGCTTTTTGAGATACTATCGTAAGTTTTCTGCAATTCTCTTTTAAAAACAACTTATCTGTGCTCAAGGAAAAATTACTTTGTTTTTTATAGAGAGAGAGAGAGAGACAGATATCAATAAATACTTTTTCCCTCTAAAAGTGTTAACAGTGACATACAGAACTGCAAGGAGCAAAAATGAAGAATGGACTGAAATTCAAAATTAAAAGAAGAAGAGACTACTCAGTGCTAGCTGTCTGTTTGCTAATGCTCCATGAAGGCCCAGAAAAGATGCTTAACTGAAAATGTGCAATTTCCAAGCTATGCAGAAGCACTTATGCTGCAGTTTTACCACAGCTGCAGTTGGGCAACTATAACTTACAGGGAAGGTTTTAAACATTCCGTGAATAAAACATTCAAAATTAAAGAAGAAATCCCTCCCTTCTTACCCATATTAATCTAAAAGGGCTGTTCCAAACCAACATCTCACACATCTCTCTCATTAAGCCACCAACCATGGGCTTTCCTATTCATCTTATTTCCAGATCATGCTCAAGGCTTCTCTCTGTTTGTCCACTATGCTTTAAAGATTCAACTTTTTAAACACAGTTCCTTCCTTTTCCAAGTGGATGGGCAGAGCCCACATGTCTTCCCAAACAAAGCTTTTAAAAGCAAATTTCATTTCTGTGGTCTGGTTTGCAGCATAGCTCTGCAAACACTTGTTTTGGCATCAGTGGGGAGGGTGACCAGTTCCTTCTTGGAACCATCATTTCATGTTTCCCTCCCATAAAGGAGGGTGGGTTGAAAAAGCAAATCATAAATTCTACAATATTGTGCCTGTATTAATGACAGCAGCACATGGGAACCCCCCCAGGAAAGCAATGTACTCTTCCAAGGCTTTCTTAAAATGGTATAAACAATATAAAAGTATCACTAATTAAAAATTACATCCCTTTCTCCAGACATTTATATTTCCAATTTATATTTTATAAATCTGGAAAAACAAAAAACCTTCAGTCTTCTACATATGGGCATATAGATATATAAAAATTATTTACAAGCAAGTATAGGAACGTAATTTATGCATATTGTTGCTATTAGTGCTCTTTCTTCCCCCAGATTCCAGTTAAAAGCTTTTATTGCTATGCCACTTCTCATGTTTCGCATATCCTTCAAGTGTTCATATATTCTGTAGGTAAAATATGTTACACTTTGTTACAATAACAAAGAAACCAGGCAATTTAATGCTACGTTATTCCACCTTTTTTCATCTTTTAAGAAACAATGAGCTGATGGGAGCCCTTTACCCAAAAGTGGGGGCAAAACCCCCACATTTTTCAACACAGCATCTTCAAATTTTCACAGTATACCATCTCATTCAGGGTTTTTTCCCACTTAACTGTTTTACCTTCTCTTTATACCACAAGGAAAGTAATTTTTCAGCAATGCAAAAGAACAGTAAAATATTTGCAAGCCATAATCTATACCAGACTGCTGCAATGTACAGAAATCAAAGCTGTTCTTTTTACATGCCACTTGCAGATGCAATCATTTCTCTCAAAAATTCATTTCTGCAAGGTCCTAAAATGAGTATTTTTTTAAAAACTTGTTTTCCTTTAGAAAATGAAGAAATGCTTAACTTGTAATGTAATGAAACAAACCAACCTTTGATATTTTTAAACCCATGAGACTTCAAAAATAGGCTACATCTGATACTTAGAATTAGAGTCATATCTTGTGTTCGACTATTTAAAAAACACCCAACGTGGTACAGTAAAGACATCTATAGTCAAAATCTACCACCTCTGTTGTGAGGTATTTTTTTGCGAGGCTTGTTATAAAGAAAGGACCCAGGACAAGAACAAAACTATTTGTATAGCTGTAAAACGAATTTTTAAAATATCACTAGTAATTATTTTCAAAAAAATCGCAGAAGACTTTACAGAATTTCCTAAATACCTAAAGTCTATATTTCTTTAATAATTTCCGTAAGAGAAATCATTCTAAAACTGCTTCACTGACCATATTTTCTGTCTTTGAGATTTATTATCTGTCTCATCCCCAATGGGCTCAACTCTCATTTTCCATAATGTGAAAGTACACAGGCAACAGTTTAGCCTGAAATGTACATTTGCTTCACAGTCAAGCTATTTGGGAAATTCTCCCTACCTGATATTTTTCCTTCTTCTAAATTCTTTGTTAGTCCAGACATTTAGGCATAATTCCTTGCTGTCAGCAAATGAAGTCGGTACACAAGTTTTTTCAGTTATGTCATCACCTGCACATAAAGGGATTGCCAGGTCGTCAAGGGGACTTGACACGTTAAAAATCTAATGATAACTTTTCCTATATTTAACTCAAATGTTCTAGAACAAAGATGGGAAACTCCACAAAATAAGGCTAATCTTAACAAAAATGGAATCTAAGAGGGGGAAATACAAAAAGCAAAACCAGACCTAATAGAATTTCTGTATTTTATTAATTGTCTATGCCTTCTCCAGAGATTTACACCTTTCAAAGTACAAATCTGATCACTGTAGCCCACCACATTACCAAAGTAATTAATCAAAAATGTCATCTGCAGAAGCCAGGACATCATCTCACAGCACTTGGCAAGTGCATGAAACAGAACATAGAGGCAACTGTGGAAATGTAATAAAAGTTAAATTGTTAAATTGTTGTGGAGACACCGAAAATTGCTACTGCAGCCTTCCAATAACCAAAGCAGTCTTTTTTTTTTTCTTTTTTTTTTTTTTTTTTTTTTTTTTTTTTTTTGATGAGTTACTTATTCCCAGCAATGAGCCTGGTGAATTTTGACCAAGTCTTACAATTTCACAGAAAACTAAGAGGCCAAACAACTGACTCTCTCAGTTTTTAACAAAAGAATTCCGTGCTCTAGACAGACACACAGACAGACAGACACACAGACAGAAAACAATCCTCTTTCCTCCGTGTAACTACAGACAAAAGCAAAAGGAAGCAATGCATCCAAAGCAGTGAGCAGTCATTGTTGGGGTGGAATTTGGGTATGTTTTCAGGGAATGGCAACTGAAGAGGCAGTTTACTACATTCAGAGTCCAGAGTTGAGCCCACACAGCGAACGTTGAGAGGTCTCTTAGCAGTGACCACGTATCACACACGTTACTTATCAGAGACAATGCATGTGCTGCAGCAGCTGCCACAAAGAGCATGGTCATAACCGGTAATTTCATCCTCCATCTGACACAAAGGTATATCTTGAATGCCTCCACAGTGAAAGTGCTAGTCATCCCTCTTTCTGCTATGGCCCTGAAATCCTGAAGGGATGATTTAAAGTTTGGGCACTTTAAAGTATGAGGCACAGTTTAAATAAAGTTTAAATAAAAAAAAACATACACCACTTTGGAAAGAACACCAACTTGCTTAAGGGATGTATCAAAAATCACCAGCAACAAGAACTTAGGCAATCTTTTAGTATAAACACTTTATCTTCCCTCTCAAGGTTATGAACACAGAGAAAGGAGGCACAGTGCTTTTGGCTTAAAGGATGCTGCTGGTGTGAGAACTGAGTTTCTTCCGCCAGTCAGTGACATGGCTCTGGACGTTCTCACTGGCTGAACCTGGCACCCAAGAACATGACAAAAAGTACAAGACTGAACCCATTCTTCACAGCACTCATAACAAAAAGTCTCTCAGAACTGGTGCCTCAAAACTGTGGTCCAGTAATACCAGGCTTCCCAGAGTAGCAGGTACCAAACACTTGGTCAGCAAAACCTTTCAGTTCTACTTCTATCAGTCTGCAAAAATGACCATGAAAGGCAAATCTATATAGACTAACGAAATAAAGTAGCGAAATACGTGCGTTTAGAGGAGCCCCCACCTTCACCGAAAAACTCCTAAAAGTTTATAAAATCATTGAGAAAAATATCTAAAATCACTGCAGGAGAAATACCTTAAGTTTTCAGCGGTGCAACTAGAACAAGTCTGTTTTCACTATGTCCAGACAATGCTTTTTTGTTGACTTAAGAATCAAAATCCTTTTAAAATGGCACCCAATCTCTCTGCTAGACTACTGAGAGTGTCAAGAACTCCTAAAACCCCTGCCAGTCAAATGGATTACCAAGAATCAACATACAACTTCACTTCCCTGTCCTACAGACTAAGGCTGCACACAGCACTCCTTGGAATGAGTTCTCCAGGCAACTAAAACACTACAAGACCTACAGCTTCACAGAACACACTGTGTTGAAGCTTGCTGGACAAGGCAGCAGCTTACTCCAGAAACTTAGTGTTCTTAAGTGTTATGCAGAAATAACAGCTTTCTTTTATTTTTTATTTTGTATTTTCAAGCAAGGCCTGTCAACAGAATATAAGGAGAAAGTGAAACTAACAGACCTAACTCCAAAATGCACAAGTACTAAAAGAACTAGGAACATGAAAAGCTTCCCCCCTCCCCACCACCTGAGAACAGCTCCAATTCCTCCTCAAACTGAAAGGCAACCAAGGGATACGAAAAAGCAGCAGCACTGTGCAAAGCCTTCAGTGTGGAGTACAAATACAGGCAGATTGCATGTGTGCTGGATGAGGAGCTGCTGACAAAGCACAAGGATTTCCAATGAACATGCACACTCACAGTGGAACATGCAAATGAACAGCTAAGTCAAAAGAGGAAATTAATTTGATATAGAGGGCTTCACAGTATACTGCTACAAGTTGAAACCACTTCATATTTGACTGTTAGTTTCCCCTTTACATTTAACTCTCTGTCCAGAGTAAGAATTTTCTCAAGTAGCACTTCAGTATCTCTTCACACTTTTCAAGTGAAAGCCAACATCACTGCTACGCTCTTGTTAGCTTGTTGGCCCAAAAGAATGGGGCAACATGAAAGCAGTTCAGTGGAAAGGACATCACAATTTCTAAAACTCAACTCTCTGAAACAATTCTTCCAATAACCAAGTACAAGTAAAGTGGCTAGAAAGTAACATTGGAGACTAAAAGATAAAACTGTTCATGAGTGTTCATTCTCCCTACTGGAAAATGAAACAAGTCTGATGAAGAACCAGGATTTTTCATGGAACAATACATCCCATTCTCCATGCACAAACTGAGAAAGTGTAACACAGAAACAATAGTAGAAAATAATGTAGTTTTCTTGCGGACTATATAAAAAGAGAAGTGACATTACAGTTTCATCCAACTCAGGAATTCTATAAAAAGTCCTAAATGCAAAAAGGATAACAAACTACCCACACAGGTGCATTTGTTTTTCTGAGGTATAGTTTTCACTGCAAAATAATGTCAACATGTGCAAGCTGGTTTCATAAACTTTAGAGATATTCCTGCTTTTATTTTTTCTTCTCTTGCCTTCCTTCTGCATTGCATCTTACAGTACTTTTAAGTTTCCTGACTTACAAAAAAAAGTAAGATCTATACAAGCTCACTTTAATTGTACTTACGATGTAAGAAGCAATCGTATTTAAAACAGCGTCTACAGAAGAGTGTGTGAAAAGAGTGCAGGCTTTGCTCCCTCTGAACAGATTTAGCATTTGGTCCATCTATGTTCGGTGTGCACTCAGGAGGAAGAGCTCCAGGAAGCTGCTGCTCAGTGAGTTCTTTGTATCTTTAAAGGAAAATAATAGAAGTTATTTATTAAATACAATTTTTTTTAATAAAAGTATTTTTTATTCCAGTACCACTCTGCATTTTCAATGACAACTTAAAAAAAAACCCTAAGAAATATGAGCCAGCTAAAAAGGTCAATCTGTTAGTGACACGACAAGTTACTCATTCCATACTCATTAATACAAATTCGTTAGGAAAGAATGCATTTGTTTTCAAAACCATCATCATCTCATACATAGTATCACTAACTCCAAAAAGGAGATATGATTTTTTTTTAGCAGTAGCTTTCATTTTACCACCTCAAAAAATAACAGATTATTAGAGACACACACACACCCACTTTTGAATAGTTTAAAAGGAAGGCTAATAAACACTTCTGATTTGACTTGAGGGAAAGAGCCAAATCCCTTCAAGTGTCACTTGCAGAAGTTACACAAATGCCACAGAACTAGCTGCAAGGGAGACCGTTCCTAATCAACAAATATTCGTTGAAGGATTTATTTCATAGAGGAATCTTTGTTTCATAAAACAACACAGCAAAATACCCTAAGAAATACGTTCTTACTTCTCTTTCAATTCTTCTGCTGTACCCTTGTCTGGAAACATTGAGGAAATGGCTTCAAATATCTTGTCAGAAGGAAATCTCCGAGGTGGGTGGGTTTCTTTTTCTGTCAAGGAAGTGAAAAATTTGGGAAACAAAAGAAATATATTTCTGCTCCTTTGCTACCTCAAGAAGGTGTTCAGAGAAAGGGGGAGTTCGCCCAAATTCTAATGAAAAAATAAGTAAAGGCTTTTATTTATAAATTGCTTACAATTTTAACTGTATTAAGTGATCTTTCCTGATGAGAAAAATCTACTAGCAAAACTTGGAGAAACCATTATTTCACCAGCAGATGGAGATGGAAATTCAGAACTCTGTCTGCTTTAGAATAATGATACATCATTTTCTGAGGAGTACCAAAGCATTTATTAGACAGATACCTGACTGATTTTTAGTGCATTTGACTGCCTCAGTATGCCAATAAACAAAAATTGGCAGAAGTGCCTTTCGTGGTGTTCTCAATATAAATCTTGAACTAAATGACAAAGGAAATTAGGAAAATTATGCTACTTTAGACCTGAAAACTATCACATAGGAAGATGGGTTTGAATAAATTTATTGAGTGGTTAAACAGAAAGTTTAGGGTTTAAAGTCTGCAGATAGACATACCCATCCTGTTACCTTCCCGATCTTTTTGCTTGTCATCTCTTTCATCAGGATTGTCATCTCCATCATCATCATCTTCATCATCACTATATTGACCAAGGGCATTGACCAACTCAACAAATATTTCATCATTGATAAATCCACATTCTGAAATTCAGAGTGAACAAAAAAAGCACAAGGTGTATATGAAATATTTTTAATCCTCCCTATCCTTTAATTAAATTAGGGCAAATGCTGTCATTTATGAAAAGCAATTTTGCAGTTTTCCCCTCTTAAATTGCAGCATATGAACCAAGACAAGTTAAAAATGCTCATTATTAATTTCTTAGACTGACAACTGGGAAGGGAAGAAAAAAAACTTCAACAATTTTTTTCCCAACCCCCTGTGCTACATACCAGTATACATATATAAATCTCTCTTCCTTGTAAGATAAAAAATACTACCAGCTAGATTATTTAAGAGATTTTACGCCAGAATCCCAGTTCCAACATGGTTGGGTTAAGCCAGTCTGAAAATAAATGCTAGCAGTCTATCAACTAATCCTTAGACAGCTAAGGACTCTCCAGAGAGATTTTTGGTTGGTAGTTCCTTAGCATCCACTTTCTACAATAGACCCCACTGGCTGGGTGACAAAAAAAGAATACAGTTACATACAAAAAATTCAAGCGAAAACTGAAAGATACAATGCTGCATATATCTATTTATTACATTATATTCTGCTGTGACATTCAGATGGCAGAAGAGATTAAACAATAAGGCATTTCTGCACAAAGGAAAAATCATAGTTAGTGATGACAGAGACTATTTTTCAAAAAAAAAATAAAACAACCATGAACTATGTGGGAACTGTAGTGCTTATCACCATCTTTTTGTACCTGGACTGGGTTTGGATGTCAAAACAACTTGATGGAAAACAATAATTTTATTACTTTGTAGACAATGAAAACACCAGTTGGATGTTTTAAACGGACTCTTGATATACACACACAGGTTAGTACAAATTATCTCCCAAAAGTGCAATTACAAAGCTAGTCTAGAATTCTGACTCTTACATGGGAATGCCTCTGGATTACAGATTCCCACAGTATTTACATTTAATTACAGTCACACAATACTAGTCATTGGGAGACTAAAAAAAGTCTTTCTACTTGTAATATATTTTATATATTATAAAGAACCCATAGTAACAGCAATTGCCATCATAAACTTGGGTCTCAAAATGCTCAAACAGGGTTAATTTTAAAGCTAAACTCCTTTCATAAAAAATTAAATCAATAATAGAAGACATTTACTAGTAATGTCATCATTTTGACATAACCAGTTTTCTGACAGGGATATCAGCAATCAGTAAATCCGTAAAAATATCCAAAGCCCATGAAACATTCCATGTTCCTTATGAAACACAAAGGCACCAGCTATCCTGAGGACATTACCAAGTCTAATGTAGGGCTGAGTAGCATTTATTATTGAATCACAGGCTTAACCTTCATGAATGGTACACAATGAACTCAAAAAATGTGGTTCTCTTTCTCAGACACTTTAGCATTAAGAGGAACATAAATAATTTTAAGAAGCTATTCTCTGTTTGAGTGAAGGGGTGGAGTGTGTCGGTAATATTTCTGTGAAGGGGGAAATCATGGTAGTCAAGAGAAACCTTTACAGCTGTAAAGTTGAGGCTTGTATAAGCCAGTTCTGAGGGAGCACAGAGCAAATGAAAGGTCACCACTGAGACTTCTGCAAAGTAAGAGACAGATTTCACTGCCTGTAGTCCAGATCCCACATAGGAGAACAGGTAAACTACACCTAAGAATAAATACATATAATGTACCAACAGAAGGATAAAACTTTGCTCTATATACTGACTTACAGAGAGGGGGTTTTTTTAATAACTAAGTTCCTTAAAGAAAGGAAGGAAAAAACCCCCACAAACCTACAAGAGGTTATTCTGTTGAATCACATTCGCAAATGTTGTCATTATCAGAGTTTTGCATAATTCTCCTGCCACTTTCTGCTAGGCAAGACACATACACACATTACAATATCATATTCCAAAGCTCTGAGCACAAAATTGGATACCATTAATCACTATATGGTATAGGGAAGAAGTTAATGTGCTTAATTTCTCCACACTACTGCTTTAAAACTCTGCAGCCTTATGAAAATGCAGAACAATACATTTAAATAAGGAAGTCTGTTATACCTAATGCTTATACAATGTAGAGATTCTAGAGATATTACTGTAACAATCAAGCATCAGGCCTTAAGCAACACTACAACAATAATTTATATAGGAAGAAGTGATTAGTATACCTGAGTGTTTGGGCTCACCTCTGTCTCCATGCACTTTCCCATCATAGTTCTTGATCAGTTCTTCAATAAATGTACCATCCTGGTCGAGCACCTCATCTCCCATGTATGGAATGTTATGTAAAACAGTTTCATCCTCTACCTAGGAACAACAGTTATGATCAAACAATTTTAAATTGTGTTGTTAAGTGACCATTTCTGCATTGTTTTTCACAAACAACAGGAGTCTAGCTATCATAGCAAACTAAGTGGCTTCACTGCTTTAGTACATTCACCATTAACTAAGAAAAATGAAACAAAACCCTCAATGACTTTCAACAATGTTTTGCATTCTCAGTGGCTGGCTCAAAATAGTAACACTAGCTCCTAATCTTAAGGTTAGCAGAAAATTTCCACAAAGCTTCTACTATGGAAACTTATTAAGTTACCTGGCTTTGGGAAGCCTGCATTTGGTAAATTCATTTGTCCTCTCTTGGTTCTCTCCTACAGTAATGTAGGAAACCACAATGGGAACCACCCTTTCGTTGTTTGGCCAGAGATAAGAAAATATGCTACAAAAAGACTCTAAATTAAAGTTGTCTAAAGAGCAAACAGAGAAACATGCCTGACAATTTAATCTGAACTCCACTGTCTCTTTTTTCTGACTGCATATAAACTAAATGCATTAATACTCCAGTGTTTTATCACAAGAATTTATGGACCTTGATACTCAGCTGCATCTTCCAATACTACAAAAGAACCTTCTATTGTCAAGAAAATAAACTTTCCTGCTGATCATGATTCTGCAGCAGACCAAACTATCCAAACACTGATGAACTGATAGCAAGCAGAAAAATGTGTGAAAGAACTCTGTACGTATACCGATAAAAAAATTGCTGTTTAAACCACTTTGTAACAATTATTATCAAAATAACCAGTCAGCAAAGGTGGTCATATACAAAATTATGTCACAAGGATTTGCAGTAAGCTAAGCTTTTCAAAAAGTCAAATACCTACATCAGAAATCTAATGTTATGCCTTCTGCATACAGTGAAGCTAATCTGAAAAAAAAAAAGGTATACTCAGATATGAGAATGACCGTTATGTGGGGAGACTATTTCAGGATTAAGTTCCTTTTATTCCACAAAAATTACTATTCTGCTACAGATATGTTGGTTGATTGCCTTACATAAAAGCTTTCATATTCCTCAGAAAATCTTTCTCACTACACTAATTAGATACTTTCAAATAAAACTATGTTTGTTAGCAGCCACACAAGACAATAGGTCACCTGAATGAAATAAACTTTACAGCAAGATTTTAGAGATACTTAGGTACACTGAGGACAGAGATTCAGTTTGCAAAGTTACCTTTCTATTTTATTTGGGGGAGCTTTTTTCTGATTATTACTGCCCTATTACCAATACCTAAGATAGAGAGGGTAATTGGCAATAGATTTTTGCTGGCATACTTCTAAAATTAACACCTCCCTTTTCTCCATACCTTTCTCCTCCCTACACTTGTTTAAACTTACCATAAAATTCTGTTGAAGGGGAGACCAAGAATACATTATAGGCACAGAAGCAACAGCATTGAGAGTCTTCAGTGGGATGACTTGTTTTGGAAAATCAATGTCACTGGTAACAGAGCACTGAAAAAAGAAGTTGAAGTTACACTTACATAGCAATGCCAGAAAAAAAACCCAAACAAAAATAAATCACAGAACACTCTATAATGTGCAAAATTCAAAGAGTTTCTCAAAGTTAGCCATATCAACCTTCGAAAAATGCATCAGTTTTTTAAAGCATAATAGGAAATAGTTTTAGCAAGAAGAGAACCTCAACAATTATTTCTATGTCAATAGCTTTGCTAATAGATCATGATGGGTTTTTTCCACTTATTATTAAGTGGCTGTGATAGTATTTTACTCAGACTATTCAACCTACGATACAAATTAAGGTTGGTATCTCAAACCAGATTTAGTACCTGTTGCTGCTGCTACACTGATGTTAGTGTATTTACTCAGGCCATCTAAGAGGCAAGTGAATTCCCCTGGCTTCAGATCAATACACTGCTGAAATCATGTATTATTTATTTATAAAAATAAATAAAATTTTACTTTAACGCCAGAAAGACATCTTATATAAGTAAAACCTCCACAGGTCTTTTTAATTCCTGCCTTTTTTCCCCATTATTGTCTGTTTCTCAGCCTTTTATTATGCTCACTGCTTGCAAAGGAAAAATGAAAATTAACTCTTAATACGTAACTCTGGATACATTCAATGAATTTTTCAGCTACAGGACTTCTGTTTTGGAGATTCAGAGATTTATGTAGCCTCCAAAGGATAAACATTCCATAGAAATACAGACAACAATTTGATTATTCTTGCATCTAATAATCAACGGTTAGCAAACCTAGATGAACTTTTCTCAAACACTTGGACTGCAGTATGAAGAACTCCGGGAAAAAAGTTACAAGTAAAAGCAGACAGGAACATACAAAGCTAGGGGAAGTACAACAGAGAAGATTTGGAGGCAGGTAAAACAAAGTTTAGAACAGCTATCATAGCTACCTGAAAGGAAAAAAGGAAGTGGAGACAAAAGATCTTTCTCCTTTCCAGAAGGGAAAGATGAACAGAGCTTCACATTTCTAAAGAAATACACAAAGTAATGTAACAAACAATATACAGAGACAGTACCCCGGCAGAATGACACAAGCCAGATTTATTTATTTTATTTTTAATCTGCAGCAAATGAAATTAGATTTCTGCTGTGTATATTAATATTCTAGACACTGTTCTATGCTACTGCTTTATTCCCATTTCAGGTTAATGTTTAATTTTCTAGCTAGCAGCCATCAAGCATATTTTTCATGTATTTTTAAAGAAAAATACAAAAGTAAAAGAATTAATTACTTTTATCTTTGGAACTAGAAGTCTCAGGCTGACAAATAGGCTATGTCAAAATGACTCTGTTTGGTACTAAGACTCAGTTATGCTGCTCTGTTGTTCTGGTATGGAACTCAGGTCAATGTCTGGTAGGCCTGCACAGGACATGTTATGGTCCCCAGCTGATGCTGACTGGAGAAAACCTCTGTCACCAGCAATGCCCTGCAGTCTTCACCAAGCACAGGAAGGCTCTCACACAACCTTTCTATTTCTAGCCAGTGTCTTATGCAACTCCGAAGAAATTCAGCACATTGAGAAAAAAAGATTTTAAAGTAATCTTTTAAAGTCCCCACCATTTTTTCATCTCACTTCCCTCACTATAAATTATGGCAACCTTAATCAAGCATTAGAACTCTGATTCATGAGACAGAGACTGGATTGAATGTAGTAATTAGTGTGCTCTGTCAATACAGGCAGGAAATTAACATAAAGAATAGTGAACACCACACTTGAAAGAAAAGAAGAAAGAAAGAGGAATGGTGAGGAACAATCTTCTAGTAACAAAAAAAAAGTGAAAATTGGATGTGTACCTGTGTCAATTATTATCAGTTCTGATCCCACACAATAGCTATAGAGCTGTACCTGAGTAATTGCATATCCAGGAATTTAAAAGAGAACACACAAAGGTCCTCACCTCCTTGCATTTGAACGTGCATGCACACAAATACACCTCTGTGACACACTCCCACTCCCCAGTTCTCCACTAAAATTTTAGGAAAAGAAACTGCAAATTTCCTTGAAGATGAAGTACTTTGGTTTGCCTTTTTTAACCTATTCATGGTAAAGTCTTTTCATTCTCACCCTACTGAAAAGAGTTAGCTTTTCAGTTTATTAAAGATAAAACATCTTTAAACTTGTTGAGTTTGAAGAAGTGCCTAAAGAACAACTGTGAAAGAAGGTAAATTAACCTGAGATGAATATAGAAATCTGGAGTGGGCTTAAATCACTGTTGAAGCTACCATGACACAGGACACAATCCTGAGTGACATGCTCTAGCATGACCCTGCTTGAGCAGGAAAGTTGCACTAGATGACATCCAGTGGTCCCTTCCAACCATATCAATTCTGTGGAAACCAGTTTAGGTGCTCAAATTATGCCACAACTATGGAAGTGTTTTTCAGAAATTTAGCATCCAGTCTGCTTGTGCAACACAAGGATTCATCAATCAAACTCCTGTTAGGACCTCTGTGGTTAAATGACTTTAATTAATATAAAGAAGACTTTGTCAAGTGGGTATGTTCACAGCTTTCATGTACTTTAACTCAGGAAGAACCAAAGTAGCCACTCATTTGTACGACTGGGGGGCAACTCCAACAGGAGCAAGAGTAAACTCTCAGTACCATGGAGACAGAACAGTTTGATTAAAGGATGCTGAGTTATGATCCAAGCATTATCAGAAATAAAGAAGTTTCACTTTTGTGTGTCATTCAAAGCTAGGTAGCCTGCTATATATTTATTGCTTTACAGAAGTCATATGATCAAAGTACATAATAAATAAATTCTTTAAGACACTCGTACAAAACACATTGAGCTGCCAAGTCATATCAAGCTGAAAAAGAAACATAAAGAACAGCCAACTTTCCAGTAATAAAACGAAAACGTGCTAACAACCTTGTAAGTGGAATTACCACAACACATGTTAACCAACCTCCCTGGTCCCGCGCAATGAGCTCACAGAAGTCATGATGTGAACAGGCTGTATCCTACGTTGTTTCCATTCTTGATTTAAGATTTCAGTTCTTTCCAGTATCTTCTGACGATTAGAATTAAACATACTCTAAAAATTAACCACAACATCATAAATAAATGAAAGACTTATCTAAATTCATCTGTTAGCATCTTAAGGCATTATAACATTTAACCAGACATGTTATAACAAAAAAAACTGCTCAAAACTCAAATACACAAATTTAGTTTAAATGTCAGTGAGGTTCAATATAGTTCATTATCCCTTTCTTCAATCAATACCATGTAGTCACATTTAGAGAGTCACACTTTTAGCAATGGAACTAAATTCTAAACAGACTTTGGAAGAGTATGCAGCTAAAGAAGTTGCCATATTAGCTCTCCACAACCTCTTCTAATACTGAACATTCTTGACCCAACCACATATAAATGTAGCATACCTGTTTATAAGACCATAGAGTTAAGACAAGTTTTCAGTAGGTTGACAAAGTATTCAATAAAATTGTTATAGCAAGTGTTAACTGTAGGACACATACTTTAGAAAATAATCAATAGTTGCACAATTTTACAAGCAATAGAACCAAAAGATAAAGTACCTTTACTTCATCAGCACGTCGGAACCTCTTGAGCTGCCTCAGTCTCATATATTCTGATTTTACACGTTTTCTCCAGCAAATTGGTCCCTTCTCAGATTTTTTTCCGGTTTGACCCATGATTATCCTACAAGAGACAATGTCATGTTAGTATTACCAAATCTGACACCACTGCCTACAGAAGAAGTTAGACAGGAGAGCAACATTCCTTTAACATCTTTCATATCCAATTCCTTTAATTCCTTTCAATCACACAGTTGCAATACCATCCCAATCCAACAGAAAAAAAGTAAAACATATTTAAGTGATCGGCACCAGAAAACAGTAATTTTAGTTGCAAATCAGTGGACCCTTCACATTTGCACTTCTAATGCCTCTACACAATAAGGTATCTGATGGATTTAAAGGGGTGAAGAGGAACAAATCAAGATTCCCACTGCAAAGATACACACTGGAATTCTCGCAAGTAGCCTTGTAAATTAACTTCTGGAGAGCTATTTTCAAGGCAGACAAACCTTTTCCTCCTTGCAGGAGGGGTCCTCTTCACTAAGACACCAACTGCTTTTTGGAGTTGACCTCAACTACAAAGAGGTACCTCAAGGAGTACCCAGTTCTCCCACCCAGCCACGCAAGTGTGAAAAAATTGTGGAAATTCAGACAATGAGTTTTGAAACAGCCAGAATAAGAGACTTTGCTCTTTTGTCAAGTATTCTCTAAGACCACAAACTGCCCACTGATTCCACTTTAATGATCACCCTCCTAGTGCCAAGTGGTTCATTTTTATGTTACAGGACTGTTGGCAATGAAGTTGTATTTTTATGTTATAATCCAAATGCCTTGCTAGAATATGCCAATCTGCTCCGTATTTTTCAAAATCAAGGACCGTATGCTACAACTATGCTGGCAATGACTATTTTGACAGCATCCTGAAACTAAACCACTACATCAAAGACTGGCTTCTTCTCAAGAGCTGCACTGTAAAACCTACAATATTTCACTCAATGGCTCAAAATATCATTCACCATAGCCATGATGGACAGGCTGATTTACCCGATGGTTAATTTACCTGCTTGGGCATCCAGTTGCCCTAGGTTAATACATTCTCAAACAAGCATAATCAGTTTGAGCAGAAACAATTCTAGCCCTTCTAATTATCAAGACAGATCAACGCAAACAAAGGTGTCATCTTTGGGCTTGAATCCAATGCCCACACTACAGCTCCCCTGACAGTTATAGGTACAGCTTTATCCAAGTTACTGGAAGCTTACTGTTCTATTTCCAGCAGTTCTGTATAGGTCAGATTTGAGTTCTATCAGACTTTATGATGATGATGAGAGGGAGAAATCAATACAGAACCTGTTTATTCTCAAGACTATGCATTCATTTACAGAGAACAAAAATGTAGTAAGTCTAGAAGAGCCTGAACCCATTTTCATGCAAGACTTAATAGGATTTAATAATAATATTTTGCAAGAAAAAATATTGGGGTTTTAGATTTAGAATAAAAAATAATCTACAAACAAATAGCAGAATTGCCAACCCAAATCATGGGAAATATCCTTTGAGGAAAAAAGACACAGGATACAAATAACTACATAATGCACCTGACTAGGCAGAAGGGGAGGACGGAGAACCAACATGGGAAGGTAAATCTAGAACAAAGCGTCAAACACAGTTACCCTGCTTCCATGCACAAGACAGCAAATAGAATCCACCTCCATCTCATTCACCACAACACCAGTGGTTACAAAAGATAAAAAAAAAAACTATAAATAAAAAAATAATCCTGAACCATTCATTGTTAGAACACAGACAAGACATTCAGTGATTCAAAGTGCACTATGATATCGATTAAAGAGCAGCATAAAAGCATTATGAAGTATAAAAAATACACTGTATTATATATGCTAAACTAAGCAAAATAAAAATATTGAAAATCAACCCATTAACTGGAAATAAATTAGACATAGAATAAGTACCATTAAATAACAGACAACCTCAATTTGTAAGCAATACAGAACATCAAAATTGCTTCAGTTATGATTCAGCCAAAAGACATGGAAAAAGCATCAATGAACTCAAAAGATAAATGAAAGCTCAGATGACAATACTGAAGTAACATAGCCCATACAATTGAAACACAGATTATATTTACTTATTCTAATACTGCACCAACCACAGCCCCTCTTATTCTAGTTTCCTGGATAATAACAAATGACTCCGGCTTAAAAAAAAGCTTTCTTAACTGAAATTAAATTGCCAGATAAGCCCTGCTCATCAGAAGCAGATCTATACAGAAATCACATATAATTGGATTAAAAACAACAACAAAATAAACAGGCAAACCTAACAGAATTTCCATCTTTCTTTCATACAACTGAAATACAGCCCCATGAAGACCCCACAAACAAGGATTTAAGACCTGCGAGAAATACATCCCCATCAAAAAAAAAAAAAAAACAAAAACAAAAAACCAAAAAACTATTCAATTTTCCAGTAATGAACATCATTGTTACCTGTTGTATTAAAATGGTAACAAAATAATACTTTATAAGAAGATCAGTACTTCCTTTTAAAACAGCATAACTTACACACACTCAGGTTATTCATCTGAAAACAAACATGACTTATAAGAACACTCTCCTCTTGCATTAGTTTCAAGTTGCTACCTGGGGTACAGCACAGACAACTGAATGGCCAAGGCACCAAATAACTCATGACAGAAAATGAAAAAAAAAATGTACTGTTGCTTATGTCAAGTTACAGCAAGAAAAAGTTCTCCTACATAAAGCCATAATGTTAATGTGCAACAGTCAGTGGGATATACATCATACATTAAGTCCAATATGTATAAAAAAATTAGAAACTACATCTTAAATGGCAAGTCCACATTAGGAGAAAAAGCACTGAGTGGAAAGGAAGCATATGCACAAATAGAGTATAGAAAAATTATATCTAAGGGGGGAAAAAAGTGTCCTGGATGCATGTTTCTGAAAAATTTCCAGGGATTGTCAAAATTAATACATTAATGGTCTCTCAGCAGCAGAGCCAAGTGAACCGTGTTTGTATCTTTTTGGGCAGTCTAACATAACCAAAGTAGAATTACAGTGTTGCTAACATATGTGCTGTGGTAGGAGACAATTGGTTTCGTGTCCCAAATCTCAGAAGAAAGTACAGAATAAAAATAAACCAAGGCGGGGGCAGGGCAGGAAGAGCATATTCATAGTTAAATCTCATAGAGCAATTGATCTATCATCCTCACATTAGGACTACAGACAAACGCCACTGATGATTTCTCATTTCAGTTCAAAAGTTGTCCCCGAAACTATAAATTTAACAAGCTAGGTCTGGAAAACTGGGATAAGAAGTTTCACAGTCAAGGACAACCAGTGTTGGGAAGCAAAAAATGAAAAAGAACTATGAAAGTATGGTGCTGGACACTACTTCCATCCCTGAAAGCAAAAGTAATTCGGAGAATTAAAAGACTTCAGGGAAACATCAACATAATCTCTGGGGCAAGTTCAGGGTCGTAGATGCTGCCTCAAGCCTATAAGTGGTCTACTTGCCTAGTACCTGTGTGCAAGAAAACCTCTCCCAAATCACTTTCTCATGTATCTCACCATCACCATTTCTCAGGCATGTTAACAGTAGAAATGGTGAAAGTACTCTGAACTGTAACAGACTACACAGTTCCCACTTTGCTAGACAAGACAAAAAACCTGTACATTTTCCTTAAACTACATTGTATGGGAGTCACAGCTAGGACTGCAGAGCAGAGCAACTAGTGAATGTTAAGATCAATTTGTCAGAACTAGTCAACTTTTCATATAGTTTCAGAATATTCCCTACAGCAGCCGAAGTAGCACAAGCTAAATCCCATCTGTCTGAGAATAGTTAAACCTGTCTTAAGACAGCACAGTTTGAAAGTTTCCATTTAATAAATAAAACATGATACTGATTGTCTTAGTGCAATGATCTGATTCCGAGAGCCCCTAGGCCTTGTCCCTCTTCTCCGTCCCCATCTCCCCTTCTGAATCCCGCTAGTTGTTTGTATTGTTTTAAAATCTTATTCTTTCCCTTTTTTTTTTTAATCCTTTTGATTAAAATGGTCCAGAGAAACAATCTAACTGCCAAAGAGCCAAGTCCTGAAAAGTTCTATCCAAAAAAAGGGGGAAAAAAGAAACTATGTAGCAGCCAACTCAGTTATTTATGGGCAGAGTATTGTATCTCCAGAACAGATACAAAGAAAGCAAGCCTAACTCCGAAGCAGTGTTTCTAGGGAAAGCTCTTCTCCCAGAGTGCACAATGGCTTCAACGCAAAACCTGGGCTAACCTCCACAGATCTCACCTGGCATCACAGTAAGGAGGGAAACCTTGCCATAACTCCCCACAACTCGTTTGCACAAGAGGGAACACTGTGGACTGTCGCATTCCACACTGGGCAATCACCCCAATGCCACAGCAAAAAAAGGAGATAATTATACTAATGAGAGGACCAATGTTATTCCAGACCCCCACCAAGTACAAGAAAAATAAGAAAACTAACCTCTCTTAAGGAGAACAATAAGGGGGTATTAGGAATGAGACATACGAAAGCCACCTAAACACCAATTTAAAAGAAAAACCTACAAGAAAATAAAAACAAAGACATAACTATTCTTTTCAGTTTCTACTCATACTTGCATAGCTGGAAACCAAAAACAAAAAAATGGCAGTGTCCTAAAGCGTACGCATTTGTTTTTTAAAGAAACCATGCTGAGCATTTCATCATTCTATACAAGACCCACATTCTTTACAGTAAGTTTTTAAAAAAATTCGTGCCTATAAGCTTAAATTAGGCAACATTTACTTTCAGCAGACAAATTGTGCACAATACATCTAGGATTCACAATGAGACAAAGAAGTGTAGAACAATTTCAGCTCAAATTGCTCCTGTTTTGCCTACAGAACATAGAAATAGCCTTATTTAAAGACAACCTCCTATTTTTCTTTGATCATTTTGGCAATATCCATCAGTGACAGACAAGCACACAGATAATTCTCTAAATTAGGCAGCCTATTCAAACAGTCATACTGCTGTCAAAAACTATATTTAAGCTTCTCTGGCTACCATGCCAAATTTCAGGAAAAAAAGAAATTAATGAAAATTTTCAACTGAGAAGCATAGGAGAACAAATGAGGGGGCCTGCCCTTTTGAAAGAACACTATTAGTTTGTAATTGTGCTTAATATTACACAATATTTTAAACTGTAGAAACATTACATTATCTTCCCACTACTCAGGATTCCTGTTTGGAGATACTTATGAATTAAAACGTATGTTGTACAGTATAGTATAATTTACAAGGGTTTTTTTGTGAATTAACCTACACTCATAAGGTTATTCACATACTTTAAATATATGCTACTACAATGCAGCACTTCAGAGCACTCTTAACCACCAGTTTCAGTGTAGGGGGTGAGGGGACTGTGAGGTTGGAGAAGAATATAAAACCCAGTGGAGAAACTGCATTTGAAATTCGATGCAAATAGAATAATGAAATGAGTAATCATGTTTTTTTGATGCCTAGAGTAATGGGAGAATAATGAAGGTATGAAATAATTCAGCTGGGGCATGGGCAGGTAGGGGAGAAGTACTGCTTCTACCTCCCACAAAGGAAAATGCTTTCACACGTGCTTCTCAGAAGCTGGAGGTCCAAAGGAATGTATTTAACTGCAGGACCCTGCTCGATGGACGGTACCACAGTGCTGCTTGATCTCTCTTCCAGCTCACCTTCAGCATGCCCACAGCCCTGTCTACAGTGACCTGCTGCCACTGACTGCAAAGCTCAAAGCCTGCACCTGTGCTGGCTTCGGGAGCTGTCATTTCAAACACTATACACTTACTACTTTAGAGACAATACTATGTCACGAAGGTACTCACCAATGTAACTTCCTCAGCAGCGATGGCACCATACCATCATTCCACCCTTCCCAACTCTTTATTTTCACCCCAGCACAGCTCATTAACTGGATTCAACTGACAAATGATAAACAAAAGCTCAGTTTTGCAATTGTTTTCTGAAATACAGATGAGTTTCACCATCCCATCCATAGCTGTGGCTTCTTCTGCACAACTATAAAGCAGGAAGAATTTTATAAAAAAATCAGACCAACCCTAGAGAAAAACTAGTGCAAGCAATGAAACCACAAAGAGGCACTGGTTTCATACATCAGTTTGCTCTGGAGTGGCAGGCATGCTCTTTAGCTGTAAGCTGTTATCAGATCCAGACAGCATACAAGTCTTTCAGCCCAAGCTTATGCAATCTTACTAATGGACAAATTATTATATAACAAACCCTATCTGAAGTCAACACAGAACTCCTTCAAGCATCTACAAAACTTAAAGAGAAAAAAAACAAACCAAAGAAAACCAACCACACCCCGCCACACCCTTCTACTTTTTTTCACAAACTAAAAAAAATTTTTTACTTGGGCAGCAGAATTTAGGACAACTTTCACATTCAACCAAAAAAGCAGAATTTTAGCAACAGAAGGGAGTAACAAGATTTTTCCACAAGCCTGCAAAAAAATTCAATACTTGCTAGAAAACAGGAAAAAACCAACCACCTCCAAAAAGAATGCATTTCAGGTATCAAACCCAATGCGTTAAGCTTAGACCTGAAGATATTAACTTTACCAAACTACCTCATAAGGAACTCAGAAAATGTTTTTGTTACAGCATTTTACACAGCACAATACAACAAAATGATTGTTCAACTGCAGGTACCTATTTTTCACATATATTAAACTAAACTTTACTGCTTAGAAACTCTTAGAAATTTTCTTTCAGTATTCTACTTCGTGCATCCTAAATGTAAAACAACATAATAGTCTATGAACCTATCCTAAACCTTTCCAGAGTAAGCAGTTTCTAGCACTCTTACTACAACTATCAAGTACCTGAAGAAAAAAAACCAAACCAATAAAACACATACATATTGCCAGACTTCAAAAAAGCTAACTTGAAAATTTTTTATAAATTAATGCACTAATCTACCAGATCTGTCTTCTACATTTATACTAAACTTTTGTTAATATCACAGAGAGATTCTTGGGGAAAAAATGGTCAAAACCCAATATTCTTCTTTTGGATTGAGTAAGAAAAATTGTTCATTGCTGTGATTTCAGAGCTGTTAAGTCTTTCCACATACAGTTATGCAAGCTGTAGGTGTGGGGGGGAAAATGACACTCACAGAATCTCAAAGGGTTTTTTACCAGTGGTATTACAGCAAACACACAAAAAGATATAGCTAGAAGTTTTATAGTTGCCACTCTGCTTTCTGGATTTTCTAAAGCAAAACAAAACATGGTTTTCTCTCAAACTTATCTATGTAAAATACCACATTCTCATTTCCATGGGAAGAAAAATATTCCCAAGGCCACTGTCAACTTGGGTATTTCAGATCCCAAACTAGACCAACTAACAAAAATCTCTATCTCTGAAATACAACATAGGAAGGATTAATATAGTTTATTAGTAATATTTCACACCAAAAAAACTACAGCACATTTAATCTTTTACAGAAATAATCAGAGAAATAGATGGGAGTAAACTATAGTGTGTTTTTATTATTTTGTATCACAGAAATGTGATATTTTAAGTTTGTAGTACAGTTCAACCTATTTTTAAACAAGAAATACCTAAAAATACTTATATATTTGTATCATGTTGTTATTCCATATGCTGAACTACTGTATCATTAAAGGCAGTTTAAATTTCAAAAAAGAACTTACATCAAATGCTACCATCAGTTAAACTACCTTCCTCAAATGCTATTTGGTGTCAGTTTGACCTGGAAAAGACATCATCTGTCCACTGTATCTGTGGTCATTCATTTCCACTTCTACACAGCCTTCTCTACTGTGAGTGCTTAAGTGCTTATGGTTCTGTAATCAAACTAGGTCAGGAGGAAAAAAAAAATCTGTCTGAACAGCCCAGAAAATGAACATACTTGGTTTTTAAATACATTTTTTCAACAAAATCAGCTCCACATGCCGGTTTGTTCAGCAGCCACAGATTTGTTCAAGTTTGCTCAAGCCATGAATTCTTGAATCCACACAAGGGACAGAGGGGCGACATTGGGGCAGAAACAAGAGGCAAGGAACTAAAACTGGAAAGGGCAACAGTTCAGGCTTCAATAGAAGTGTTTGTCAAACCATGCTGTCCCTCTGACACTCAGTTTTACTGAGTAAAGAAAAATTATTCTTGAAAACCAGAAACAGGAAACATTTACTAAACCATCCATGCCAGCTGTGCCACTTTTTGGGCAAATAAAGGCCAGCAGCTTGTATTTGCCTACAAAGGCTTAACCAGTACTGGGTTCTCGTTGGTAGTGTCTAAAAGAAAAGGATCAGTTTGTTAACTGACCCAAGCAGGAAACTCCAAACAATTAATCTGGCCTTCCTCACTCTGACAGGCATCAGTGGTTGTGGATGATGTAGGTTAACTAAACACTCATGATCAACTCTGACAAGATTACATGTTCTGCAAGAATGTTCTTGATCACTCAAGAGATGGAAACTTACACAAGCTATTATCAAAGACAAAACTATTAACTTTAACTAATCTGATGGAAGGAGGAGAACCATCAACAGCCTCAGATGTACCAATGCCAACTCCAAACTGAAGAGCAATGACTGTGTGTGAAAATTCAGAATATTTCCTGTTTTTCCTCCTCAAGTTAGCAGAAAACCCCTGGCTTGCAAGTAGAATTTAAAACCTGTTCTGCAATGTGGGTAACAACCACATCCAAGACATTTTAGCGTCAGCCCCAACACCAGCACAGACTGATGGTGGCTATAGGCTTTCCAGGTAATGTGGCAGCTCCAAAAGCAGAAGGTCTGCTGCTATAAATAGGCGTGCTTTTATTATGAGCAGTCTCATTACAAGTAACCTCCTATTATTGTGACTGCTATTTATTTGCAATTACTATTTGCAACACTAAAACATATTTCAATTAGTAGAATCTCTTTTACAATACTCTGTCACTACAATATTGTGGGGTTGTTTATGTACCAACAACCTGAAGATTTTGCCTCCACTGGAACTGCTGTTAAATCCAAGGCCAGTGTACTTTCTCCTTTCTGGTGTAATCAATGGTTACTAGCCTATTAGCAAATACCTAACAGAATTTTGCTAAGAAGAACAACATTTCACCCAAAACTAAACATCACATTCACTTACCTGTTTGCTTTTGGAAGCTGATGACAAATACATCCTAGTGTACTTCTCAACTAGAATCAGGAAAGGAAGTGGGATCTTAAAATGGCATTCATTTCCTCTCTTCATTGTCTGTCTACACTGCTTTAGCATCTCAGACAGACTTTACATAGCAACTATGGTAGGTTTGATTGTGCTGATCAGTTACTTCAAATCATATCTTTTCTGCACTCAAAAGAAGCAGAGCTTTCTAATTGGACCAAAGCTGTTCATGCTGGCATCATAAATATCCAAACCGGCAAGGAAGAAGCAGAACCATGAAACCAGAGTCAAGGGAAAGCAGAAGAAAACCTCTCCTCTTCAATGCAAGCAAACAATCACAGCATATCATCCACTTGTCTTAAACTAGAACATTTATCTTCCACACAATGTAAAACATATTATTCACACTGTGTAGGTTTTTGTTCTTTACAGCACTTCGCACAATCAATGCAGTTAATGTGTTAACTACTTCTGCGGGAGTAGCTTTCAAGAACCTGTTTCCTGCTATCTCTTGATCAACTACAGATCGCTCTGAAAAGATGTAGTCAGTGGCAAACAATAGCAGCAAACTTGTCTAGATCACTTGCCAGTGCAAGACAAATGAAAAGCTAGTGTAGGTTCCTTCTGCCTTGTATGTCCCACATCCCACTACAGCCACTCAACAGTCACACAAGTCAAAGGCTTCAAGGCATGTTCTATTTATTCTTAACAATATTCTTTTCTTAGAATACCACATGTAAGCTCCCTGAGCTCCTGAACACACTCAAGAATGTGCCATACTTTTGTCTGTTTCTGGGCCTTATCAAAATTGGATGAGTCCCTCAATGAATTTCAACCACTACATAATGGAATTAACTCCCCAAATAGCCTGCTTTCCTACACAAATCAGAGCTAAATCCAGACAATCACAGAACTGAAGCACTGTTCTAGATCTTCTAATGAAACGTTCTAATCTATGCTAAAAGGAAAATGCAAGAGGCAACAGACAAGACTCAAGGGATTTCATTTCATTACTGGAAGAAAATTCTTCCTGGTGAGTGTGGTCCAGCATATGAATGTATTAAGCAGAGAATAGTATTGTATTATAGTATAATATTGTACTTAATACATAGAATGTATTAAGTTAGAATCTCCATTCTTGAAAACATTTTAAAAGCGGTCTGGAAAACACGATTTCAGTGTTGGCCTAACCCAAGTGGGAGACTGGATCAGATGACTTCTAGATCTAAAACTATTCTACAAGTCAACACATCTCTCAGCTGGGCCCAAGGACCACGCTATTTCTGAAGCTCGTGCTAGGGAGTTTGTTTGCCTTTTAAATTTCAGTTAATATTCAAAAGATGAAAACAATCAGCACTAACACTCTTAGTATTTCAATCTGCTACAGACACAATGTGAAAAACACTACCATTAAAGGAACAATAATTTGTGAATTAAAATGCTTTAGAGATTAATCAGACTAAACTATTTGGTTTGGTGTGCAATCACTGTTTCTTATAATCAGTAGAAACATTAGTCTCCTTTAACAACTCCATCAACTAGCTAGTTCACATACTCCTTCCCACTACTATTCCATGTGTTGGTTCATTTGAAAGATGCCTTGTCTGGTTAACTGTACGGTTGGAACTTTCAGATCTCTCTCTTAGAAACTGTAATTAAAAAAGACAGATTGGAAAGCTCTTCACTAATTAAGAAAGCAGTCTAACTAGAATGCTTAAACTTAACATTATGTTTAAAATAAATAAAAGACCACATATAAGGGCTGTTATTTTCAAATTAGTTGTCTTCTTATCCTAATGGGGTTCTGCTTCTCTTACAGCCCGACCTTTGTGCCTTTGAAGTGTCACTCTTTTCAGACCTTTTACTTTCTGCCATTTAAGTGACTACAGCCTTAGCTTGCACTTGGCATACTTAAGATCAGAAGCCTGATCTCTACCCTGGAACATTAAATGGTTGATTGTCTTTTGGTTTGGGGTTTGGTTTGGCTTTTTTCCACTTTTTTTTTTTTTAATTTTTAAATTTAAACATATTCTAGAAGAACTCACTAAGCGAGTCAAGTGGTACACATGTTCACAATAAGCAATTAGTCTATGATTTGCTTCCCCAAACCTTGAAAGATGTGCCGCCTCAATTATTTCTTCCCAAATACAATGGTTTTCTAGGCCTTGTTACTACCCCAATAACTCTTTAAGTTAATAGCTCCCAATTCGTACTTCAAGATATTCAAGACTAATGAGATGTTTTCCTGTGTCTTTTGGGTAAGAATTTCAGCTAATTTCAAAACAGGCTTAAAGAAAAATAAATCCCCATTTTGTGACAAATTCACACCTGGTCACCACATGCTACCTTGATCTGTCATATACAAAATGACTATGCACAGCCTTTTCTCTTACAGCTATCCATAAGTGGCTATCAGTGAACTAAGAGTACAGTTTCTTGACATATTTAATCCAATTAAACTACTTATTTGTAGTAGTACTACTATGAAACTAACTTACTAACTGTAATGACTGTATTTTTGTTTGCAGTATTATTCCCCAAACTAAAACTAGTTACCACTGGAGGGGTTATTAAGTTATTATAACATAGGCAATGCCTTGAATCTGAGCTAAGCAGTGTGTCAGAATTTCCTCTAAATGGCTGATTTTTAGCCTTCCTGTGATAACAGGGCTGATGCACCCTTCTGCATACATCCTCTACAGGAACTCCTGATGCAAATGGCAAACATAAGCCAAATGTGACATGGTTTACTGTCCACTAAGTTACATATATGTTCTGCAACAGTTTCACGAAGGACTACAAGTACTCTGACATTATGAAAAGCTCCAGCATGAACAAATATTCTATAAAAAACAAAAAACTTAAAGATTGGGGAAGTCATTAAAAAGAAAATCAGTAGGGAGAAACACCACTTAGGGCTGCAGACACTGATGTGTCTGTCAACAGAGAGCAGCCCCTACCCAAGTAATGCCATTGCAGCCAGCCACCATTCCAAAGGCTCGCTGTCACTGCTCTCTGCTCCAGTATGTAACATAATCACACACAGTATTTTACAGCAGCTACAATCCTTCACTGTATGCCTAGATGTTGCTAGGGAATGCTCCTATCCTAGATATTAGGAATTCTAACCTTCGGTCCAGATTTGGTAGGAGCACCTGTTTCCCCTCCCCATATTTAACTCCTGACTTTGGCTTGCCTTGATCACATCATGTACTTTCCTTCATCAATTACTGCTCCCAGTCTGTTTTTAACAGTAATCTCTCCAAACACAGTTCCTCATTACTGCCCAAATATACCAGACAAAAACTGCCAGCTTTGACTTTCAAGCATCACCCTTACTTTATGCTGGCATTGCTACAAAAAGAAGCACTTTTATTTGCACCTGTGCTATCACTTCCCTCCTGACACAAGGAGCATTTTTACAGCCATTGACAGAAGCAAGGAAGTTCTCTGGCTGAAAATATCTCACTGATTTTGACTGAAGAAAGTGAGCATCCAGCCACTCTGGCCCCACCTAAAGACACTGACCCATGGCCTTAGGCATTCAATTTCCAGCTCCTTGGGACAGTACTAAACGCCTATGTCTGCAGATCAGTTTCTGCATGTGCTCAGTTCATAGCACTTATTTTTTGAAATGCTCTCCTCACTTAATAAGTCAGAGCAGTTCAGATAACTGACATACAAGACAGGAGGGAAACACGTCAGCTCGAGGGCTCACAGAACTCACACTTTCTTCAATCATGCTCTCCATCTGATTTTTTTTTTTAATATATATAAATATTAGTTTGCCTCCTACAGCATTTTATTTCTTGCTTTCTCCCCTAAAAATTCATTCACAATACATAGTTTAACACTATGTTGCATTAAAATCCTTCTCAGGAGTTTCTACCATTATTATATACTGACCAGGCAGATATTAAAAACTCCAACGGACAAGGAAGAAAGAAAGGAAAGAATGAGGAGTCAAGCAGCTCTTGGATATTAAATAGAACGAAACGGTGCTTCACTCCCATTTGCTTCCTGGAAAAACATGAGATATTTTAATTTATCTTCTTGCTCTTTTTAAATGAGAATCTTTTATTTTTCTGCATTAGAAAACTAATTCAAAGCAACTGCCAGTATTCAACACCCCTTAGTCTATCTGCCAGCACGTTAAAAACTTTGCAGTTCAGAGTTTATAAGTAACGCTTGATCTTCCAGAAGCACTTCAGAAAATACAGTCAAATTTGTTTTCCTTAACTTCTAAAATGATTTTAATCAATCTGCTTCAGAAGTTTAAATAAAAATAATAATTTTAAAACCCCACAAGAACTCACCTGGTCATGACAAGAACCACCCAGTAATCTTAGAAGTTTTTGGAACTAATTATAGGTTGATTAAACATGAAGTACCTGAGCAAGATCCCACAACAGCACTGTTCTAGAAATCAAGCTTATTTCAGATTTTCTATGAGACAAAGAAGGAGGGCATCAGTTTGATGACTTCTTTTTTCCTAATAGCACACTGCCTTTGGATTTATTTTGACATTATATCATTTTGTGGGAGTTCTTCATTTAGAACATTTACTCATCAAGAAACAGTGGTATGGATGCTTCTCAGTTTCATTCTCTTCAGTAGAGAAAAATAAAAATGTTATGTCTGTTTACAAGAAAACAAGATTTCAATACAAATAATTTGTTTTTCCATACATTTTCTTAAACAAATACAAAAGTAGAATACAAAAAGTAACACAGCATAATTTGTTTTCAGGCAGCCCTTAAAAGAAAAAGATAAATCCGTACTGGAGTGTTCTGTCTATCTGTATAAGCAAGCCTGCAGCTTTCAAAGCTATTCTTCCCTTAAAAAAAAAATCTTTCTGTGTCCCTACTTCAGGATCTAGAGAAATAAAAACAGACATTAAATCATTACTGAATACCACTTAAGGAGTAAGAGTAACACATTTCAAAGAAAAAAAAATCTAAATTCCCTACATTACCACTTTCTTCCAGCATATTTCAACATTCGATACTTTTAGAAAAATACCGGTTTGGAAATAAAAATAAGAAGCTCAAGTACTCGTCCACTTGGGTGGGGGGAGGGGGAACAGGGAGATCATAACGAAGTATTTAATATTAAAGATTAAACCAAATTGGCAGTAACTGAAACTGACTGACATCTCACTTCACTTCGGGCAACATGAGCCGAACACCATGCAGCAGGTAATGCAACTATTTGCTTTTCACTTGGATATCTGCATCTATAAATACTTCTAACATTTGCATGCATGAGTAAGACTATTTGGCTCAAAAAACAAATAAAACATTTTAGAACTCCAAGCAGCACCACAGCAACAAAAAGTTTCAAGCCCAGATTTGATCATACTTTTTACAAGTCACAATTAAAACCATCCCACGTTCCTTACAGCAGACCAAGCCTGGCTATTTGTCAGGAGAAAGCAGAATTTTATGCATAAAACTTGAGCTTCACCTTTGCGTTGCTCAAATGCGTACCTGCGGAATTTCTCTCTTCACACTCATTCACAGACACCCAGAGGAGTTAGATGACTCCCACACACATTCCAATTAACCTCTGTTGCCTAACACCTCCATCTCTTAAAAATTTAGCTTTTTGATATCCTGGATAAATCTGGCAGAAAAAGTAACACTTGCTGGGAACACTTAAGACATGTCTCCACAGGCAAAATAATTTATGATGTGAATTTGAAGAGCACAGACTATTCCACCTGAACTTGTTTTGTGGACACACCTTTTATACTGTAAAAACTAAAATAGCCACAGGTTTTTGTGTTCAATCCATACTTGCAAAAGCAACACACACTCCATACAGGAAAAACCCTGATGCACAACAATTCAGGTTCAATAGTTATTCCATACTCTTTCCCTGCATAGGCAAATAACCTAAACTTTGAAAGACATTACACTTCCACGTACGCAGAATTTACTGTAGAGCGGTCTGGCAAATTTGAAGCTGAACTGGTGTTTGCCATTTGCCTGAATAACTCCAAAATGAGCTTCAAATGATGAAAGTAACCATAAGAGTTATTTTTAAAATGATCATTTTAAATCTCACAAAATAACTGGGTCTAATGTATGGCATTCCTATTCTGTAAGGAATACGGTAATTAATCCACCTGCACATTATATTAGATGTTGCTTATAAAGGAAAAAAAACACAGATACTACTTTTCCAGAAGCTTAACTTAATACAGAAAACTAATTAGAAACAGTTTATCTTGAAAAAAATAGTTTATTCTTGAAAACAAAAAGCCAAAATGAAAAAAAAAAAAAAACCAACATGCAAACACAAAAAAATCCACTACCCTCCAGTGAAAAAGAAAACATCTACCTTAGGCTGTGGAAGAGAACTGCAAATACCAAGTAAGGTCTTGGGACCTTATGTCTCCCGGTTTCAAAGCAACCACGTACTGAACACCAGTAATGGTTAAACTATGTTAAGAATAAAACAACATATGTCGATCTCTCCTTCCAATAATTACTGGATTTAGCTTTGCGCTAAACACATTGGCAACAAATACTCACTAGAAACACGGCACAAACCAGGGGACATACAACAGGAAGAAGTTATCACAAAGGACAGAACTTACACTGTCCTGGTTATATACTGCAACACTAAAAAAGAGATGATAATAACGACTTTAATCCATTTGCCATGGTACACTTCCATGGGTAAATCAAGTATCTATAACACACATCCATACAACTTCTGACAGAAGCAGCAAAATGAGTTCCAGCTCTCAAATTTTTTATCTTATTAGTAAAAACGAAATCAGACTACACACCAAAAATATAAAGCTTGCCAGATCCACTCGCACTAAGAAACACAGAAAGGAAACCAGCAGACATTAAAAAAAATTTGAATTATATACAAGTTGTAAGATTTGAGTTTCCTTCCTTTCAAATACTTTGTTTCTTTAAATTACATCTGATGGCTTTGGGATTTAAACTGAACATGCAGGCTGTGAAAAGAGAATGCATGGCAGGAAGAACTGAACTAACCATGTAAAAGGCAGAATGGAAAGGAGCCGGATACAACAAAAAACTGACAAGGGAAATAGGCCTGGTTCTAGATCAAAAAACAATTTAAAAATACAAAGAAATCATACCCTCCTGTAAAGATTTATTTTCACTTCATACCTAAGAAAGCCTAGAATGTG
The DNA here is from genome assembly GCA_013397055.1 of Pachycephala philippinensis. Classification (NCBI taxonomy): domain Eukaryota; kingdom Metazoa; phylum Chordata; class Aves; order Passeriformes; genus Pachycephala; species Pachycephala philippinensis. The sequence continues at coordinate 4,249 of VWZT01014192.1, read as the reverse complement.
GACTGCAATTTGTACTACTCTGCTTGCATAATTACACGTACAACGTTATTTAAGCAGGCACCAAATGTATATACAAAAAAAGAAAACTAATACACAATTACAGAATACTCCAGAATTTGCTATCAAGGAAGTCTTTATTTGCACACAGTAAGACACCAGTTTTACCTCATTTGCTAATGAAATCATATATATCCCAATTAGAAGCTTTGGAAGTACTACATCACATTTTCAAGCAAATGACAACACTGTGCTGATCCACTCACATCATTACACTGTTATTTTTATCCACAGCATTCAGATCACGCGCAGTATCTATCTAAGTGTCCAAATGGCCTTCTTACCTTAAGAGTACTACTGATTTTACCACTAGATAGGAAGCACAGAATGCATTACAAATCATTCCAAGTCAACAGTAGTTTTCACAAACAGAGCGGAGGCACAATAAATGAACAATGCTATATCCAAGCTTCAGCCAGGCAGCCAAAAGGTTTCGTAAATAAGAGTGTGATCCACACTAATCTGGGGGTGAGCGCTGTTTGTTTACATTTTTTTCTGGACACAGCAGGGACATTAATAAATATCCTCTTCTCTCTCAATATTTTTAAATTATAATCAATTTACAAACCTGTGGTTAAATAATTCATTACATATTTTAAAATTCTTTTCCTTTTGTATTTTTAAGAGAAGCTTAATTTGCCAATTTTATATGCAAATTATACTTTTCACTCTTCTTAAGAGTTGCCTCTACTCAAGTTTACTAGTGCTATTATACCTCTTAATTCAGAACAAGTCCACAGTCTGACCCATGGTAGTGGAAATGTAGGTGTACAATTAGAAAAAGACTGTGACAATCAAACTGCCTACTACTATCAGCTACAGAAAGCAGCATGTTTTAGAAAATTTCCCTGTTTCTTGCTTGGAGCTCAATAGAACCATCCCTCAATAAACTTCATTTTTAGTTTCACCTCATTCATTAATAGACGTACACAGCATCATCCCAAAGTCTTTAACTGATCTCTGTGAGAACAGATAGGATACCTACTTAGTAATTCTGTACATTGTTTTCCTTTTAATCTTTAGCTCAACAAAACCCTTGGGCATATACTCAGAGCTAGAAAGCAAACCTGAGCATTTACTAACTTGTAACAAGTGTTTTCATCATCCCCCTTTGAAGCACCCCTCTCTTCTCTGCATAAATTTTATACAAGATTTTGCTAGTTTGGATACATTTTATACAAGATTTTAGTTTGCCCCACTGTTCTCCTCGCAGACACAGCTACTTTAACTAAAATTATTCCTTAAACTATGTCAGTGCAGGAGTAACTCATCCATTTAAAGACTGACTCCAGAACAGTTGTACAAGTCATACACTTAGGTGTTAAATGTGTAGATACATTTATAGATAGATACATTTACAGATGCTGTCTTCAATCAGACACCACTTCAACAGGCCCAGCACAGCTCTCCATGGACCTTGCTGACGGAAGGAACAGAAGGTTGGAAGCAGCTTTAACATTAAAATAAACCTCCTGTTACTGTCCTACAGCTTCTGTTAACAGCGGTCTTGTTTGTTAATGTAAGTATTACGCAAACGCCTCCATCAAATCATTAAGAATTGTATTTACAGTATTTCCTTCACTCTTTAAAAAATCTGGTAAAGTGAATTTTGCTTGGATAAGTAATACTGCCAAAATTACTTTCTCGACTCAGTGAACTTCCTTGCTTAGCAAAGGCCAGGTTCTGTTCCTGAGATTTTCAGCATCCCTGGTGGGGAAGATGTTATTCCCCCTAAAGCTTCACAGATACTTTTCCTCAAGTTAGCTAAAATCCATCTGTAAGTACTAACAGTAGAATTACAGAACTTCCAGATTACAGCCAACACTAAAGTTTTTCCACAGCACTTTTGCTCAAACACAACGTAAAGCAGACATTTATTAAATGTGCCTTCTGTCAGTATTGCAGCCATTTTTAAAAATAACTCTCACTGTTCAATCACATGAATACAGAACTGCCATCTGAAATTGTTCTTCAGTTTTAACATTACAGCTGTGAACTTATTAAATCGCATCCATGATCTATATGGCTAAGGAAGCTGAACTGTCTGGAGAATGGTGACAGAACATGTCTTTTGACTAATTGCAAGGGGAATTTCAGAATGCACCAACTTTCCTGGGAGCACGGTTGGCCTGCACTGGATTCTAGATGTAGCTTATTCTAACATAAGCTGCTTTACAGAAAGGGGCTCGCACTCTCTCTATATCTAACACAGCTCATGCATTCAATAATGCACTACAAAAATTCCCTTCTCCCTAAGCCAAAGTTTATTTGCAGGTAAAAAGTACTGCAGGAATATTTACATTTCACCCATGAAGGCTGCAATGTTACAGAACAAACAAAAATTTGAAAGCATATCTTCAAAGAAATTACCATATTTCGGCTTGTTGGCAATTTTAGCAAGAAAGGAAAAAAACACAGCAGGGGGTGAAAAGATTGAGCTTGAATTTCAAGTCTCTGTCCTAAGTTTACACACCACCTCTTTAGCTCATTTTAAAATGAGCAGTGACATTTTATGACTTTTTGAAGGTGCAGATTTCCAATGTCTGCCACTTTTCAAGGTGAAATTACATATTAAAAATATCTGTAAAAGAACCCGAAAGTTTTTCCCAATTTTTCTCCTAAATTAAAGTCTTGAATCCTTCCAAAGTTCCAGATGAAAATAGCAGTTGGCATCTCATTGAATATTATACTGCCACAGATTTCCCCACAGGTTGTTTAACTTTAATTGTTACTTTCATTTCTCATGGAGACAGAGGAAGGAAAAAAATATTTTTCCTTTTCTGCCTTTTTTTTTCTTGTAAAGAAAACTCCAAAACAAGAAAAGTAACGTTTTTTACCCAGTACTTAATAAAGTATTAGCTCTTAAAAGAATTCAACACATCACAGAAAACTTTTGAGTCACATCTCCTAAAATACTGGAATTCCGTATGTTTTCTGAAAGACTTTGTAGCTTTCAAATGTTCACATTTTAATAGTCACTAGTGAGACTAGTTATAGTACACTGTGTACAAGTAATACTCACCCTTCTGAAGATGCTTTATTGTTACCACAAATAAACATTCCCCGGACTCTCAATTTGATATAGACACTGGGGACAAACAAAGAATGACCTTTAAATTTTTATAAATTGCATAAAGAATCTGAATGTGCCAACCCCTAAAAAAATATTAACCTATATATGAGAAAAATCCCCAGGCAGAAGTGCAGATTACACTAAATGTGCTGGTAAAAACTCTTCACTGAAATCTGTATTAGTAAGAACCAAACTCATAATAGCTGAAACTAGAGTTGCTAGACTTAAGCAAAGACAAACCTCTCCTGCTAGAATTAAACTACATTCTCCAAACTGTTAAATGCTTCTGATCAGGGAGACCAAGAATCTGAACTTCCAGCTTTAAAAATACAAAAAACTTTTCTCTTGCTCCAATAAAATCAGTGTGGTGCTTTGTAAGTTAGAAGTAAGTATCTCGAGTAATGTACAAGTTTGTTATCCCGTTCCTGCCACAAATCTATGCACGCACTCCTTTTCTTTTGTGTATGAATAACAATTTTTGAATCACCATGAAGACCTGGTAATGTTAAATACATGTGCGTGATGCCACAACACACCGATTTCTTTAGCCAACCATTTGTTGCTCAGGGACGGCTCAGCCCAGTGCCCTCCTTCGCACCTCCGCAGACACCCTAGTTTTAGACAGCGCTCCATATCGCCGTGCTTGGCGACATTAGACCCAAACCCCCAGAATTTTCAGCTATTTATTAACTTTCTTGCGGCGCTCGGGAAGATGGGGATCGCACGGTGTCCTTCACGATTAGGAAGTTCGCCGGAGCGGCCGCCAGACTGCGTTACCCCCTGGCCCCTCCTGAGCTCCCTCGCTGAGGCCGGAGCGCCCCAAAGGCAGGGGCGGGAGCCCCCCGCCCAGCCCCGCCGTCCCGCGGGTGCGGAGGGCGGCCCGGGGCGCGCTCAGCCTCCCCGCCCGGCTCGCCCCGGCTTCCGGGAGCCCGGGCGGACCTGTCCCAGCCTCCCGGGAGGAGAGGGACGAGCTGCGTGCCGCGCTGCCCACGGCGGGCACACGGATTTCCCCTGCCCGGCGTGCGCCGGGCTCACACACACCTCCCTCTGCCCGCGCCGGAGCCGCCGCCGCGTGCCGCCGGCTGGAGCGGAGAGGAGAGGAAGGGAATCGCCGGGTCT
>VWZT01014188.1:30465-40949 GCA_013397055.1 Pachycephala philippinensis | reverse complement strand
GCGGCGGCAGCTGCGACGGGGCGCCCGCCGCCGGGTCCGCCGCGCCCTTCAACCTGGCCGACATCACCGACGTGTCCCCCTCGGGAGGCTTCGTGGCCGAGCTGATGCGGCCAGACCTGGACGCGGTGTACCTGCCAGCGCCGGCCTCGCTGCCGCCCCTGGGCAGCCTGCAGGGCAAGTTCGTGGTGAAGGCGGTGGGCGAGTACAGCCACCCGGGGCTTAGCCCCAAGAGCGGCCCCGCCGCCCCTCCGCCCGGCGCCGACGGCCCCGGGGCGCCCTACACCTCGCTGCCGCGGATGTGCCCCAAAATCAAGCAGGAGGCAGCGCCGCCGTGCACCCTGGCCCCGCCGCACGGGAGCAGCCCCCGAGGAGCCCCCCAGCACGACTTCGCCCTGGGCAGCCGCCCGCTGCCCGCCCGGAGTACGCCCTCGCTGGGGCCCGAGGAGATGCTGAGCGGCAGAGACTGTCTCCCCGCCACGCCGGGGCTGGGCCACCCACCGCTGCCACTGCCCCCGGGGTACCCCCCGGCCCCTGGCTACCCCGCCTTCCTGCCCGAGCAGCTCCCTCCCGGCACGCTCCAGTACCAAGGTGAGTCCCCGCGGTGCTGGGGCTGCGGATGTCCCCGCTTTGGCGCCGGCCGCGGCGGTGCTCACTCCTCCCTGTCCGCCCCTAGAGCTGATGCCGCCGGGGAGCTGCCTGCCTGAGGAGACCAAGCCCAAGAGGGGACGCCGGTCGTGGCCTAGGAAAAGGACGGCCACGCACACCTGTGACTATGCGGGCTGCGGCAAAACCTACACCAAGAGCTCTCATCTCAAGGCGCATCTGAGAACCCACACAGGTTAGTCCCGCCGCGGGGCCGGGGGGATGTCCTGGCCGGAGGCGCGCGGGGTGATCCTCTCGGACAGGGGAAGGGCGTGAGCGCAGGAGGAGGGCTACAAGCAAAAAGACGTAACTTTTCTGTGCTGGGTTTCCGAGCGGTTGTTTTTTTTTTTTTCCTTCCCCCTTTGGCTACGTGAAGTCCTGTGCAGCCTTCGCTTATTGGCTTGACATTTTGCTTAATGGTTCAGAGTGACTCAGATGTGGGAGCGGGTGGGTTTCTTGCCAAGTCAGAGTTTGTTACTTCGCTCTTGCTATGTGGCTAGCTAATTAGCAGGTAGTTGGAAGCCGGCTGGGATTTGTTGCTCGGGATGGTGTTGGCCCACTTCTGAGGAGGCGGCAGACCTCTCTCGGAGATAACTGCTTCCTTTAAGGGGGGTTAAGTGCTTCGTACACACACCCCTCCCTTGGCTGGCTGTAGGACAGGAGGTTGTGCACCTCTGCAAGCTGTTGCTCCCTTTTTGGGAAAACCGAGATGGATCCCCTGGAGAGCAGGGGCTTTCAGCTGAGCTGGCAGCTCTGATGGGGTGCCTCTTCTACCTGTGGGAAGACATCTTCCCCCTGCACCAGCAGAGTTTACCTGTTGATCAGCCACTGCTAGAATTGCGATAAAACCTGTCCAAAGTGTGTATCTGAGACCAGTTTCACACTTCAACCTTGCAGCTGAGTGCAGAGTTGCAGTAACTGAGCTTGTGAAAGCAGGTACAGCACACGGGTTTCGCCAGCGTGGGCATTCCGCAACAGTGACTAAATAACCTGGGAATTTGCATAATTTGAATCCCTGGGTTGTGAACCCGATTCAAAACTTTCTCCTGAAGAGGAGGTGGGAAAGGGAAAATACACTGGCACTGCTGTAGTTAGGCTACCTCTTCAGCTAATGGCAGCAGGGGAAAAAAATCAGGCAAGTGATCAGAGCACATCTGCCCCAAGCAAGTCAGCACCATCCCCAGGATGTGTAGGACAGGGAGTTTGTAATTGATAGGGAAGCTCATCTTGCCATCAACAGTAGTTTTTGTATGATGAAGACACTAGTAAGACTGAGTCCTTAATCAGGCCCAGCTAATGAAAACAGTTTCCGGCTGTTTTTTAATTCTTGAGACCTGCAATTATCTAAATACGTTGTCTGCTGAGCTATTTCTGGTTGCTGTTTGGATTGTGTAACACCGCCGGCAAAAATACATACTCAGGTGCTCTGAGTCCTGTGTGCAAGGCAGCAAAAAGGAGCATTTTAGTGAAGATTTAAATGACACCAGCATTTCGTAGCACCTGCACATCTTGAAAAGACAGCCTTGCTCTTTTAGTCTTTGTAGTGTGTTTGCAACTGTTTCAAGAAGTTTGTTTTGTTTGACCACGCTTTGTTTTGTGCAGGACAACTGCTTGAAAGAAGGTGCTACAAGTGGTAGCCACAAGAAAAAAAAAAAACAAACACAAAAAAGCCCTCTAACTGATGTGTTTCATCGCTTGGTTTTTTTTCCATAGGTGAGAAGCCTTATCACTGTGACTGGGAAGGCTGCGGGTGGAAGTTTGCCCGATCCGATGAACTCACTCGTCACTACAGAAAGCACACGGGGCACCGCCCTTTCCAGTGCCAGCGCTGTGACAGAGCCTTCTCCAGGTCGGACCACCTCGCCTTACACATGAAGAGGCACTTCTGATTGGGAGAGCAGTGGGTCTTTTTCCCCGGCTGCCGCAGAGATTCAGTATTTACAGCACAAGGACTGTCTTCCACAAGATGGGGAGAACTCGTTTTAAGCACTACAGATAATTGAGGTGAAGTCTTCCAAAGAGTGGAAAAGAGGGATAACTGCATTACGGACATTGCAACTTACTTTTTTTTTTATAGTTATACACTTCAGAGAACCAAAGACGTTGGGGCCAATGACTGGATCTTCTATCATTCCATTTGTAAATCCAACTTGAATTATTTCTGGACTACAGAATGCCAAGGAGTGACTGGAAGTCACGGATATCAGGGTTAAACAGACTGTATGTAGTTCGGAGGGTGGGGATATTACACAGGGAAATGACCTTCCCTTACTTTCCTTTCAATGCAATATTAGATGTACATGTCGTCTTGTACTTTCTTTTTTTTTTTTTTTTTTTCCTTCTAAAAGCCATTACAATGTTAAAAGAGGAGGAAAAATTCAGGTACAGAATTATATTTTAAAAGCCTATTTCATGGTGCTTAGTGACTGTTGGTTCTAGAGGTACCAAAAACAGGAAGCCAAAGTTCTCAAACTGCTGCATATCTGACAAGGAACTATTTTTTGTCTTCCGATTGCCAATTATGACCTAAATCAGGTGAATAACCCTGGTTTATCTTTTTTATTAAGAAAATAACTTTATGCAGACAGTCTGTAATGCACTGTGGTTTCGATGTGCAATAGTTTGTACAATGGTTTATTCCCAAATATGCCTTAAGCAGAACAAATGTTTTCTATATAGTTCTTTACATAATAAATATGTAATATAAATTTAAGCAAACTTCTATTTTGTATATTTGTAAACTACGAAGTAATAATGAACATTTTGTTGGAATTTGTATTTTGCATATTCAAGGTGAAAATAAGTTTTAAATAAACCTATAATATTTTATCTGAATGGTTGCTGTGGTTTTTTTCTGTGCATGGACATGGCCAAAGAAAAGTTTGTTAGATGTTTGTTGGTGGTTGAGTTTACCAAGGCAAGGAGCGGGTGGTGGTAAACGCTTGTAGTATCAAAACTCTGAAAGACAGGATTGTGTAAGTGCAGTGCTGATGTAACATCTCTTTTTAGGGAAAAAGGTGCATGGAAAGTTTTTGCTCTGAATGTCGAATTGCCACTTATCTCACCTGTGTGGGTGAAGCTGTAATTTACCGTTTTTAAAGTAACCGAGTTCAAATTATTTTTTAGAGGGCATACTTCTGTTGGGGACATAAGACCTTATGAACCCGATGATGATTCTAGAGTTTTTTGGGGTTTTTTTTTGTTTGTTTGGGTTTTTTTGGTAGCAGTCTTCTCAGAAACGAAGGATTCCCAACTTCATTGCCTAGGATTTCTTAGGCGAGCCGGCGTAACCACTTCAGCGTGAGTGAAGCAAAACCCACTGAGCAACGTCGAGGAAAGAACAAACCTGGCTCGGAGAATAAAGAGCGCGTGCACGAAACACCGCTTAACCATCACCTGCACGGAGTGTTCTTTTGGAACCTGCTCTTTTCCTGGGAATCCAGTGGCTCGGCGAAGAGACGGGATTCCCGCAGGAATGCACACGTGCCCGGGGAAGGCTGACCACGCAGGGATTGAGGACGTGTTGCTGCTGCAAGGTCCCCGGCGTGCCTCCAGCGGCACGTGCTGGGGCGCTGAGCCCGCCCCGGGTCATCCCCAACCCTGTGGTGCTTCTCCTTCGGGATCTCATTGTTCCAGCTGCCTCACAGAAATGTGTAGCAAACAGATGATTTCCACATTAATGCCGTGTGGATGGGACCTGTTTTTCTCACTACTCTTCGTTAAAAGGGAAGAAACTATTCCTCTTCGGCCGATTTGTGATGTCTGTCAGCTAGGAATTTGGGGTGTATATAGTGTCCAATAAAGCTGAGGAACAAAAAAAAATCAGGCAAGAGGCTTTTGTATCTTTGTAGCAGTTGAAACAAAAGTGGAAATATCAAATTTTTGTGTCCGAATGTGCCTCTGGAATTCTACTAAAGTTCACATTTTGATGTGGTGTTTGTGTGGGGACCGGTGCCATTTCTCCCTAAGTTTGTGTAAGTAATATAATGATGCAGAAAATATTTCTCACCCCTTATCGCCTAGGCATGCTTTGTTCAACTGAAAGCTATCTTTGTTGGTTTGGTTTATAGGTAACATAGGGAGTAGGGAATATCTTGTTTGGTTTGCAAATAGCAAGTATTTAAAGCTAAATTAAAGTTATGAGTCATCCTTTATCTGAGGCTTTTTCCATGTGAAAACTTTTTTACGATTAAACCAGTAATTTTTTTACCTCCTCTGCTGCTCTGCTTGTGAATTCTGGGTGAGAGATCCAAGGCCAGCATTGAAGCTGGTGTGTGCTGAGGGCCTGAAGTGCTGCTGTCCTATCCCATAATGCTGGGGCACACGTCGTAGGTGTAGGATCTCCTTTTCGCCGCTCAGAACCTCTTACAACTTTGCAAGGTCTATGTTCTAGCACATCTGCGAGTACTGAAATATGAAGATTCCATCTGAGAAACTGGTTTCTTTCGCTTTTCAAGCCTTCAGTCATTATGCGCCCTGAAGAATTTTGTAAGACGCTCTAGCATTTAGTAAGGCATTATCTGCTTCAGCCAACTTCAGTTTCTGCTTGATGTTTTTATGGACCCTAGGTTTCTAGTTGCATGAACAATGGCATTCTTGAAACAGGGCATTGTTCCCTATTCCACTTGATTTTTTTTAATTCCCTTTTTTTTTCCCTGATCCTAACCACACTTGTCTTCATGTATGACTGAAAGGGACACGAGTGTAACTTCATACTTAAAAGGAAATGCTGCTGTGTCTTTAACCATTTCCAAATTGCTACTCCTGTGCTTTTTTTGGGATGGGATCCAACTGCTCACTTTTTGCCGTATGGCATGCAACCCATGAGAGGCAGTCCTTACTCTTAAGGAGGTCTCTGAGGGAAATACTGAAATGAGCAATGCTCTGAGGGAAATACTGAAATGAGCAGGTGAGTAGAGCTGTAAACAGCGTGTTGTGTTTGCCACCTGTTTCGTTGTGTCTGGCATCCTGGAGCTGCGCTTAGGTGCAGGGTTGCACATGGATGCAGTGAAACAACACATGTATCAAAAAGCGTATCTCATAAAAACATATGTAAAACACCCAGCAGTCTTGTAAGTATGTCTTGAAAAACAAGATTTGTTCGGCGTTGCTAAAGCTGTGCTCATGTGCCACTTCGCTGGGGCACCTAAAGTCAGGGTTTGAGGTTATTAGGGCTGGCCTCTCTGACATGGGGTGAGCACCTCCAGAGCTGCCCCAGAGCACTATTTCAGCTACTGAAGGCAAAAGCTCTTGCGGCAGAGAGTTATCTCTGCAGTCAAAACTACAGCCGGCCTTAATCCTGCTCACCCCTAGCCCAAATCTCTCCTGGAGCATGCTTAGCATGTATAGATGGAGCTGTTTAAAACAAGATGGCACATGCCTGCCTGCCTGCTGAGTGCCAAGTATTCAAAAGTGGCATCAGAGTGAAAATCTTCTCAGTGTCTGCTGCACACCAAAGCCTGGGATCCTGGGCTTGACTGTGACCCAGCACGAGTGGCTCCAGCCACCCCCTGTCACACGCAGGGGTGCTTGCAGGAGAGTCTCCTTTCCCCCCGTGGTGCTTACCAGATCCTGCCACAGCTGAACTCGGCTGCGAATCTCACAGGGATTTATATTAAGCTGATATGAATCAGTGAATTTCATTCTCCTTCTCTTTAATAAGGGAAGATCAGAGACTGCTGCGGTTAATCACCCCGAGTGCTAACGGTTCGACAGAATTAGTTTACACAGGTTTCCTATGGGAGTGTGCTGGATCTTGGAGCTAGCCTGCTTTCAGTGGAGTCCCTGGCAAGCACTTTTAACGGCAGTTGAGTGCAAGAATTTCCAAATTAACCTGTGTCTGTCCCTGGGCTTTCCTCCCCTGAGTGCCATTGGGTTGCGTGCTCTAAGGCAGCAGGAGAATAGGAACGGTTTGCAAGCTGGGGACAGACAGAGCGCTGGTTTACACTGTAGGACTCTGGCAGGGATCTGGACATGGTAGAAGAGCTGGTAGGAGGAAGTAAACCCAAGGTATGGTGAGCAAAACTGATAGGGAGAGGAAGAGGAACACACCACCACCACCACCAGCACTGCCACGTGTTGACTCAGGCCTGCCAGGAGAGCTCCCCAGATTAAATTATCTGTATTTAGGCTTGGTGGATCTATCTCTGGAGACTGAGGAGATGAGTGTGTACTTAAAAGAGGGGAAGGCCCATCATTCACCGAAATTTAATTGAGGTCACGTTGGCTTGGAGCCACAGGGTAACACACCCACATTCCCCTGTCTGCCGTACACCTGGATGACTCACGTTCCGTCTGCCCTTCGCTCTTGCCGTGACTTTACCGGGGGAACATTTTCATTGCTGCTGAAGGCATTGCCACCGAGCGCAGAAAATTGTCTCTGCGGCGTGGAAGTGGGCGGTGGTGGTGTTTCTGCAGCCTTGTTCTCCACCCTGGATGCATACATAGGTATCTGTCAGTCTCTTTTTCACCTTTGGATGCATACCTGCGAGCCCTCAAGGCTTGAACCTTAATGGTGTGAAAAGACGGGAGGGGGAAAAAGTGGCTTGTGCTTTATTAATGTTTATTCTATATTTAGAGCATGCGTTCCCAGAGTTTTACAGGAGACAGGCGGCCCTAATAGCTACTCACAAGAGGCGTTAGGCAGCTGCACCTTTTCCCTTCAGTAATGTTTTCCGTACTCTTGGAGCTGTGACTTCTTTTGTAACAGAGATGGTGATTTTCACACAGACCCGGCTAGCTTGGGGTCAACCTCATGACTTGCTAATTGGGAGGAAGAAGTTGTAGGGAACACGGAACATGCTGGGCTGCTTTCACTGTGAAACCTGGGTGAGCAGAAGGGTAATCCTGTGCTGCTATCACCGCAGCCATCTTGCTGCAACCCTGAAAAGTTTTGCATGGTTTTGCTTTGGGTACAGCGTGCTTGTTTATCAAGCACAAGCTAAGGCTTGCTTAAATCTTGCCATTCAAGTTCTCCACTGTTAAACTTTCAGGCTTTATTCAACAAAATAATCCAGCTTCCCTGTGTTATTTGGTTGAAGGCCTTTAATTTTAAAAACAGATATCCCGCAGTTATCCAGAACGATTTGCCCCACTGCTGCCACAGCAGTCAGGAATGATCTGACAGGAAATGCCACACCACGAGCACACAGGGGCTCATTTACTGGGAGCCTCCGCGACGGTGCTCAGGGTCTGTTTGTGCATGTCCCAGTGTCACAGAGTCACAGAATTAATCACAGAATAAGCTGAGTTGGAAGGGACCCTCAAGGACTGTCCTGGCCCTGCATAGTACCATCCCTGAGTCCCACCATCTGCTCGGAAGTGTTGCCCAAATGCGTCTTGAACTCTGTCAGACTTGGGGCTGTGACCACTTCCCTGGGGATCCTGTTCCAGTGTCCAACCACCCTCTAGCAGAAGAACCTTTTCCTGATATCCAACCTAAACCTCCCCTGACACAACTTCAGGCCATTCCCTGCGTCCTGTCACTGTCACCACAGAGCAGAGGTCAGTGCCTGCCCCTCCTCTTCCCCTCGCGAGGAAGCTGCAGAGCTGCAGTGAGCTCTGCCCTCAGCCTCCTCTTCACCAGCTGAACCGACCAAGTGCCCTCAGCTGCTCCTCACATGGCTTCCCTCAAGGCCCTTCACCATCCCCATGGCCCTCCTTTGCACACTGTCTAACAGTTTAATGTCATTTTTACACTGTGGTGCCCAGAACTGCACACAATATTCCAGGTGAGGCCTCCCCGGCCCAGGGCAGAGCAGGACAATCTCTCCCAGGCCCGGCCGGCCATGCTGGGCCTGGTGTCCCCAGGACAGGGATCTCCCTCCTGGCTCCAGGGCACTGCTGGCTCATGTCCAGCTGGCCATCAACCAGGACCCCCGAGAGCATCCCAGGTTCAGAATCCAGCACTTTCCCCTGTTAGACAGTTGGTGATTGCCCATCTCTCTCATTTGTTGAGGTCTCTCTGCAAGGCCTCCATCCCTTTGAGAGGGACTCAACAGCTCCTTTCAATTTTGTATCATCAGTGAACTTGCTCAGTGTCCCATCCAGTCCTGGATCCTGGTCATTTTTGAAGATGTTGAAGAGCACAGGGCTGAGAATGGAGCCCTGAGGAACCCCACATGGATGGCAGGAGCAGAGTCTTGAGAGTGCTTTGCCCTTCCACCCTGGAAAGGCATGGGAAGGCTCTCTGAGTTTGCTGGTCTGAGGAACCAGGCTTGCACTTGCCACGTGGGAAAACCTGAGTCCCTGGGCTTTTGCCACTGGGTCCACCCTGCACTTCCTGCCATGTAGAAATTCTGCAGAGAGGGCTTTTCTGCTTTTTGAGGTTCCTGCATGAGTCTGATTCACACAGCAGGCCTCTGGGGGGGTGCCATGGCATCAGCACTGTTCAGTATCCAAATCTCATATAGGGTCTTCCTCCTTGGGGGATCTCCTGGGGGCTTAGCATCTGTCATCCATTCCTCTTTTCTGATAAAAATCAATATTGTGAATTAGTGTGTTGATAAAGTACTAGGGGCAACACTGATGGCAATTACTGAAGCGTGTCGGAATTTACTTTCCAAGCTCTGGACGAGGTTTTATCCTGTGTTTAGACTCGAAACATACTGATTCAATAATGCTGTTGGCAACCTAAGGAGGCTACCCAAAGGGATGCATTTGTCTTTGCACTGGGATGTACAAGGCTTGGCCGTCCATTCTCAGTTCCCACATCACACTATTCCAGCAACAGACTCCCCTGCCTGACGAGGGATGGCTGAATTTGTTGGCTGTGCAGGAGGTTATTATTTGTGTTTCAAAATATCAGAATGTTTTCCAGTGGGAAGCAAAACAACTTGGCCACTTCCAGCCTTCCTGCCTCCCCAGTAACTGTTCGTGCTCTCTGCAGCTTTGGAGAATATTACAGTGCTGCTGTCACCTGTACAAGATGTTTGACTACCTTCCTTCTGCAAACACCTCCTAACCAGCATTTGCTTTGACAAGGTTCCCATGTTCACAATGTAAAACTGCCTGCCAAGGCTTCCTGTGCAGAGAGAACAACTTGTAATCGTGGTGCAGAGGAGGAACAGAGCAGCACAGGGCAGGGCAGTGGCCACTTTTGCCCGGCCACGGGTGTTCTGTCCCAGCCACTGGCCAGAAACGGGGCTGAAAGGCACAAGTAGCCCTGTGATGTGTGTCCCTGGGGTGATCCCACCTCGCTCTCCCTGGAAAACTCCCTTCCAGGGAGCCCTGATGATTACAGGTTTGTTCAAGCTCAGGAGCCTGAGAAGCACAGATGCCTTTCCAACCTGTGTTTGTTTTGTGCTGTAGCTTTGCAGATTCCACTTGCTCGATAAATATTTGATCCTCTTTGGTGCCTTCCTGAGCTTCTGGCTTCCGAGGGACCTTGTGGTGAGGAGTTCCGTGATTAATTATGAACCAGCCTAAAAATATAGGTGGGGGGAGAAGAAAAAAAAGTATTTATTTTCTGCAGTCTGTGAGGCTGCTGCCTTCCAGATTCGTGCTGTTTCCCCTTTCCTACATGCTGCAGAGAGGGAAAGGCTCTAACCTCCTGCTCTAAATCAGCCTTGATTTCATTGTGTACTACCAAAGGCTGGAAGGATTTGACTTTGGTTGTGTTTTTTAATGAATTTGTGAAGAGAAAGTAAATACGAGATTTTTTACATATGGATGAGTTAATCTACTCTGCAGTGGACTGGAAGAATGCCAGGATATTTAGCATAATGTGATATTTCAGTCAATATTTACATGATGTTTTGGTTTACTGGGTTGTTTTTCTTTTTTTTTTTTATTTCCAGGACATCTGAGAAGCCCCTACCCATCAATCCCCCTTTTTTTTTTTT
>VWZT01014188.1:1791-15252 GCA_013397055.1 Pachycephala philippinensis | reverse complement strand
TGCCCACATCTGTTTTTATAGAAGATATAAAGATCCCACAAACATTTATCCTTTTGGGCTGCTCTCTCTAGGATCTCCTCACCACTGAAGGTGTTAAAACCCCCATCAGCCTTGGAGCAAAGGTCAGACCAGGGGTGTGGGCTGAGCTGACCTCGATGATTCCTTCCCTGCCTCCTGCTCCCTTTTGCTGTGACACCACCTCCTTCTTCACACTCCTTCACCCCTTGGGTTGAGCAAACAGAAGCTGGTTCACACCAGGAGTGTTGATTCCCTCGCCAGTGGTGAAGGGGCTGTTTCACCAGCCCTTCCACCTCCCTGTGTGAAAAGCCAGTTACTGTGCAGGGTTCACACGCTCCGGGGCTGTTTGATGCTGGGTCACCTTTGGGTAGCAAATGCATTCGGAAGTTATCCAGGGGTGAGCCCTCAAGGACTGAGACAGAGAGGGACTGCCTGATCCCTGATTTCCTTTGGAAACCAGTTTCAAAGCGACTTTGCATCTAAATCAGCGCTTTGGTTTTCCAAAGAGCCAAGGTCCTGGGAGAATCTGGCGCACAGTGCTGGCAAATGCTGATCTCTGCAAGCAGCCAGAAAGGAGATACTGGAAGTCCTCAGGTATCACCCCTTACCTTTGGCCTTAATTAGGTGTTGTACATCACCTGCTCCTTGATGCAGGGTCGTTATGAGTTGAAGGAAGTCTGCAGAAAGTGCTCATTTACCTTATGCAGGCTTCTTTCTCTGTAGTTTGGCTAATTGATGTGTGTCATGTGCAGATATCTCACAGGACTGCAGAAGAGGTTCACCCAGCATTATCTATGAATCACAGTCCAACTTTTTTCCCCTACAGTGGAGCTGTCAGGAGAAAAATTACGTTTGGAGGATACCTGGAGAACAAAGCAGCACAAGAAGCAGCACAAGGCGTGCAGCAGAGGAGCCCCGAGTCTGTTTGCTCAGTGAATTTCAGATGCGGCAACACTGACGGAATTGAGCAGAGTTTAGCACCTCCTGTGACCCTGCACACACACACACAAGAGGCAGACACAGCCAGCCCCTGCAGCCAGACACGCTGGGGAATGCCTCCAAGAGCCTGCCACGGGTAATCCTACACATTCCATAGGCACAATTTGGGATTGCCAAGGCCCTTCTCACGCGGGGACAGCGCTGGCGTGAGTGACCGCCAGCCTGGGAGGGTGCTGGAGGGTGGATGGACAATGGGATGTCCTCCCCCTGTCATCCGTAGCTGATCCAGGGGCATCTGCAGCAAAAAGGAGTGCCTGGTGTGGGGATATTTGTGCCTGAAAGGAGTTACAAACGTGGTCTAATTCTGTAGGAATCTGCAAAACTCCTTCCTGAAATGCTTCAGAGCAGTGCCTACTTCAGGGAGCGAACCAACAGCGGGGTCTGGGACAGTTTAGGCAGGGTTTAAACTGATAAAATTAAAACCGGTTATCACACCTTACGAAACAAACATGTTATTTCACTATTATTTCATAATATTTCAATTTCAATGTTCAATAACATTTTATTTCTGCGTTGTCCCGACACACTCGGATTTTCCAAGGTGTTTCACACCTTGTAAGTTTCAGAGAGGGAGGACGTGATATGAATAAACACTCTGCCCTGGAAGAGGGGGCAGGTCTTCCAGGTTCTGCGGGTGCTAATGAGCTCATGAGAAACGTGTGGGTCTGTTTTACCAACGCCCCCGGACGGGATCCTTGCTGCAATGCTGCTTTGTTTGGCTGCCCGCTATCTGCAGAACGACATCAGAGCTCTGCAGGCAAACCCAGGGCATGACTCACGGGCTGTAGGACAGGAAAACCTGAGGAGGATGGGGTCATGTCCAGGGGATGAGCTGAGGGAACTGGTTAATGGTCACAAGACAACAGAAACATGTCTTTGTAGGGTTAAAATTGGGTGCGATCCCTGGGCACGGAGCGTAAGGCAGCGTGGGGTGCTGCCTGGTGCCTCCTGACGGATAATCCACACTCCAAGGAGCTTCAAGAGACACAGGAGGATGAGCAAAGAGGGCTTGGGAGTTATAGGAAAGCTGTGGGAAAAAGGTGCAGGGGGAGAATGGGAGCCACTGTGGCTCAGACAGCTCAGCCCAGACACTGGCACACGAAAGAGGCATCAGATGCCATAAAACATCTCGTGCCTGCCAGCAGGGACAGCTGCTGGAGTGGCTAGCAGGGAAAACTGGGCAGTTCGTATGATTTGCATGCTGTCAGCTAAAGATACAGGCCTATTTCACCGCAGAATTCTGAATAAACAACACAAATTTCTTTTTTTTTCCATTTACACCTTCCAATTCTTTAACCAGCATTTAGTGCTTGAGTTCAGATAAGCACAGATGAAATTAACACCAGCCAGGACTTGGTGCTGAGGAGAAATATGCCCTCATTATGCTTTGAGAAGTCAAAAAAACTCCACAGACTACTTATACATGTGAAGAGGAAGAAATTAACTCCCTACAGCAGGTCAGGCTGGCATGGACACAGTAAGTGGGATGTTTGACTCCTGCAATAAATTACATGGATTGTCAGCAAGGATCCCATGTCTAAATCTCAGAAATCAAGTACCTGTGTCTTCACCTTCTGTACGTGCCATAATTTATCTTCTTGAGAAGGGTAATACCTTTACTCAGCCGAAAACTCTTGGCAGGAGAGCAGGAACTCTTTTATTGCAATGCTGATCAGTTTCCCTGATTCCCAGTTCCAGGACTGCTGGGTGGGCCTGGGGATTCTGAACAGCCCAGAAGCCCAAATCCTACATTTTCAAAAGTGATACAAGATTTTCAGGAAGCTGTGTGGCTTCAGATTTTCCAGAAGTGTGTCTGGTACCTCTTGGTAAAGTCCATCCAAGCAATTTTCTAAATTTCTGCTCCATAGTGAAAATATGGCCCACTAAATTCTTACAGATTTCACCCTTTCATGCAAAATGCTGTCCACTTTCCCTTCATGTGTTCTAAACTCTAACCCCCAACTACAAACTGCAAATTAATGCATTTAGGATGTCTCTTTTCTGGAAAAAAAAGCTTTCAGATTTCCATGGGAAGCTCAATTTTCCCAAAAACCTCTCCCCAGCAAACAGGTCACAGAAATTTGGGTGCCTGTGGTCAGAGTAATTTCACGGTGCTATTCACTCCAACCCCCTACACTGCACAGGGAGTGCACAGGGAAAAAAATCTCCAGGCTGCCTGGAAATGTTTCACTGGCTCAGCTCTGGAAACACCTCACAGATTTCATTTTTTATTCAGCACCACCTGGCTCTGTAATTATTTGGAGACCTTAATGGCCACTGGGCAGTAAGCACAGGACTGTTCATTCTTTTGAGGATTATATCTCACCCACACAACAAAATTAAAATAGCACAGCTTTCCACTTGAAAGGATTTCACCCCAGCCTCAGAAACACAACAACATCAGTCCTGTTTCTAGAAAGGCAAAGGCCTTACCCCAAAATACACAGGAAAAGAATGGTGAAGGAAAGCATTGATATCATCCGACTTCTGCACCTGAAGTATGTGTGAATCATGGAATGGTTTGGGTTGGAAGAGACCTTAAAGATGATCCCATTCCACCCCTGCCATGGGCAGGGACACTTTCCACTGTCCCAGGCTGCTCCAAGCCCTGTCCAACCTGGCCTTGGACACTTCCAGGGATCCAGGGGCAGCCACAGCTTTGCTGGGCACCCTGTGCCAGGGCCTCCCCACCCTCACAGTGAAGAATTATCTCCTAATATCTGATCCAAACCTGCCCTCTGACAGTTTAAAGCCAGTCCCCCTTGTCCTGGCCCTCCAGACCCTTGTAAAAAATTCCTCTCCAGCTCTCTTGGAGCCTGTTTAGGTGCTGGAAAGTGCTCTAAGGTCTCCCTGGAGCCTTCTTTTCTCCAGCTGGGCAGCCCCATCTCTCTCAGCCTGTGTCCACAGCAGAGGTGCTGCAGCCTGGAGCATCCGTGTGGCGTTGCACAAGCCACAGGAGAGAGCAGTCAAAGCCATATTCACGTGCATGCTTTGCTCCCTCTGCTTCTGAGCTCTTGCAGGGGAAAATTCAAAGAGAACCTTTCTGGATCAAAACCCTTTTCTGCTCTGACTTTTCTCCTGGAAAGAGTGGGTTATCTAGGATTAGGATCCCATTCTCCTTTCCCATTCCTCTGCTGTCCACCAAAGTCAACAAACAAGGAGCACATGGAAAGGAGATCACACCACAGCTGCTTTCCACAGGTCATTAAGTGTCATTTTGGTCTCAGCTCTGTATAACAACCTCATTGTCCCCATCCTGGAGGGCCATGAAAGCAGTAAATTTGCCAGCTAGCAGAACTTGTGGGTGTCTGACTGTTTGCTTCCAAGTGTTCCTTTTGGGAAGGCTCAAAACTTTATTTTTTCTTCTTTCCTTGTGTCAGTGCCACATCAGTCTCATCTGACAAAGGGCACAACACCCTCTGCAGATGGCTTTGTTAAGGCTCAGGAATAATTAATTGTCTACTGCCAACTGGAAAAGATCTTCAGAATACCAGTGCTTCTACTTACACTCTGTTGGCTCAAAACGACCTTTGCTTTATGGGCTACAAACTCTCTTTGAGCATTGGCAGTTCCTACTTTTTTTCCTTTAATTTCAGCCTCTTCCCTAACACAGCAGTTTCTGGAGCTAAGCCTGGCCATTGCCATGCTGCAGAGATTATTTTAATGGTCTCTTCCTACCTGTCAGCCAAGGATATAATTTCACGAGCCTTTCAAGCAATCATTCAGCAGCACTTTAATACAAAGGGTGTCATTAAATGACCAGTCACATGCCCACCCCAGGGAACACCAGCTCTGCTCTGTAATCTGAGTGACTCAGTCACTCTACCAAGTGCCATGAACGTGCAGCAGAGTAACTGGGGAAAGAAAAAAAAAATTGGTCAAAGGGACACATTTTCTATTAAAAATAATGATGTTTATTACGAAGAAGTGCAGTCAGAATCAAACTTTTGTCGTGCTGCTTCTTGCAGTCTCACCAACAAGCTTCAGTCTGCCCCTTCATGTGGTTGTGACATCCTGGGGAAGCATTTATGTGTTTACACATTATTACTGTTAGACTTTCAACATTCAAAGACTTCAAAGATTCCAGGTGAACTGCTGGGTTTTGACATCTCGGGCCAGGTCTTAATGAAGGACTCCATTTTTTGGAGGCACGAATAATTGCTGGCATAACTAATTGCTGCAGTGTGCATATCTGAGCACCTCAGAGCAGCCAGAAAAGCAGACGATTTTCTGGGTTGAAATTGAGCCGTGTTGTGCCAACAAGACAGAGATTTTCAGATGTGTTGTCGTTGGGTTTGTTCTGTTTTGTTTGCCTCTGTCACATCCCTGTGTGAAAGGAACAAGTCCCTGGGTTGCTCTTTGCCTCTGAAACCTGAAGTCAGAGTCACGCAATGGCCACCACCCCTTGATGTTTTGGGCCTTGCAAATGTTACCCTGTTTAGATTTCCTTAAATCGTGGATCCTCAAATCATGAAAAATGGTAACTGAGGGAAGGCAGGGGAGCCTTTGAAGGCTAAAATCACCCTTCACCCACCATCAGGTGCTGCAGGAGAGTGGCTTTTCCAGGTAGGATCCTTCTCTGGTGACATTCTGCCTGTAGTAGAGCCACTGTGTGCTGAAGCCCAAGGCTGGGAGGTGTCCCTGTTTTAGAGGAGGGAACATTCAGAGGCAGATGAGGAACTGATGCTTCTCCAGCTCCCTCTCTGCAGCAGACCTCCCCTGTGACCTTTTCTGACCCATTTAATGCTGGGTCTTTTCAGGACAGTTACAGGGCTTAAAGGAACAGGAACAAAGTGGTGCTTTCTGAAGCCTCTAAATATCTTTGAAAAACCACAACAGACTCTGTTCACATCTTGAAAATCTGTCCTTTCATCTTTGCCACTTAGCCTCAGTTAAAGATGGGGACATGCAGAACACTCTAGACACTATTATTCCCCAAAAGAGAACAAGAGTACCAGAACAAGACAGAGCAATCTGCTGCTGACTGAAGCGCTCAGGGATGATGGGGACAAAGGCCAGCACAAGAAGAACAAAAAGGGACCTCGACCAACCAGTTTCTGAGAGGGAAAGATGAAAGACTCGCTCCAGCTGCCATTGAAGTGAGTGGAAAGATCCTCATTAACCTAAATGGGAGTCAGATGAAGGACTTGTTTGCTGTGTACCTTTGTGAGGCAGGATGCAAACCTGCAGGGAGGCCTGGGAAGTGTCAGAACCAGACAGAAAGAGGGGCCCGCTGCAGATGGAAGGGGCAAGAACAGGATTTCTAATCCGGTTTGGAAAGCAAAACGCTGCACCCCCAGCACGGCACACACAAAGCCGCACACAAAACTCCAGTGGGAAGCAATGGAAGCAACTCCCCTCTCCCCTCCAGCTTCCCTGGAATCTGGTGCTTTTGACATTCAGGACTAATTGGGCTGGATCAGCCAAGCCCTAATGTGCCTTGGCGGGGTCACACGAACCTACCCTCAGAGCCGTGTTGGCCTTCTGAATACAAAACACGGCCGTAACCAAAGCTGTACAAACAACCCCGGCTCGGACAGGTTTGGTCAGCTGCCAGCCCAGGACACAATTCCACTGACCCCTCCTCCCTCCTCTCCCCCCGACCAGCCCCACGGAGCCGGGCTGGAGCATCAGAGAGAGGAAAGCAGCAGAGAGAGGGAGGTCCCTGTCACATCCAGCTGCTGGGGGACACGGTGCCCCTTGCAGCCTTTGATGTGTCAGCCAGGAATGTCCCCTGCACCTGTTTGGGAATGATACAGCTCTCCTAATTAATTTTTCTAATTAATGGTTTTAATTATTTTTTTAATTAATTGCTGTGCTTCATCACAAGCCGTGTGTTTTATCCACCAGCAGTGCGATTTCCCACTTTAGCCAGCACACAGCTTTTTTCACAGATTGTTGTTGTTAGAGTGCGTTTATTAGATCCCCGAAAATTTTTAGGTTTTGCTAAACTAACCCTGATAAGCTTCAACGAAGAAAGCCTGGGGGTACTAAACCCTGGACACCTGGAATCCAGAATTTATAGCCCTCCAAGGACAGGCTGGAATGACCAGAAGATAAAGAAAAGAATATCAAAGGCAATTCAACACATGCTGGAACCTCCCTGCCTGCAAAAAGAAAGATAATGAGAAGACACAGAAAAATTTGGACTAGTTAGCAATGAGAAACGAGAAAACAACAACCAACAGAAGACAGAACACTAATTAACGAAGAGAATATGTAATTTAGAACCAACGAATGGCACTTCGTTTGCCTAAAGTGCGTAAAGAAGCGGAAAGTTTTGAAAGCCGTGTGCACCTAGGTGGAGCTATTCCCTCATGTTGCCCAGCCTGGGATAAAGGAATGCCTGCTCCCAAAAAACAACAGAGTTAGGGAGTTTCACTTTCCCCCACGTTCTCGGTGACACACCTACAAGGAGATGAGCAACACGTCTGTCACATCTGTGACTTGATGCCTGACCAGAAGTTAATTTCATCCTTTCGCAGACACTCAGGAGAAAAAAAAACAAAAGCACAGAAAAGAAATCTAGCTTGTGGAGGGAAGGAGGGAGGGAAATGGGAAGGTGGGAGGGGAAGGAAAAAAAAATAATAATAAAGCTGTTTATTAGCAGGTAATTAGATTACCCTAGGAATTTCCAGATGTCCTTGGTCTGGTTTCCAAAACGAAGCACCCCAAGTTGCACCAGGAGAAAACAAGTCAGGAAAAAAGAGAAGTAAAACACATAAATTCTGCATTTCACATTGCTCCTGTAAGGACCTTAGACCCCTTTGAAGTCTAAGGTCCCAGTCATAAGAACACTTGAACATTTTCAGGAGCAGGGCACTAGTTTGAGCTATTTTTAACTTTATTTCATCTGTAAAGCCAGTAATTACGAACAAAAAGCCTCAGATTTTAAAAGGCCACCTGACCATACAATCACACTACTAGAAACCCATTTCCAAACTAGCAACAAAGCTTCGTGTAATTTCTTCTTTTTTTTTTTTAATGTAGGCCTTTAATGCCTCGTATATCAACCTAAGCATATTGCCTTTTTAATGTTGCTTTTTCATCTGCCTCAATGCTGATGGTGTAAATCATTAAACTATCTCCCAGGGACACATTCCCAGCTGGGTTAATGGGATATGAACCCCTTGACCAGTAAAACTGTGGTAATTCACATCAGCAGATGCTCTGGCCCTTGCAATATCCTTTTGTTTTTCTACTGCAAAAGGGAAATCAGGGCTCCTTTTGTCAGCCCTCAGCACTCTGAACAGTGATTGAATCTTATGTACTCTCAGCCTTCCTTACAGCGCTCTGGCTTTGGAAAGAGGTCTCCATGAGAAGTGGAATTTCCAAGTTTCAGTTCTTCCTGAACCTGCCTGCCTTCAGCTTAAAGCCATTCCTCCTTCTCCTGTCCCTCCATGCCCTTGAGGAAAGTCCCTCTCCAGCCCTCCCTTTAAATCCCCTTTAGAGAAACCTGGAAAAATTTAAAAAGAATTAAAAATTTTAAAAATCTGAAACGTAATTATTCAGGAAAAATTATCCCCTGCTTTGGCATGAAGGTCACCCCGTCCTTAAAACTTTAAAGCTAATAAAGGCCTCTTAGGAAAGGCCTGCTTGGAAAGGCACTTGGGAAAACTGCAGCAGCTGAGATATCCATCAGCAAATAAAAGAACAGTTCAGTAATGGCTATTAATCTAAATTTTGGATGGGCTCAGGCATTCAGTGTGGAGGAGGGTGTCCAAAATAACACACAGGGAACAGATGCCACTGCGGATTTAGAGCTGGGTTCCAGGGTTTGAAGTTTTTAATCAAGTTTTTGAAGAGAATCTCATTTCCTAAGAAGTTGTATCATTGGCATTGATATATTGAGGTATGTTGTGGTCACATATATCTCTTTAGCCACCTCCACTCCTCCCCCAAACCTGTTCAACACATTTAATTGGGACAGAGGTTTAGCACCCCTAGGAGGTTAAGCAGCCAAAGACAGATTCATCATGCTGAAGAGAAGCAGACTGTCCTGCAAACTCATCCATATGCAGCTAGAAACCAAAAAATTTCACATGAGGGGGAAAAAAAAGGTTTATACGAACATCTTCACATAGGGAAAAGTTCTGTGAGGGCTCAATGTTCTCTAAGAGCCAATAACTCACATGTAAACCATATTTTTATTATTCCTGGCCCTCAAGGGACTTCCTGGCATGTCAAAACTCCTATAAAGCCAGTTCCTACCTACATTTTTTCCTAAATTTTGTCTTGCCATGAGTGACTAAAGCCACCAGTGCTGAGGCAATGACAAATCACCCAGCTGCCAAAAATTCGCTCTGAACGCCCCACTAGCAAAAAAAGTTTTCCAGAGAACTGAAAACTTCCTGAAGAAACCAAACTCTCACCAAGATCCCCATGAAGACTTTGCTGTCGTTTGGGCACCAAAAGCCCTCCAGCTTTGTGTGAAACATAATGCTGAAACTCACATTTGAGCTGTGGTGCTTCGAGTGTCTCACAAAAAGCCCTGCTTGGCCGGTGTCACACGGGTGATGCTTCCCCTTTCAGGTGGAAGAACAGATTGTTCATCATGTGAACAGGATTTCCATTGTGATCACAGGAGGCTTGCAGGGACAAGAGGAGGGCTAACATAATGTCCTTCACATTGCCCTGGACCAGCTGATGTGAATCACACTCCCATTTTTACGTAGGCACTGCTTTCTTTTTCACGAGGCAAGACCACAGCGCGGCAGAGAGGTGATTTGGGGGGCACCTGGGCTATTTTGGGCAGGGAGTTTGAGAAAAACATTCTTCTTGCCTCGTTACATCACTTACACCTGCAAGTCACCATGGAGACTCCATTTATTATCAGAGTGACTGCTTCAAAGGTGATCTTCAATGCTGGGTCCAGGATGGAAGAAAAGAAAGCAGATACAGGGTTTTTAATTTGCTAATACAATCAGAGAGCTGTACAGAAAACAGGCACCATGGAAACAAGCCACTGCATTGTAGTGTACAAAAGTCTAAAAAGCAGGCAAGTTAATTTTCAGCCTCTCAGGTTATTTTCAGGCATCAAAAGGATTGTTTTCAGCCTGCTCAGGCTCAGATTTGGACAGAGAGCAGGCAAGCAGGCACTTGAAATGCAGGTTTTCATTCAGGAGCAGAGCAAAGTGCCCTCTTGGCCTGAACATTTCTTTCCACGTCCACTGCAGTGAGCCCCATTCACTGGTTTGTCAAAACCCTTTTTGCATTGTGAAATGAGCTCAGCCTGTGCCATTAGAAGGGAGACAGGATTGAGGAGCACACGCTCTCTCCTACCCCTTGGTTTTCTCTCAGCTAAAAAGGTGCATTGGTAACTTAAGGGTTGATGGAGAAGGCATCCTTTGAAGTGAAACAGAGTTATGGGCACTTCATTTGGTGCTGTGGCATTTCCCTGTCGCTCCAGAATGAGAATTCCTCCTCCCACCCCCTACCTGCTCTTAATTAAAAAAGCAGAGAAGCTTCCATGTGGACGTTCCTTTTCACATTTATCAGTGAAAAAAGTGCTTCAGTGGCACGGAGACCAAAGCAGCTCAGCCTGGAAGGATCAGGGGGACACTTTGGCAAGCATTTCCCAAGAAGCCAAATGCATTAATTTCGTGGATGAAAGGCAGCTCTGACCTCCTGGCTCCTAAAAGTCTTGATAAACACGGCTGCTTTACACCTTATGGAGTGACAGAGTGGTTCGGGATAACGAGAGCCTCATTTTTTGTTTCAGACAGCTGGAATGTGCAAGTTCTGAAGCATGAAATCCTGAGAAGATGCAACAGAAATAGTCACTGCACATTTGTTAGTGGTGAAAGACTAATTTCATTGCTAAATTTTCAGTATCAGCTGTTAAAAGTAGATTTCCACCTCTTGCTAACTTCCACCCAAAGATAAAACTTCATAACAAAGAAAATTAATTGTTTAGAAATCCCAGCGTGCTACTTCCCCCTTAATCACCAGTGTGAACAGCTGAACTTAGGTACCCCAACCAATTTATCCCAACAAAATAAAGGAACCCATCCTACTGATCCATCACAGCTGTCCCAGAACGAAAGGAAACAGCAGAAAACCAACACAGAGGAGAAGACAGGAGGAGAAAGCACTGGCTTGTGCATCTGCTTTGTTCCAGGCCCACCAGAATGGCTGGAAAACCCAAAACACCCTGAGAAAAAAAAAGAGATTTCCCTGCTTCTCCCAGCAGGACAATTTCAGCACACAATTTTCAGGCACTCCCAGCCACAGCCTGCAGGGATTTCACGGGGAAATTTCCTCCACTTTCTAACAACTCACCCAGGGGACTCAGCTGGTTTTCTCTTCAAGGCAAGCCTGGGAGTCCAGGTCACTGAAACCTGTCTGGTACTTATGATTTATTCTACTCAGTTCTTCCCAGCCCTGGAAGAGTGAACAAGATCCCCGAGCTGTATGGTTGACAAGGAAAAAATAAGGGCTTTCCAGTCACATTTTCTATTCCATCTACAAATTAAAAAAAACATGTTCTTATTCATCCAGATAATGTTTTAAAAAAGAAAAACATCCATGTAATTAAGGTTTTTTTTTGGGAGGACTTTTGCCCTTTGAAAATTTTTCGCAACCACTAACAGATGATTTTAGCTGAAGGAGGAGAGGGGGGAAAGCAAGCCCACTGTGGAAGCAATGTTTTTGGAATAAACAAATGGGCAGCTGTCTCCATAACAATAAAGGACGTCAGAAAATTTCACAGTAAATAATCCAGGGCATCTATTTTATATGCCAGCTCAGAAAATCCTTCTTTCCAATTTATCATTGGATAAGTCAGCTAACTCTTCCTGATTCTGCAACTTCTTTTCTATGCCTATCAGAACCTAAGAAAGAAAGAAATTTAGGCCTAATTTAATTTGTGATGACACCACTGATGGATTTTTAAAGAGCTAATGATGTCAGACAAGCTTGCTTTGTTAATTTCTATAAGTCTGCTTAAAATATGAAGAGAAGGTGGCAGAATTCAGTATTCAAATGGTGTTTAAGCAGCTTCTACACTTCAAAAAAGAAAAAAAAAAAACAAAAGGAAGGGCAGGATACGGAAATTGAGGCTAAGCCTTCATAGAAAATAAATCCCCACTGGAATGGTAAGGCTGCATGACGAAAATAAATAATTTTGAGGACCTGGATCAGCCAGGAGATCTTCAGCCATCCTGGGTGAGCAACAGGATTGTACCAGAACACTCAGGGCTTCAACCAGGCTGGACTCAGAAACCTCCAAAGATGGAGACAGCACAACCTGCTTCAGTATGTGACTCAAATCTTATTGCATTATATCAATAGTGATGTCCTCCAAACAGCTCAGACACCACTGGAACCTGGAAAAATTCTGTGTGAACAGTGCATCCCCCTGCCAAGCTGACCATGAAGTCACAGCTGCCCATATGAAAAACTTAATCAGATTCCACCCCTTTGTGGTTCACAGAGGATGGTCAGAGCCATACAACCTCTCCACTCCACCTAAAGCAGCAGCTAATAACTGCTACAGGATTTCATCCTTCGGCAGAACAGGGACAAGATGACACAAACCCTGCTAGGAGCCTTCAGAGCCATTTGCTGACAGCAGAGGACACGATGCTCCAGATTCTCAGGACCCGTTTCCAGGTTTTGATGTGCCACAGCTTGGTGATTCATACCCTGTGATCTGCACAGGACCTGCAGGCAGGACCACGAGCTGCTGCCAAACAGAAATGGGACATCTCAACAAAAAATAAAATAAAATCGGCAAAAAGCGAGGAAAAAATGAAATTGGTAACAATGGCACCAAGGGAGAGCTCAAGTTTTACAAACTTGTAAATGGAAGTTATTGAAGGAGCACAATAGAGGCTTATCTGCCTTTGGTGTAGCTCAGTGTGGCTCAAAAACTGCCTTTTTAACCAAAGTCTGATTAACTCTTCTCCCTTCCTTTCCAGTGGTCCAAACTCCAAGCCTACAGATTCCTCTAAGCTGTCACAGCAGTCAAGAACCAGCAGCTTTCCACGCCTGCAATAAACAGCTGTCCCTGTGCATGAACAGCAAAATCAGGATATTCAGAACACATCAGATAAATGTTTATGCACCAAACCAGAAGCATTAACTTTCTATCTTCAAGCTTTCAGATTTGTTGGCATCGGCACAAGGGATACAGCCAAGACTTCCAGACTTTCAGCATCACAGAAACTCTGCCTGGGCACTTAACACTGGAAACCAAAAGGAAAAAAAAATAAAAAAAATCAACCCTTATCATTTTTTGTCTTCCTGGCCCCAAGCACATATGTGGGGAAAAAAAATAAACCACATCCAATAACATCTAGATACCTAGTGCCTCTGCTCAGTGAAAGGAATTTGAAATTTGAAAAAGTAATGTATTCTCCTTGCCCCCAATTCTATTTTCCAAAACAGTAAAATTGGTTATTAACTGAAACATTAACAAAAAAAAAAAAAAAAAAAAAAACC
>VWZT01014187.1:13567-35186 GCA_013397055.1 Pachycephala philippinensis | reverse complement strand
TTTAAGGTGGAATAACTTTGTGCCCTTTTTACACAGGGGCTCCAAGAGATGGGTGGCAGAACTTGGGAATGTGGCTTCGTTTTCAAACCAGGCTGTAAAACCAAATTGAGGCATGGGAATTTAACAACAAAAAAAATAAAAAAAAAGGGGGGAATAAAGAATAAACCACCAACCCCAAAACTGGTAACTCTCCACAGATTAACACACTTTACCTCCTTCACAAACCTTGCATGGTATTTTCTTAAAAAGGAATAAAGCCACATAATTAGCAATCAGTTGAAGCCTAAGGCTTTTCTGCCACCACAGAGACTATTCAATGCCTACTGGCTCCCCTAACACACTCCTATTACTCTTGGGTTTCATTTTGGACAGCCTCTTTCAAACCTCAGATGTGCTGTAAATGCAAGCTGACAGGTTAAAAGATACCATTTTTATACCCCTGAGCAAATAAAAGAAAATAAAATTAAAAAGCCCATCCTACCAGGGCTGCTTTATTTTTCAGTGATAATCGAGTGCTGCGAGAAGGTTGGAGGAATGGTGAAGGGTCCCAGGGATGGAAGGATACATGGTCCAAAGGGTCAGGATTCTGCATACACCCTTTTATCCCAGAAAAAACCCTTTTATTGGCAGTGCCCTTCCCACAAAAAAATAAACTCCTGCATGCCAAGACTGCCACAGAGAAAACACCTGCAAATGGCCCTGCCTCAATCTGGGGGGGAAAAGGGGCTAATCCAGCAGAACAAACCTCGGCACAGGGATTTGCATTTGTTTTCACAGCTCTGAATGAGGCTGTGTCACTCCTGGGCTCGGGCTGAATGCAGGGGAAATGTGGATTGCATGTAAAATTCGGGTCCATTTGGGGTCGAGCTGGGTTTCAAGCAGCGACAGGAGCCAGAGGGGTCTGAACTCAAGTTTTTTTCCACCTTGATGAAGCAGCACTGGGCTCACACAGACACCAACAGCTCCCATCTGGGCACCCAGAGCTGCCCCAGCACAGCCAGAAACCATAACCAGAAACTAAATCATAACCCTGCCACGGCATCCCTCACCTAATTGTCACCACTATGATAATGAGAGGCACGAGAGAAACAAAACAGGTGACAGCTGGAGCCAACAGAAAGGACTGGAGACAGCAGAAACACCAGATTCCTCAGATCATCCCTGCGAGGAGACAATTCTCTTCTCTTTGCTTTCAGAGCCCTGCTCTAGGAACACGCTGGCCCAAGGGACAGGGAAAGTAGGACATGAGGACTATTCTGGATCAAAACCCTTTTCTTTTTCAAAGGCTGCCGGGTGCCCTCCTCAGCGACCTGGAGCAGCTCAGCCCCTCACCTGCCACACAGGTGCCTGCAGAGGCCAGCACTGATCTCACCAGGGCAGACAGGGAACAGACACCATCCATCCCTGCAGCACATAGAACGTGCCACAATGATCCCAGAGTGCCTGTGCACAGAGTGTGGGGTTATTGATCTCTGCAAGGCTGAGCAGATCCCCAAATTTAATAGCAGAGGGCAGCGTGGGACACTCACGTGGCGATTTTTGTGCTGGAGTGTGAGGCACTTGAAAGGACACTCAGCTGATCACCTCCCCTTCCTGCCCTGCTCCACAGCCCCACCTCTCCTCTCAAATAACCACTCCCATCCCTCTCATCCAGAAGCAATAATGTCTTTTTATCTGCTAGAAATCTTTCCTGCTTTCTTTCCCTCCATCTGGATTCACCTCTCCACAGCAAAAAAGCAAACAGCAAGAAACAAACTGAAACATCCTCCAGGCAGAGATCCCCCCTCTAGGTGTAGACAAGGATTGGACTGAGCAGGTGATGGTCAGTGGAAATCCAGGTAAAAAGGGAAAGAATACAAAGAAAATCTTTGCAACTGAACTATCTTGAGGTTCAGTGACACTTCTAAGGGCATTCCTAGTGACATTTCTAAGGGCATCCCCCAAAGCTGGGATTTCCCAAGTCATGCCCTACTAGGCAGCTTTTCCTCCTGGTCTTCAAGAGGGGAAAACAATAGAGGGAAAAAACTAAAAGAGGGGATCAGGAAACACTCACTTGGCCATGTCCCGAGCAACTCCCAAAACGTGAGTGAGCCCGGGTTTCCTGCTGTCCCCTCAAAGATGTTATTTTCCATTCCCACCTTTCCCCCTCCCGCTTATCTCCCTCCCCCCTTGCCCCCTGAGCCTGCCCCAGCCCAGCAGTGCAGATTAGATGCCGAGCAATGCACAGAGAGCCGACTCCCCCAGACAGGCTGCAGAGATAAAAGCAGCCAAACACTGTCCAGAGCCAGCAGGGCAGGGCTGGGCTCAGTTTTGATGCCTGGAACTGGGGACACTCCAGCAGCTGCACTGCGAGTCCTAGAGGCAGAAACACTTCTTTTTTTAAATATAAAAGTTTTAAAAAATATCCAGTGGAAACCCTTTCTCAGGCATCAAAGACCTGCTGCTCAGGGGTGCAGAGGAACAGCCACCCTGCAGGAGTAGAGCTCTGCTGTCACTTCACACAGCTCTGTTTGCCCCTCGGATGATCCAACAGCACATCGTGGCATGGATCAGGGCAAACAGCTCAGTTCCAACAGCTCATGGTGGCACTGATCAGGGCAAACAGCTCAGTTCCAACAGCACATCGTGGCATGGATCAGGGCAAACAGCTCAGATGATCCAACAGCTCATGGTGGCATGGATCGGGGCAAAAAGCTCAGTGCCAACAGCTCATGGTGGCACTGATCAGGGCAAACAGCTCAGTGCCAACAGCTCATGGTGGCACTGATCAGGGCAAACAGCTCAGTGCCAACAGCTCATGGTGGCATGGATCAGGGCAAACAGCTCAGTGGCAACAGCTCCTGGTCGCACTGNGCCAACAGCTCATGGTGGCACTGATCAGGGCAAACAGCTCAGGGGCAACAGCTCATGGTGGCACTGATCGGGGCAAACAGCTCAGTGCCAACAGCTCACGGTGGCATGGATCGGGGCAAACAGCTCAGTGCCAACAGCTCATGGTGGCACTGATCAGGGCAAACAGCTCAGGGGCAACAGCTCATGGTGGCACTGATCGGGGCAAACAGCTCAGTGCCAACAGCTCATGGTGGCATGGATCGGGGCAAACAGCTCAGTGCCAACAGCTCATGGTGGCACTGATCAGGGCAAACAGCTCAGTGCCCACAGCTCATGGTGGCACTGATCAGGGCAAACAGCTCAGGGGCAAAGGGCTCAGCCCATCTGTGTCCCCGAGAGCTGAGGCCCAGCAGAGCTGTCCCTGCTCCCCCGGCCCCTCTCTGGTTACACGATAAGAGCTGGGTTGACACAGCAATACAAACATCATTAGTGACACGGCAGGGACACGCCGGGCACAGGGCGGGCGCCGCGGCCAGGGGATACTCCAGAGCTGTCATATTTATCTCAGGCTCCTCCAGAGCCGGCAGGCAGAGCACACAAAAGCAGCATTCAGGGCGACCCAGCAGCAGAAACAAAGCAGATGCTTTGGGGAAGTTTGCAAAGGCCCCAGCACAGAAGGTTGGCAAAGCTCCTCTCCCGAATCGGGGCCCTTCTCCTTGGCAGCGTCGGGAGCCCCGGAGCAGCCCCGTGCCAGGGGCACTGTTCGAGGAAGGGCAGTCTGGAGGACAAAGCCTGGCAGGGACCAGGGATGCAGAACTAAACCAAAGCTCAGAGGCCACCAGAGCTTTTAAACTCTTCCACCGAGTTTGGCTGGTGAGGTCTATTTGGCTTTTTTTTTCCCCCCCTCACTTTTTTGGCAAATTAAGGAGTGGAATGGGAAAGCAAAACCTCCCATCTGAGCTGCTGGGAGTTTTACTCTTTGTGAAACACCCGAGAGGTCAAGGTGCAGAGAATGTGCATTAGAGGTGAGGTTTTAGAGGCTGCAGTGTGCCACTGAGCAATTCTGAAGGTCTCTTAAAAGAGGATGCAATAAATCAAGTCTAAGACCAGGGACTGGTCCAAGCAAGGTCAGTTTTCTATCTGGAAAGGAGAAGGGAAGACTCAAATGCTTTAAGTGAGGGAAAAAAACCCAAAACCAGTTTGAAATGAACTTCCTACTTATTTAAAGACCAATCCAAACTGCTTTTTTGCTCCTAGCTGGTATTTCAGGAATAAGCCCGACCAAAGGCACCTGGGCTGGTTTTACAGACTGAACCGCTTTTGGAAAGGAGTCAGATGGGATTTGGACAAAAACAACGGAGGCCCAGACACAGAGGCTGCCCCGGGAGAGTGTACCAGCTGTCTGCTCAGCCTCAAACCTCTCGTCATGTGCTCGCAGGGAGGGAAGGGGACCTGTTAGGGGTGGCTGAGCTCCGTGCTCAGGGCCAGAGGACGTCAGTGAGGCTCCATAAACTCAGACGGAAAACCCCGGCTCCAGGGAAACAGCAAACTGAGCAGACAGCACACAGAGGGATTGTGAACTGCAGCACAAAGAGGGATGTTGGAACTCAGGAGAACAGCAGGAGGGAGCTTGGCAGAGCCTGGATGGGCAAAGCACCTGCTGGCCTGGAATGGGGAGGTTTGCAGTGGTCCCAGTGGCATCCAGCATAAACCAGCCCTGCCCTCACCAGCAGCCTGGCACAGCCCCTTCCCAGCCCCATCCATGCCATGTGCAGGATGGGGAGCACAGGGATCCAGCACTGCCTCAAAGCAAAACAAATCCTGGAAAGAAACGAGTGAAAACCTGCTACAGGGCCCTTCTTGAACCCTTGAAATCCTCAATTCTGCTCACAGACAGCCCAGCAGGATTTAGGAGCTGGCAGACTGCAATGCCTGCTCTCTGTGCATCAGTTCTGAGAGCCTGCTGGCTCTCTTCATTGAATCCTAGGATGGTTTGGGTTGGAAGGAACCTTAAAGCCCATCCAGTGCCACCCCTGCCC
Source organism: Pachycephala philippinensis (assembly GCA_013397055.1). NCBI lineage: Eukaryota > Metazoa > Chordata > Aves > Passeriformes > Pachycephala > Pachycephala philippinensis. The sequence continues at coordinate 30,315 of VWZT01014187.1, read as the reverse complement.
TGGGCAGGGACACCTCTTGTTGCTCCAAGCCCCATCCAACCCGGCACTTCCAGGGATAGAGCAGCCACAGCTGCTCTGAGCAACCCATGAATTCACAACCCTCTGAATAAAGCACATCTAAATCCCTCCTCTTGCGGTTTAAAACCAAACAACATTTAGTTCTGAGATCAGCAGCATCTCCAGCTCAGTCCCCCCCATCCACTGTGGGAGCTTTGAGCAGGGAGCTCGGGGTTGAACAGCACAACGTGGGTGGGGTGAATTCACCCCGCTCACTCAGGGGGGCTCTGAGCTCCACACAGGGCCTCTTGTTGCTGCCACGGAGCAGGAAAATGCCAAACATGGCTCATACCAATCCCACCTCTCACTAATATGTTTTGTCAGCTCATCATCATCTTGAAAGCAACCTTTAAGTGCTGGGAGGCACCCTGGTTTCTAATTAGGCTCAGTCAGATTTTGTGGTTTAGTCAAGCCGACCTGGCTCACGCTGTTGCAGCTTCAAACATGTGCACTTGAGATCAGTTTTTCCACTCAGAAAAAGATAAGATCCACAGTTTCCTCCCCTCAGATAAGCTTAAGGAGAAAGGAACATGAAGTCATGTCCCTGCCACCCCAAATCCGTGTGGTTCTGCGTCCCATCTCCACAGCAGCTCCCACACCACAGAGCCAGCTGTGCTTTGCTGGCATCCAAAGCCAGAAATCGAAGCACAGGATACTCCAAGGGGTGGAGAATAAAAGAATCCAGGGATTTCTAAGCCATCGGGAAAGGTTTGATAAGCTACTGTTCACTGCCACTATTTGTATTTTCAGAGGTGTCACAGTGTTCTCAGCACTTTGCAAACGACGAGCCAGAACTCACAGATTTTTCCAACCAACTACAAAATGCAAAAAAGCAGAAAATTCAAAACTGACTCACTCTGCCTGATTAGAAAGCACTTTCTGAAACTTCTTTTCATCAGCCATTTGCTTCCTATAAGAAAAAAATTGATCTGATAGAATTCACTGAATCATTTAAGCCTTGCAACTGTGTAATTCCTGCTACAAGGGAATTTCCACTGGGCCATTTGGATCACCCTTAAAACCACCTGCAGAGCCTGAGGTATCAGGGATGCTCCTCAGAGCTCTGGAAGCAAATTCAGAAGGCACTGACCTGGTGCAGAGGTGACACACAGAATTCGTGTTCCCTTGGAATACAATTTGAACCTTGGTAATCCCTCCTCGGCCATGGCATTCCCTTCTCATCCAGCTGCCAAAAGGAGAACTGAAATGAAAATAATTAACATCCATCAGTCATGGTTTTGTTGGGTTTTGGTTGTTTTTTTTTCTCCCTGCTAAGCATCCAAACCCATATCTTAGATAATCAAACAAAACAAAACGTTTGGCCCGAACCAAATCCTGGCTCTGAACAAATCTGGGTAAGATCACAGAATCCCAGAAGGACCAGGTTGGAAGAGACCTTCAAGATCATTGAGTCCAACCCATGTCCCAACACCTCAACTAAACCATGGCACTGAGTGCCACATCCAATCCCTTTTTAAACACATCCAGGGAATGTGACTCCACCACCTCCCCAGGTAGACCATTCCAGTACTTTATCACTCTTTCTGTAAAAAACATTTTCCTAATATCCACCCTATATTTTCCTTGGTGCAGCTTAAGACTGTGTCCTCTTGTTCTGTCAGCTGTTGCCTGGAAAAAGAGACCGACCCCCACCTGACTGCAGCCACCTTCCACATCTGGGATGGGATGGGATCTGTCACATGGAATCCTGTGGATTCACTCACCTCGGATGTGTTCATTATTATGGTATTTGCACCCCAAACCCAGAACGCTGCCACGGCCATGCCCCGAGGCTTGGACACAGCTCATTTACCTTTAGGGACTGCCTGAGGAAGCTGAAGGTGAGGGGTGTCCCCAAGGCACTCCCACAATGACACAGAGGCACCTCTGGAGGCTCCTCTCTCAGCATTAGCCACGGTGCCTCAGGGCAAGTCAAACCAGCTGCTGGGAGCCAGCCAGAGCCCCAGATCCAGCTTTTCCCTGAGCTTCCCCATCCTGGCTGCTCCTTGGCTCCCACCCAACAGCTCCCACCACCCAGCCCAGCCCCAGCTGGAGGGCACAGGGAGCTGCCACCCTCTCCCAGCCCAACTTCCCTTCCTGCTGGCTTTCAGGGCAAGTCAAACCAGCTGCTGGGAGCCAGCCAGAGCCCCAGATCCAGCTTTTCCCTGAGCTTCCCCATCCTGGCTGCTCCTTGGCTCCCACCCAACAGCTCCCAGAACCCAACCTAGCCTCCCCAAAAAGCCCCAGCTGGAGGGCACAGGGAGCTGCCACCCTCTCCCAGCTCAGCCTCCCCAAAAAGCCCCAGCTGGAGGGCACAGGGAGCTGCCACCCTCTCCCAGCCCAACTTCCCTTCCTGCTGGCTTTCAGGGCAAGTCAAACCAGCTGCTGGGAGCCAGCCAGAGCCCCAGATCCAGCTTTTCCCTGAGCTTCCCCATCCTGGCTGCTCCTTGGCTCCCACCCAACAGCTCCCACCACCCAGCCCAGCCCCAGCTGGAGGGCACAGGGAGCTGCCACCCTCTCCCAGCCCAACTTCCCTTCCTGCTGGCTTTCAGGGCAAGTCAAACCAGCTGCTGGGAGCCAGCCAGAGCCCCAGATCCAGCTTTTCCCTGAGCTTCCCCATCCTGGCTGCTCCTTGGCTCCCACCCAACAGCTCCCACCACCCAGCCCAGCCCCAGCTGGAGGGCACAGGGAGCTGCCACCCTCTCCCAGCCCAACTTCCCTTCCTGCTGGCTTTCAGGGCAAGTCAAACCAGCTGCTGGGAGCCAGCCAGAGCCCCAGATCCAGCTTTTCCCTGAGCTTCCCCATCCTGGCTGCTCCTTGGCTCCCACCCAACAGCTCCCACCACCCAGCCCAGCCCCAGCTGGAGGGCACAGGGAGCTGCCACCCTCTCCCAGCCCATCTTCCCTTCCCTCTGGCTTCCCAGCACCGCTCCAGCTTCCAGGAGACACCAGGGATTTGCTGTGCCACGAGGGACTCGAGGGCAAGACACTGCTAAATTCTAAAAGGGTGAGAAGCTGCAGAGCTCTGCCTTGTCTCTGCAGCTCCAATTTGGCCAAAAAGGGATTAATTAACGAGCAGTGGACAAGGCCACAGCGATTCCCTGGCAGTTCTGGGGCTGGGGAGCTGTCACTATGGAGATTCAGGGCTGGTCCCACATGTTATCCTGGCAGGAAGATGCCCACATCCCAGGCCAGGATCCCACATCCCTCCTGAGCTCGTTGTAACTCTGGTGGAGCTACTCCAGGGTTACCCCGGTGCCACTGGGAGGAGAGAGCTCCCTCCTGGCGTGCAGATGGTTCCCCCTCTCCTTTGGAGAGGCTGAATGACTTTTCAAACCTTTGATTCCCGATGTATTCACTTCAGGAGACACAAAATACAAAATCTCAGCATGGAGTGACTCCCTCGCTTGCTTTAGTTTTGTTTTTTATTTTCCTTCCCACCCCTCCAGCCCTTGTCTTTTCTTTTCTTCTCTCCCTGGACAGTTTTATAATTTTGGCCTGTGGCCAGAAAGTCTGTCCTGATTAGCCTGGGCTGGCTGTGAAACACCTGCAGCCCATTAGAGCAGGAGGAGGGAAAAAATCCCTTGTCATAGGTGAAGTAATGACCACTTCTGCCTTTGTTTTAACACTAAAAGGACAGTCAGGAGGAGAACCAAAAAACCCTGGCTTCACCACCTCACCTGCCACTGACTGGTCTCAGCTGCAGCCACTGGGTCATTTTTAGCTGATAACTCCAATAACTTGGTGTCCCTTCACCCCGGTGAGATTTACAGGTTATTAAATATGATGTGCACTTGCTGCATTTGAAAAGTGCCCCCTGCACCTTATTTTATTTGTGGCTTTGTGAGGAGCTAACCAGGCACCAGAAATCAACTTCCCTCTGGACAGGTTACAGCTGGATTGGCTCCTGGAAAATCCCTCCAATATCCCAGCTGGTTCTGGAATATCCCTGCAATATCCCAGCTGGTCCTGGCTGCAGCACTGCCAGCTCCAGCAGAGCCTCCAGGGTGGCAAAGGGCTCCAGGAGGGGACAGACACTTGTCCCACGGCCCCAAAAGGTGGCCAGGGCATAGCAGGGATGCAGAAGTGGCACTCAAGGTACAACTGGAGCTCTTGGCTCTGGCACAGCACAAAATTTTTAATAATAACCACAGAAATTGCCACGATTTCAGTATGGGGTGGCACTGGGGGACAGTGAGAGGCAACACTCCCAACTTTGAAAACCTCACTCAGCTCAAAGCCCAGCTGGTGGTGCCTCTGCAGGGCTCTCCACATGGAAGAGACCCACTTCTGATCCCAAAATCCCCTTCAAAAGATGTGTTTGTACCCCAGCATGGCCATTCCTCCAAAGAGGGGCTTGGTGCCTGCTGAGATGTCACCCTAAAGAGATCAAAATGTCCCTCAGATCCCTCCTGTCCTGCAGGGCCACCACCAAAACTCACCTGGGCTGAAGGGAAGGCCACAGCCAGACCCCAAAACACACCTGGGCTGAAGGAAAGACCCCAAAACAGACGTGGGCTGAAGGAAAGGCCACAGCCAGAGCCCAAAACACACCTGGGCTGAAGGAAAGGCTGCAGTGAGACCCCAAAACACATCTGGGCTGAAGGAAAGGCTTCAGTCAGCCCCAAAACAGACCTGAGCTGAAGAAAAGGCCTCAGTGAGACCCCAAAACAGACCTGGGCTGAAGGAAAGGCTGCAGTAAGACCCCAAAACACACCTGGGCTGAAGGAAAGACCCCAAAACACACCTGGGCTGAAGGAAAGGCTGCAGTGAGACCCCAAAACACATCTGGGCTGAAGGAAAGGCTGCAGTGAGACCCCAAAACACACCTGGGCTGAAGGAAAGGCTGCAGTGAGACCCCAAAACACATCTGGGCTGAAGGAAAGACCCCAAAACACACCTGAGCTGAAGGAAAGGCTGCAATGAGACCTCCTGGGATGGGGACATCTCACGAAAATCCCTGTGTGCCACAGGGGATGCTGGGGACAGGAGTTTGGGGGGCAGCCAGAGGTGTAAATAATTCCTCTTGCTTCACATTTTGAGCTGTGACAACAAAGTGGGAGCTCAAAGGCAGCTCCCAGAGTTCTGCTGCTGGCAGCATCTCCAAGGACTGGATGGTATTTCAGTCCCAACAGCCCATCCAGCCAAAATGCCACTGCAGGGATGTCAAAAAACCCAGAGTTTCTCCCCAAACTTGCTGTGTTTTAATCAAACTTCCTCGTGTAGCTGCAAGGCACTGCAGACATTTCCAGCCCAGCAGCTGAATTCTTTAGTTCTGCATCCAGTGGAGTTCAACCATCAAAAAAAAAAAATGAAAAAAAACAAAAGGGAAAAGAAAAACTTGTGACCACAAGGGACTCTGTCAAATATTCCCGCTGCAGTCCTGGAGCATGGAAAAGCAAGTGTGCTGCTGCACACAGGTCTGACTATTTGCATTTTTAATAATTCAAGAGTTTAATTAGTATCATGCCCTTAATCAGAGGCTGAAAATACAGCTGAAGTCATCAGAGCTTAATTAGTTTAAAAAAAAAAAAGATTCTGCAGTGAAAATGTCTCCGCTAATGTGGAGCTCTGTCCTCAGCTTTGGGCTTCAGATGAGCTTTTACCTGTTGCTACTGATTTTCAGTTCCAGCACACCTCAGAATAACTCAAAATCCCCAAACAAATCAGTTCATTCCCCTGTTTATCTCTATGAACTCTTCACAGCTTTCTTGAACAGGACTCAGAAAACAAAACAACAGATTGAAGATAATAAATTAAATTAAACCAGGTGTATCCCATAAGCTGCACGTGAAATTCTCCTCTGCAGGAGATAAAACTGGTTTTAGAACATCCAGAAGTGTCTCTGGATCTTCAGTCAAGTCAGCAGGAACACGTTCCTGAGGGGAATTAACGTATGGGCAGAAAAATCTCCTTTTAGCGGTGGGAAAAATGCCCTTTTAGCTCAGACTGGTCCCAGTTGGTCACTGGGTGGTGAAGCACAGGAGCTTTGGTCCTGCCTCGGTTCTCGAGGGGTCTCAGGGGACTGATCCCAGTTTGGGCTGGCAGGAGCCATCCCTCCCCTCCCAGGCAGGGTGCTGGTGTTGTACAGGACATCCTGGATGGACTTGCCCAACAATCCGTGGTTTAATGCTGGAATTCATCACCACCCAAAGCTGTGGACACTGAATACACGAACAGGTTCCAGAATGGAGCAGTGAAACTCATGGAAATCAGGCCAATCCCAGACAATTAAATAAGCTAGTCCGAATGCAACCTCCAGTTCAGGAAGTCAGGCAGCCTGATGCCCTTCCACCTCTGATTTACTTGGAAAAAGGAAGCCAGGGAAGTTCTCACCATGCCAAAGCTGTCCCTTGGCTCCGAGCATTAGTGAGAATCACAGTAAATCCTTTTTTTTTTTTTGGCAGGGGGAGGGGGATACATTTTCCTTCAGTAATGATATTACAGCCTGCTGTTTCTTTCCCTCTGCAGCTCCTGAAGCTCTGGGTAACCTCCCAGCTCCCTGTCCCCTCAGGAACATCCCAAATAAATTAGTGAGACCTACTGGAAGGTGATAGCAATCACAGACAGCACTGAATTCCATTCAGCATGGAATTAGGAATCCAATCACTTATGTACATAGGACAGGTCTGGCTGGCTCAGACTGAAAAAAAACACATTTTTTGAGAGCATTGGACCAGAGGAAGATGCTGGAAATTCAAGATGGAAAAAATGGAAGTTGGTTTGTCCGCAAGGAAAGTTTCCTGTAGCCCCAGGACAGTTATTTGATTTATTTCTGTGCAGACGCTGGGTTTATATATATATAAATAAATATAAAATGGATCTATACGTATAAATAAATCTAAAACAAATACATTTTATTCTGTGTCCTCATCCCCTTTGAACCCTGCTCAGCTCCTGAGACCCACAGAGCAGCTCATGGCGTGGATTTTCTGCTCTCTGCTCCCTTCTCCCCTTACCTGCCACAGCAATTCCCACCCTGTGCCTGCTCCTGGAGGTGTTTAGGGGCTTTGCCGTGGAGCAGAGGACAAGATGACAAATGAGCCAGAGCACAGCACAGGAATGTGAGTGAGTCTCAGCTATTTTTAATTAGGAAGTGATGACAGCTGACTGAATTCCCTGACACTGCAGGGAGAGGCTCCCTGACCCCGCCGTCACTGGGCACCCTCCAAAGGCCGACACACATGGGACCGACGGGGCTGCTGTTCTTGTCCTGCTGTCTGGGCACGGGCAGGGCTCACCAAACCCTCATTGTCCTGTCTGGGCACAGGCAGGGCTCACCAAAGCCTTATTGTCCTGTCTGGGCACAGGCAGGGCTCACCAAACCCTTATTGTCCTGTCTGGGCACAGGCAGGGCTCACCAGACCCCATCTGGGCACAGGCAGGGCTCACCAAACCCTCATTGTCCCATCTGGGCACGGGCAAGGCTCACCAGACCCTTATTGTCCTGTTTGGCACGGGCAGGGCTCACCAAACCCCATCTGGGCACGGGCAGGGCTCACCAGACCCTTATTGTCTCTGGGCACAGGCAGGGCTCACCAAACCCCATCTGGGCACAGGCAGGGCTCACCAAAGCCTTATTGTCCCATCTGGGCACAAGCAGGGCTCACCAAAGCCTCATTGTCTCTGGGCACGGGCAGGGCTCACCAAACCCTCATTGTCCCATCTGGGCACGGGCAAGGCTCACCAAAGCCTCCCTGCCACCAGCATGCCAATCCTGGCAGGAACGTGGGGATGCTGAGGAGCAGCAGGAGGGTGAGGGGAGGACAGCCAAGGTCACGGTGATGGAAGTGCCAGCGCTCGTCTCCGAGAAATGTTCCGAAGGTTTGGATTAATTCAGCTGCTGTTTTTGTTGTTGGTTGGTTAAAGCAGTGATAGATGGAGCAGGGCAGAGGCAGAGAGATAGAAAAAGCAATTCCTGCTGCAAGGCAGGGAAGGGGCAAGGCAGGACGGTGCCTTGGGCTGGCTTTTCTCAGCCCACAGGTCACGGGGAGGGTTTAACTGAGAAAGACCAAAGTGATGTGGGTTTGGAAGGGCAGGGATTCACCTGGCTTCAGGTAAGGACTCTTTAGCAGAGATGGGAATACAGTCCAGGTGTCCAGCTCCCACTGGCACAAGAGACTGGCACGAAAGTGGCTGTGTGAGCACCAGACAGCTCTGGACAGGTGTCAAGAGGAGGACACCAACCACAAAAGAGAATCTGAAAGTCCCTTTTGTTCTAAGGGCTCGCACAGCACCGAATCGAGCAGCTGATCTCTTTACCTTGAGCTCACTTGTCGGTTTTAGCAGGAGAGATAAAGAAAAGATTCCCTTCAAAGAAAAGATTCCCTCCTACCCTTTCCAGAGGGCCACAGGGAAGAGGGATGAAGCAGCAAAGTCACCCAGATCACGTACGAACTTGGCACGAGCGAGACAAATACATTAAGGGACATCATCAGGAACTTTCCAGCCTGGCTGCAGGCTGGGAGGGGGCAGAGCTGCTCTCTGCTGTTGCTAAGACATAAGACAGCCCCCCCAGCCCTGCTCTCCGCGAGCCCAATCCACGGCTTCCTCCTCCCATTGGCTCGGCAGCCGCATCGAACGATCGTGACAGGTTTTCCTCCTCCTCCTCCTCCTCCTCCTCCTCACCCCGCTGCCTTCTGCCTATGGCCTATTACCAGGGGAGAGCCAGCCAGACACGGAATCGATAGTTTTGTGAGAGGGAACTCTGCATTTGCATTCCAGCCCTGTCTGCCCGTGGCTGTGCATTCCCAGCAGCGGGAATCAGGCAAGGATGGGTGGCAGGCTGGCACCAGCAGTGCTGCAGCCAGCACGGCTCAAGGACCATCAGCATCCTGCCTGGGCACTGAGCAGAGCCAGCTCCTTCCCAGCAGCCTGGCTGCACTGGTGTCCCAGGAAATAAGGGGAAGTATTTCACAGCACCGTCAGTGATGCCCTGTCCAGGGAGATTTTAGGAAGTTTCTCCGTCTGAAGGCACCTGGAAGCCTTCTGGAGCAGGCAGAGAGTGTGGGAGCACACCCCAAAGGCAGAGGAAGCTTCCCTGGCTGAACCAGGATGGCTGGTGACAGGCAGGGCTGCAAGAAAAGGGGGACAGTGGTTCCTTCATCCAGTGGAATCCTGGCGGTGGGCAGTGAAACACAGCAGCACTGAGACAACTCATTCCTCCCACCCCAGAGCAGGTCGGGATTTGGGAGCAGGCACAGGGAAGGGACAGAGCAGTTGGAAGAGGTCAGGATTTGGGAGCAGAAGGGACAGAGCAGTTGGAAGAGGTTGGGATTTGGGAGCAGAAGGGACAGAGCAGTTGGAAGAGGTCAGGATTTGGGAGCAGGCACAGGGAAGGGACAGAGCAGTTGGAAGAGGTCAGGATTTGGGAGCAGAAGGGACAGAGCAGTTGGAAGAGGTTGGGATTTGGGAGCAGGCACAGAGAAGGTTCAGAGCAGTTGGAAGAGGTTGGGATTTGGGAGGAGAAGGGACAGAGCAGTTGGAAGAGGTCAGGATTTGGGAGCAGGCACAGGGAAGGGACAGAACAGTTGGAAGAGGTCGGGATTTGGGAGCAGAAGGGACAGAACAGTTGGAAGAGGTCAGGATTTAGGAGCAGGCACAGGGAAGGGACAGAGCAGGTGGAAGAGGTTTCCAGCTCCCACCAGAACAGGCTGGAATTGACACTGGGCATCGATGAGACACCAACACCAAACACCCAAATATTGCCACTGGCTTGGGAACAAACTGGGAGAAAGGACTTACTCAGAGGTGACGGGGACCTGGGGCACCAAGAGAGGGGTGAGTAACTCCAAAAGCAAAGCCAGCAGCTGCTGAGCCGTCCCCAGGCACGCTGGGACACCAGTGAAACACCAGCCCTGTGGCTGTTTGCCTTCCCCACACAGGTGAGTCAGCATCCGGACTGAGGAAGAAAAACTGGAGTTTCCTTTTCTGTCCAGGACAGCAAGAGGTCAATGAACCCAGCAGAGCCATCCATTGGATGGACACTGTCCCCTAAATACCAGATTTTCCCCTTCTGGATGTTCCCCTGGCTCTCTGTCCTTTACATCACACAGTCAGGCAGGGTTCTAACCCAAACTGTTGTAAAAGAACACAAATTGTTGATCAAGACAGGAAAATTTCCTCAGGAAATTTCCACTGCTAAATCTATTTATTTATTTCAGGGGTGGGGGTGGCTGGACACAAAACACCAGGTCAGTTAAAAAAAAAGTGTCTGACCTGAATAAAGCATTTTTATGAAATCCTCAGGGATGGTTCCTTTAACATAAGATGGAACTTGGAGTTGAAAGGAGGAGAGAGAAGAAAAGAGCGCGCCTAAAAATCAGGTTCAAATCCCTGCTTGGCCTCACTCGGCAAAGAACTCTGAATTAGGTCTACAGTTACTTTAACAGCTTCAAATATTTTGGGATCTCTCTCCAGCTCCTGTGATCTAAATCTCATCCTGAGGCAGAACAGCAAGAATGTTCCGAGCTCCCAAAAACGGCCACGGCTTGGGACAAACGCATTGAACTCGGCTTCAAAACAAACCCGCTCCCTTCTGGAGCCTGTGCAATATGGAGATGGCCATGTTTTGGTTTTGATTCCAGTTGTGTGCTCAGACTGATCCAGAGCTCCACAGAAGAGAATTCAAGGGCTGGAAGGAAAGCTACACTGATTTTTCTATCTCTGCACCATGTGAGGCTTTCCCTGTTAGCTTTAAGAGAAGCACGAAATCAATCCAAACCCAAGATGATAAAAATGAACTCAAAGAAGAACTTCTGCCATGAGTTAAACCTGTGGTAGCTACTCAAGAAGACAGAGCCTCTGATTGAAGCTTTTTTGATCAATAAAAGCCTTTTAAATAAAATGAAAGCTCTCAGAGTAATTTTAGAATGGAAAAGATTCCATCCCTGACAGCCCGGCCTCAAACTTTTCTCTTTCCTGTTACTTCCTACAGGAACATTTACCTGGACACATCAGATTTGCTGCAGTTGGAAAAAAATAATCAGATTCTTACCAGGAACATGGAAATATCCAGCAGAAGTCAGAGCTGGGATGGAGCACCTGGAATTACAGCAAGAAGATAAATATGAATAGAAGGAATAACACGATGGATATTGACAATATCCATCTGATATGATGGATACCTGACAGGAAACCCCAAACCCAGCAGATGGAAAATTGTGTCCACAGCTCTATTCCCTGATCAGGATGGATCTGCCTCTGGCTCAGGATTCCAGGATTCCATTCCCCACCTGCCTGGCACAGCTGATGGAGAACAAAGAGCCAAGAAACCCGAGAGCCATTCCCGAGCCAAGAACTGCTCCCAGATTCCGTTCCGCTTTCAGATTCCCAGTTTAAAAGATAAAATCCCCAATTTATTCCTTTTCAGATGTGCCTTGCCTCAAAAGCCATTGAAATACCAGCTCTCCTGATTTTTTTGTTATGAAGAATTGTTTTCCATGTGCATCTTGGAATTTTTGACAGGAAAAACCAACCAACTCCTTGCTTTGTTGTGTAACTGCCCGTGAAGGGATTCCATCCCTGCCTCTCTGCTCCTGGTTTCCTTTCCAGCCCCATCCCATGGATACAACTCCTCAAGAAGTTGGGATCGTTAATAAAGCCAAACCACAGGAATACTTCTCATAACTGCTCCATTCCTCTGACGCCAAAAACTCTCCCAAACTTCAATTTCATCTTGAAACAGTTCTGGGCAAGGTAACTCGGTGTTACAATCCCATTTTGCTGTTAAACAGAGGCGCAGCAGAGTGCTAAGCATTGGCCCAGCCCATAAAAACAGCACAAAAGAGACAACCAAACCCCTGACTCCTGATCCAGAACCACTTGCTCCATCCCAGTGGACAACATTCTTTCCTAGGATGACTAAAAATACTGGTAACTTCTGTGAAATCGAGCGGGATGCGAATTTTTGAGGTGAAACCGCCAGCCCGGCATGGGAAACTGTAAAAGGGGATAGAATATCCCAACTTCCTGAGCTCTGGTCCCATAAACAGCTTCACAACTTGTTTCCCACACAGGCACCTGCATTTTGGGGGCAGAGGAGAAGTGACCCGTGGTAGTACACAGTCCTGGTTTCCCTTTCTCTGGCTGAGCTCCTATATCTCCATATATGACCAGAATATAAAATCTATGTGTATAAATACCCATGTGCATATCAAAGGTATTAAAATTAGAAGGGACTTTGATGTCGGGCTCGAAAAAACGCTCCTGACACCACGCAGAGCTGTGGGAATGAGCTGCCTGCTCAGAAATCCAAGGATTTGGAGGACAGACCTTTCCCTCAAGGTGTTTCTTCCCACCCATCACCTGCTCAGGAAAATGAATTTCCCATGGTGAAGCCTTGACCCTTTTTCCTGGGTTTGTGCCACCCCACAAATCACCATAGTATCACCACAACACCCCAGAATAATTAGGATTTTGGTAATTGGAGATGAATCTGAATTAGCCAGGCTGGATGCTTTTGGTACCAAACCAACGCTTTCACTTAAAGCAAAATAAATAAAAAAGAATAACAGCTTTTTATATCTCCTGACCCAAAATAAGCCCGGCCCCAGCTGCGGTGCCATGTCAAACGGCAATTACTCTATAAAAGGCTGACCAAATGGGGATATTTGTGGGCCAGAGGCATGGAATTATTTTAGGACTTACACAAACTCTCTCTGGGAGTGGTGAGAGGAGCTGTGGGCACTGTGGTGCACCTAAGAAACGAGCAGACACCAGAGAGGTTTTTTTTTTCCTGCTGGTTCCAAGCCTCACCACCTGACTTGAAATGACTTTCCCAAATTTCACCTCAAGGCAAAAGAAAAAAAAAAACAACAAAAAACCCCGAAAAAGGAGAAGCGAGATTTGTTTATTCCTCCATAAAAGAGGCTTCACTCTGTGACAGGTTTGGAGATTCTCCCCCCAGGAATTGCTGCTGAACCACACCAAAACGTGCGGCACAACGGCAGCTAGACCCTCGGAATATTTCATTCTGCTGGCAGGAAACAAACAATAATTTAAAAAATAATCAATCAAGCCTCATGGAATTCCCAGAATGAGCTGGAGGAGACCTTAAAGCTCATCCACCTCTACGGCCAGGGACACCCTCCCCTATCCCAGATTGTCCAGAGATCCACCCAGCTCAAGGATGCACTTGCACTCCCGATTTTTTGCCAATATTTTGGCAGTATTTAGGCTCCCTGAATCCCTCCTGCTGAGCCTAAAGGAGCAGAAACCCCTAAATGCCAACTCCCTCATCCTCTCAAACCTTCAGGAACCAAAATCCTGTCACCTGGGCCATGCAGGAGGGTGGGGAAGCTCTGAGGGGAATCCCAGGAGAGGTTCAGAGTTGGAGAGTGGCAGTGCCCACTTCAGGAGCCCTGCAGGGACCAGTGGCACCACTCTGGAGCACGTGGCACTTTTCCAACTTCCAGAATATCCCTCCTCCTCCTTGTGCCACAAGAAACAAGGCACAAAAGGAATCAGTGGCACCACTCTGGAGCACGTGGCACTTTTCCAGCTTCCAGAATATCCCTCCGCCTCCTTGTGCCACAAGAAACAGGGCACAAAAGGAATCAGTGGCACCACTCTGGAGCACGTGGCATTTTCCAGCTTCCAGAATATCCCTCCTCCTTGTGTCACGGGGAATCAGGGCAGAAAAGGAATCAGTGGCACCACTCTGGAGCACGTGGCACTTTTCCAGAATATCCCTCCTCCTCCTTGTGCCACGGGGAAACAGGGCAGAAAAGGAATCAGTGGCACCACTCTGGAGCACGTGGCATTTTCCAGAATATCCCTCCTCCTCCTTGTGCCACAAGAAACAGGGCAGAAAAGAAAAGTGGTTTTCCAAGTGGGAACACAGCAAATCCAAAATAGAAGCAGAGGGGATTAAAGCAAATAGCCAGGCTGGACTAAGCTGTGTTTACTGCCCAAATCCTGGTGCAATTCCTGGTGTTTTCAGGGGGTTCTTCCTGTGTTGGAACTTTGGGATTAAACTTGGCCCATGCAACTCATCTGACTGCAGGTCCCAGGAGGGAGATGCTGCTCAAACCCATCCTCCAATCTCAGAGCCCAAGGCACCAAAATGCACGTGGATTTTTGCTGGAAGGGCTGGGAGAAAGTGACAGCATCTGCCTGACACGAAATTCCCACCCTTAATTAAGGACTTCAAAAATAAATCCAGTTTTCTGAGCAGGATGGTGGGTGGCAAATAAAATGAAGGGAGTTTTTAATGATCTCAGCGAGACCCGAGTCTGTTTTCCACTTAATGGGTGTTTTTGCACCCAGGAATTTCATAGAATCATGGGAAGATTTGGGTCCTTAAAGACTACCAAGTTTCCCAATTTCAAGTGAAAAACTGGTTGCAGTAACCAAGCAGCAGCAAAGGATTTGTTTGATATATCACAGTACAAATATTACACAAATAAATCAGAGTTTAGAAGTTCCTGAGCTCTTCATTCTCAGCTCAATTCCCAACCGGCACAAAGATGGAATATCTCACCTGTAACCAGCTCCTCCTCAGGCTGTTGGCCAGTGGGAAGGAGCAGCTGGATTTGGGATGGCAGCTTCTCCAAAGTGTAGCTCTCCAAAGGAACCTCACCAGCACTGGCAGACCCTGGAAAAGAGGGAAATTCAAGGTGGAATTAGAAATGATCTCCAGATTTTCCTCAGCTACTGAGTGCTGGAGAGCCCAGCTCAGTTCACGTGCTGGGAGTGGCCTCAATGTGAATATTTTCCTTAATTTCTTCCTCTTTGGATTTCCATGATTCTGAAACCTTCCCCTGAATATAATCAAGGTAAGCACAACACAGAAATTGCAGGATAATTAAGGAAAACTGTGGAAAACAAATCCACATACCCTGTGTTCCACGGGGTGGTTTTAAAACTCGGGTTTATTCCTTCTCCCTCAATCTGCCACCAGCACTTGGCTACATGGGAGAAAAGGGATTTAAATTAAATTAACTATTGTGTCTAGTTCATTATTAACACCTTCTAACCAGTGCTGAACCTCTCACTTTGTGCCATAACCCACATTATAGGGACTGCACAGAACTGGCAGCAGGCTCAGACCTGGGCTAAATTCTGAATTAAAAATCCAAACCACAGAAACAGCGAGCAAACCCCGAGTTGTGCAAAAGTTCCCCCAGCCCCAAAAGCTCCTTGCAGACTTGAAAAGTGGGAGCTGTGACAGATGGCTGCTCCTGCAGCACGAGTGATGCAGCACCTCTGTACAAATATTGTACTGTGCAAATATTCATCAGCTCGTTCCTGCCACAGCGGTGTCAGGTGAGATCATTAACACCACCCCTAATTTCCCTGATAAGTAGGCTGAGACAGGAGGGTGGAGAGCTCTGTCTAAACTGAAGCACTGAGTAACAAAGAGAACTCGGAGCCATCCTCCCATCTCAGAGTCCACGCAGGGCTTTTTTTTTTCTTGTTGTTTAATTCAAAATATGAAATCTTTGGGACAGTTTGACCCCGTGCCAGCTGAAGTTTGAAGGCACAAAAAAGCAAACAAACAATGGATTTCGGCGCACACCAGAACTAATGAAGCATTGATGTTACACTAAAATGGGGCTTAGCTTAAGTATCCATTTTTAACTCTCAGCTGAAGTGAAAACATTAATTCATGCAAATCAATGTTCCCTAAACAATAATTTTCCTCCAGAACATTTCTTCTTTTTTAACATAAACTCTTATCTAACAGAACCCATTTAAAGGATTATATCTGCAGAGTTCAGCAATTAGCTCTGTAAATTGTTTTCCTTGAGTGTAGGGAAGGTTCCATTACACAGTGAAATATAAAGTGTATGCTATAGTCCATGAAAACCTCTCTTGGAACGATGATTATCCTTCAAAAAGGCTGGGATGAGGGCCAGATCAGCAGAAAGAACTCAAGTTCTATTTGAACACCCAGAATCCCCCCTTATTTCACACAGGTGTCCACGTTCAGCCCATCTTCAGGCTGAAAATCACTGTTTCTGTGCAACACCCACAGGTTGAGTTCTCCCTAAAACACGGCCATAAAAATCCCCTCTGAGGGACAAACACGCAAATAGGAAAGGCGTGCACAGAAAGAGGGAAGGGACGTGCATCAAACAGGCAAAAACAGGCAGGAAATGGCACCGAGGGCACTTCAGATGCTGCTGGAAGTGAGGATGAGGATGGAGAGGCTGCAAATCCAGAAAATCTCAGGAGAGTCACAGAGGTTTGTAGAACAATAATGCAGAGGGTGTAAAAGATGGCTGAACCATCACTCAAATCATGGCTTCACTAAAGATGGAATCTGCTGGCGGCCACACGAGCTCTGAAGATCCTCAGGAGTGAAGATGCCACAGTCTCACTGAGCTGCACCACCCTCCCAGCTTTGGGGTTCCTCCTCCCCTTAAATCCAACCAGAATTTCCCCTGGAGTGACAGAAGGGTTTTTTCCCAGGAAAACCCTCTTCCAGGTTTTTTTTGAAGGCAGCTCCATTCAATTAGGTGACACCCACCACGACACCCTCCCCCCTCTGCTCCTGAGCCACGGGACCCCAGCACCTGCTGCTCCTCCCTGGCACAAAACACAGCCCCTTCTCCTTGTTTTCCATGGATGCCTTTGTCAAAGAGCTGTGTCCATCCATCCATCCATCCATCCATCCATCCATCCATCCATCCATCCATCCATCCATCCATCCATCCATCCATCCATCCCTCCATCCATCCATCCATC